>CM063186.1:4267500-4757500 GCA_031835075.1 Saguinus oedipus
CCCCATCACGTTCAGGTACACCGATGAAACGTAGATTTGGTCTTTTCACATAATTCCATATTTCTTGGAGGCTTTGTTCGTTTCTTTTCACTTTTTTTTTTCTAATTTTGCTTTATTGATTTATTTCATTAAGTTGATCTGATATTCTTTCTTCTGCTTGATCAATTTGGTTATTGAAACTTGTGTATGCTTCGTGAAGTTCTTGTGCTGTGTTTTTCAGCTCCATCAAGTCATTTATGTAGATGCTGGTTATTCTAGTTAGCATTTCTTCTAACATTTTTTCAGGGCTTAGTTTCCTTGCATTGGGTTAGAATATGGCCCTTTAACTTGGAGAAGTTTTTTATTACGCACCATCTGAAGCCTGCTTCTGTCAATTCATCAAAGTCATTTGCCATCATCCAGTTTTGTTCCCTTGCTGGTGAGGAGTTGCGATCCCTTGGAGGAGAAGAGGTGTTCTGGGTTTTGGTGACTCCGGCTGTTTTGTGCTGGTTCCTTCCCATCTTTGTGGATTTATCTACCTTTGGTCTTTGAAGTTGGTGAGTTTTGGATGGGGTCTGAGTGGATGTCCTTTCTGTTGATGCTGAAGCTACTTCTTTTTTGTTTGTTTTCCTTCTAACAGTCAGGCCCCTCTGCTGCAGGTCTGCGGGAGGTCCACTCCAGACCCTGCAAATCCCCATGGGGGCTGCAGAACAGCAAAGACTGCGGCCTGTCCCTTCCTCTGGCAGCTTCAGCCCGGCAGGGTACTGCCGGATGCCAGCCAGAGCTCTCCTGTATGCCGCGTCTTTTACGATAAACGGGGGTCAGGGGGCCACTTGAGCAGGCAGTCTGTCCCTTTTCAGAGCCCAAGTGCTGTGCTGGGGGCTCGGTTGCTCCCTTTAGAGCCGCTGGGCAGGGGCTTGAAGTCTGCTGAAGCGGAACCCACTACGGCCCCTCTTCCCAGGTTCTCCATCCCGGGAAGGTGGGGGCTTTATTTATAAGTCCCTGAGGAGCTGCTGCGATTTTTCAGGGACGCCCTGCGGAGCAGGAAGGGAGTCTCCTCACAGTCCGCTTGTGGAGGCTTCGCTGCTGTGGGCTCCCCCGGCTGCTGTGTAAACTTCTGTGACGGTGTTTACACAGGCCAGTTTAGAAGGGCAGAGCGGAGCCGGAGCCGCAGTGACGGCGGACGCCCGACCCCCAGTGACGGCGGACGCCCGACCCCCAGTGATGGCGGACGCCCCTCTCCCAGTAACGTCGGACGCCCCTCCCCCAGTAACGGCGGACGCCCCTCCCCTCAGTAACGGCGGACGCCCCTCCCCCCAGTAATGGCGGACGCCCCTCCCCCCAGCCATGGCGGACGCCCCTGGCCGCTCCGAGCTCAAACCTTGCTGGTCTTCCTGAGGTGGGACTCCCCAGGCCAGATCACTTGGCTCCCTGTCTTCAGCCCCGTCATTTTCAGGGAAATGAGTGGTTCTGCCTCGCTGGCATTGCAGGCGCCACCGGGGAATGAGAAAAGCAGAAGCAGCGCCCAGTTCTGTGCCGGAAACTGGTGCGGGCTGGTGTTGGAGGCCCGGAGGGAATCTCCCGGTCTGTGGGCTGTGAAGACCGTGGGAAAAGCGCAGCATCTGAGCGAGAGCTGGGGAGTCCAGGAGGTCCCTAATGACTCCCTTTGGCTCCAAGAGGGAGTTACCCTTGCGCTTCCTGGTTGGTGACCCCCCACCCTGCTTCGTTTGCCCGCCTTGGGCTACACCCACTGTCTTAGTCCCGGTGAGATGAACCTGTACCTCGGTTGGAAACGTGGAAGTCACTCGCCTTCCGCGTTGCTCTCGCTGGTAACTGCAGACCTGAGCTACGTCTATTTGGCCATCCTGGTGGAAGTCCACAACTCCATTTTGTCTATGTGTTTCTGCTTTCATTAGAGCTCTCTGAGTTTTATTATTAACAAAGAAACGAATTAGCAGATTATCGAATAATCTCTTACAGGTATTAGTTTAAATGTTTCATACCCTTATATTAGTTAAGATAGTCTATGAAGTGATAACACATTAATCCTCAAATCTCCAGATTGATCTTCAAAGTTCCAAATCTTGACGGTCTAGAAAAATAAGAGTTTATTTCTTAATGATATAAAGTCCAATGTGTTTTGTGTAAATCTCTTTCATCTTTAGTTACACCATCTGGAACACATGGTGTCAATGTTCACGCAAAAAAAAAAAAGGGAGAGCAATGGAGGTAGTGTACTTGTTCTCAAGGGCCTTAGCATAAAAGTGAGAAACACCCTTCTGCATATAGTTCAAATAGCTACAGCTCACTGAAGCACATGAAATGTTTCTTCAGCATTGTCTCTGTTAGAAACATTTTCCCTCTAAGGTTGAAATTAATGTTTCTTCCTCTAAGAGAAGTATAAATACTAATTGCCTATTTAACCTTTGGTAATATATATTACAAAGTGTGAGGTTGTTTTAATTATCTGAATAACATTTATAATAGAAAGAGGGTGTAATTAACTATGCCTACTAACACACCGGCTGGGGCTTACTTAGTATTATTACATTGAGTTAGCTGTTAATGTGGCAGAGTGAAAAAATATGGTAATAGCTGATATTGAAGCTACTCCTATGGTGGGAACTGTTATATTAGAAATTACCTTGAAAAGAAGCCTGAGTTTTGCAAAGTGAAGTCCTAAAAACATGATCTATAACTTTGCTATTCCAGTGTGGTTCGTGGAACACCAGCATCAGCTTTACCCGGGGACTTATTAAAAATGAAATATATCAAGCCCTACCCTAGGTGTACTCATCCAGAATATACATTTTAACAAGACTTTCAGGTAATTTCTATCCACATTTAAAGTTTGAGACAGTCTAGTTGATTTTTTTTTTTTTTTTTTTTTTTTTGAGACAGAGTCTTGCTCTGTTGCCAGGCACCCGGCTAGAGTACAGTGTCGCCATCCCAGTTCACTGCAACCTCCGCCTCCCGGGTTCAAGCAGTTCTCCTGCCTCAGCCTCCCAAGTAGTTGGGACCACAGGTGCGTGCCACCACGCTCAGGTAATTTTTGTATTTTTTAGTAGAGACAGGGTTTCACCATGGTCTTGATCTCTTGACCTCCTGATCCGCCCACCTTGGCCTCCCAAAGTGCTGGGATTACAGGCGTGAGCCACCGTGCCCGGCCTACAGTCTAGTTGTTTTTTTTTTGCCAATCAATGAGAGCTTGTAAGGTTGCTGAGGTTGGTTGGCCTTGAACTCTTGGCCTTGCCTTCGCAAGCGCCACGACATCCGGCCGGAGCCACTTTGGGCCCCCAGTCTAGTTTTTAAGGAGATGGAGAAGTGAACAAATTTTTGCAGAATGGCTAGAGGGGGCAAGAGAAGAGGAGATGTCAGAGAAGGGAGAAAGAAAGCTGAGCACGATGGCAAGAGACTGCAGCTTGTGGAGAAGGTCTCCAGTGAGAAATGACTAGATGTGAGATGGATAAAGACTTTTAGGAACTGGCATTTCTTTTTCCTTTTTTTATTTTTAAATTCCTTTTTTTGGTTATTGTTATTTTGAGAAAAAGTCTCTCACCGTTCCCCGGGCTGGAGTGCAGTGGCATGATCAGAGCTCATTGCGGCCTCAACCTCCTGGGCTCAAGCTGTCCTCCTGCCTCAGCTTCCTGAATAGCTGTGACTACAGGCATGAGTCACCATGCCTGGCTGATTTTGGCCATATTGCCTAGGCTGGTCTAGAGCTCCTGAGCTCAACAGATGTTCCCACCTTAGCCTCCCAAAGTGCACAGATTACAGATGTGAGCCATCACACCCAGCTAGATGTGGCATTTCCAAGTTTCAACTTTAAATTACAGAAGTTGCTTAAACAACCAAACCCCCAATTCCTCCGCCTCCAATGTTTTTTCAAAACATGTCAATTTTCACCTCTAAATTTATTAAGTACTCTCTTAATCCGTTTTCATGCTGCTGATGAAGAAGCACCCCAGACTGGGCAATTTACAAAAGAAAGAAGTGTAATTGGACTTATGGTTCCATTTGGCTGGGGAAGCTTCACAGTTATGGTGGAAGGCAAGGAGGACCAGGTCTGTCTTACATGTATGGCAGCAGGCAAAGAGAGAATGAGGAAGACACAAAAGCAGAAATCCCTGATAAAGCCATCAGATCTCCCGAGACTGATTCACTACCACGAGTACAGTATGGGGGAAACGGCCACCATGATTCAGCTCTCTACCACCAGGAGCCTCCCATAGCATGTGGCAATTATGGGAGTTCAATTCAAGATGAGATTTGGGTGGTGACACAGAGCCAAACTATATCAAGTACAAAGAAAATAGTTTCGTAAGATGCAAGAGGAAGAGGTTAGTGAAAGCTAAACTACAAAACCTACAGTGACCATCCATAAGAATGAAGGAATGCAGGGGTCTTGACAGATGTTAGAACTTTATCAAATGTAGGATTGAGTTTCATTATTCCGTGAATCACAAAGGGCAGGATGATGTCTGACATTAGCAAGACCTAAACTATCTCAAATTGTTAAGCTTTGATTGAGATTAACAGTGCATTAATCTGAAAGAGAAAACAACCTTTGTGATGAAAAAAAAGTCTTGATTCTTGTTCTATTAGATGATACACATTCTTTTTACCTAAATATTCCTGTTTTATTAGGTTTTATTTGACATATATCTTCCAGATACATAGAAGTAAAAACAATAATAATTTTGGGGGTTGGGTGATAATATTTTTAAACAAAAAATTTCTCTTCATAACAAAAAGCATTGGAAGGATATGAATGTCTTTGAAAAATAGGATTATGATACTTTTTACCATCCCTTTTTTGTTTTTTTCTAAAAATAATTATTATTGACTCTATTATGAAGGAAACTATTTTCTTTCTTTCTTCAACTTCTATTTTAAGTTCCTGGGTACATGTGCAGAATGTTCAGGTTTATTACACAGGTAAACGTGTGCCATGGCGGTTTGCTGCACAGATCATCCCGTCACCTGGGTGTGAAGCCCAGCGTGCATCAGCTGCCCTTCCTGAACCTTCTCCCTGAATCCTCCTCCCAACAACAGGCCCCAGTGTGTGTTGTTTCTCTCCCTGTGTCTGTGTGTTCACCTTGTTCAGCTTCGATTTATAAGTAAGAACATGCGGTGTTTGGTTTTCTGTTCCTTCATTGGTGTGCTAAGGATAATGGCTTCCAGCTCCATTCATGTCCCTGCAAAAGACATGATCTCATTTCTTTTTATGGCTGCATAGTGTTCCATGGTATATATATTACCACATTTTCTTTATCCAGTCTATCATTGATGGGCATTTTGGTTGATTCCATTTCTTTGCTTTTTTTTTTTGAGACAGAGTTTCGCTCTTGTTATCCAGGCTGGAGTGCAATGGCGCGATCTCGGCTCACCGCAACCTCCTAAATAGCTGGGATTACAGGCACGCGCCACCATGCCCAGCTAATTTTTTTTTGTATCTTTAGTAGAGACAGGGTTTCACCATGTTGACCAGGATGGTCTCGATCTCTTGACCTTGTGATCCACCCGCCTCGGCCTCCCAAAGTGCTGGGATTACAGGCTTGAGCCACCGCACCCGGCCTTCTTTGCTATTGTGAGTAGTGCTGCAATGAACATACGTGTGCATGTGTCTTTATAACAGAATTATTTATATTCCTTTGGGTGTAGACCCAGTAATGAGATTGCTGGATCAAATAGTATTTTTTCTTCTAAATCTTTGAGGAATCACCACACTGTCTTCCCTGATGGTTGAACTAATTTACATTCCCACCAACAGTGTAAAAGCGTTCCTATTTCTACACAGCCTTGCCAGCATCTGTTGTTTCTTGACTTTTTAATAATTGCCACCTGACTGGCGTGAGATGATGGTATGTCGTTGTGGTTTTGATTTGCATTTCTTTAATGTTCAGTGATGTTGAGCTTTTTTCATGTTTGTTGGCCACATGAATATCTTCTTTTGCGAAGTGTCTGTTCATGTCCTTTGCCCGTGGAAAACCCTCTATTTCAAAGGTTTGTTCTAAATGTAGAAATAGAATCCTGCAAACTTGAGGGGAAGACAAACGATGATTTACGTGGGTAAATTGTGGGCATTTCCAGAGATGAGTAAAGCAGTAGGATCCAGCTCTCACTGGTTCTAGGCCATTAGTATAATTCTTAGTCCTCTCGCTCATTTTTTTGAAATGAACTTTAAAAATGCACATTCAGTAACAATGACTTTTACCTCTTCATGAAAATGGTAAGATTGTGACTTCTGGCATTTACGCGATATTTTTAATCTTTCAAAATGGCACATTTGGCATTCCTCAATGAGTTGTACAGCTATTCTGTGATGCACTTTCCCAGCTTTAGGAAAATGTTAACTTTACCCCGCATCGGTCTACCTCCTCTCTCTTTCTGTTCTCATTTGGACTTCTCGAAGAAATCGTTTTCTCTGGAAGTCTCCATTTCCGCTTTTCTCACCCTCCCACTGGTGTTGGTAACTGAGACTGTTAATGGTTATCTTACTGTTAACCAGCGGCTTACATATGAACTCTCATCCTACATGATACTAATTGTTACTGATGACTTTGCCACATTTGGTGCTATAAAGTCTCATCTTTTTGAAATTCACTTCGTTTTATGTCTATAATTACTCTCCTAAATTCTGAACATGTTAGTAATTCTGTTTATGTGGTTTAATGATCTTTCTCTTAAATGCTAAATTTTCCCACTGAGTGCAGTGACTTACACCTGTAATTCAGGCACTTTGAGAGGCTGAGGTGGGAGGATCGCTCCAGCTCAGGAGTTTGAGACCAGCCCGGGTAACATAGTGAGACCCTCTCCATCTCTAAAAAACATTAAAAAAAAAATGCTAACATTTCCTGGGGTTCTATTACTTCTTTATTTTATTGCATTTTATTTTTAATTGGAAAATAATCTTAATCCTTAAAATGTTTACAAACATTTATCTTAATATCATTTTCATGTGGTCTCAGAGGGAGAAGACGTCAATACTCTCTGCCAGATTAACCGTAAGCATCACTTTCTATGCCTTTGCAGAGCAGCTAGAAATAGTCCATGACTCACTTGCCTTGTGTATTAGTCTGCTCAGGTTGCTATGACAAAACAACCCAGACTTTGTGGCTTAAACCATAGAAATGTATTTTCTCGCAGTTCTGAAGTTAGAAAGTCCAACATTAAGCTCAATTAACTGTTTCTGGTGCAGGCATTTTTCTGGCTTGCAAATGACTGCTCTCTTGCCGAGTTCTCAGACGACCTTTCCTTGATGTGTGCACAGGAGATAGAGAACACACAGGAGAGCTACAGGGAACTCCCGAGTCCTTTCTTATGAGGACACTCATCATTTTAATGTTGTTGAGACCCAGTCTTGCTCTGTTGCCCAGGCTGGAAGTGGCATGATCTCAGCTCACTGCAACCTCTGCCTCCCAGGTTCAAGTGATTCTCCTGCCTCAGCCTGCTGAGTAGCTGTGACTACAGGCATGTGCCACCACACCCGACTGAATTTTTTTTTTCCGGTATTTTTAGTAGAGACAGGGTTTCACTGTGCTAGCCAGGATGGTCTTGATTTCCTGACCTCATGATCTGCCCACCTTGGCCTTCCAAAGTGCTAGGATTACAGGCATGAGCCACCGCACCTGGCGTAACACTCATCTTTTTTTTTTTTTTTTTGCATTTTAGGTTTTGGGGTACATGTGCAGAACATGCAAGATAGTTGCATAGGTACACACGTGGCAGTGTGATTTGCTGCCTTCCTCCCCCTCACCCACATCTGGCATTTCTCCCCAGGCTATCCCTCCCCAGCTCCCCCCCTCCGCGCTGTCCCTCCCTTATTCCCCCCAATAGACCCCAGTGCGTAGTGCTTCCATCCCTGTGTCCATGTGTTCTCATTGTTCATCTTTTTTATTATTATTTTTGCTTTTGTATTTTTTTTTAATATTTATTTATTTATATAATTTCAACTTTTATTTTAGATTCGTGGGATACATGTGCAGGTTTGTTACGTGGGTATATTACATGATGTTCAGATTTGGGGCAAAATGATCCTGTCACCCAAATAGTGAGCATAGCACACAACAGTTAGTTTTTCAGCTCTTTCCTCTTCCCTCTCCTCCCCGTTTAATAGTCCTTTGTGTCTATTGTTGCCATCTTTATGGGACACTAATCTTACTGGGAGTCACATGACCCCATTTAGTCTTAATTACTTCCTTAAAGGACCTGTCTCCAAATATAGCCACTCTGGGTGTCAGGGCTCCAGCATATGAATTTGCCAGGGGCGGGGGGGACACACATTCAGTCCATAATGCCTTGCCAAGAACAACAAAAATGCTTATTTTATCATTTTACTTACCATGGAAATAAAAACAGGTAGTTTTTTCATTTCATCTGTAGCTCATTTTTTTAAATGTGGACTTGAGTTTCTATGTTAACAGTCCCTTTCCTTGTTACTTGTTTTATTGTTATTTTTTTCTTTGATTTCTGATCCCAATGATGTTCTCGTTTGTCCTTAATGAGTTATTGTTTTATTTCACTGTTATTTAGATTGTGTCTTAAAGCCTTTTGTTTATTCGACAGAGAGTTCTGAGATGCTGGTAGAAACCATTGAATTAGAAACACTTGATGATATACCAATATTCCAAATTATCTCACTTGCAAATAAGCACTTTAAAAAATAAATTATATCTTTAGAGGCACAGGAAAGCCATTGAGATCTGGAGTCCTTCTAAGCCTCTAAGCACACTTTCAGATTTGCTTATTTCTGAGATCTAGGGGCTATTGCAAGAAGTTGGATACCGCAAAATTAGGAGAATTTTTTTACTGTTCCCTTTGAAAACGTCCAGAAATGGTCGGGCTGGTGGTTCATGCCTGTAATCCCAGCGCTTTGGGAGGCCGAGGTGGGTGGATCACAATATCAGGAGTTCGAGACCAGTCTGGCCATCACGGTGACACCCTGTTTCTACTGAAAATACAAAAAATTAGCCAGGCATGGTGGCAGACACCTGTCATCCCCAGCTACTCGGGAGGCTGAGGAAGGAGAATTGCTTGGACCTGGGAGGTGGACATTGCAGTGAGCCGAGACTGGGGCATTGCACTCCAGCCTGGCACCTGGTGACGGAGTGAGACTCTGTCTCAAAAAAAAAAAAAAAAAAAAATTGAGAACATTTTGCTTGTTGCTTTTCCAAACATACAGACCCAGGGCAGAGAACTAATAATATTGATGTCATTGTAAAAATATAGGTCGAACAGAACAAAAACAAAACATTTTCTGTGCAGTAACTTCTTGGTGCATGATGTCAAAATCAGATGTTTTGGGGTGCCAGTAGGGAGGAGATAAAAAGATAATGAAAGTTGTATGGGAATATCTTGCTGCACACCATGAAAAAGACCTCCTGTTGTCGCCTTGGGAAGCATGAGAATTAGGAGAATTTTTTTACTGTTCCCTTTGAAAACGTCCAGGAATGGTCGGGCTGGTGGTTCATGCCTGTAATCCCAGCGCTTTGGGAGGCCAGTTTGCAATCTAGCAGTCGGGAGAAAAATTGGAGTTGTAGGAAATTCCTTCTTTATACCTTGCCAGCATCTGAGCTCTTGAATCCCTTCAACGAAGTATCTTCATTTGTCACTCACAGAGAACAAACAAATCAAATCAAAGAAATGGCCAGTGCAAATTTTTTCTGGGTGAGAGAGCAGCCTATTCTATCATTTGAGTAGAGACACTTCCTGTTTGGAGGGAATAAGTGAGGTGTACTGCTTTCCCTGTCTGGTTAAATCAAAGGTCTTCATCTGTGGAAACAATGAGAGTGACTTTTTTGTTCCTAGATGGGGCTGTAAATTGAAGTTATAGTTAAATGTTGGAGTAAGGAGAGATCCGTTTCACTCTGTCGTCGCTAAGCAGTTCAGGCATTCATCTGTCCCAGAAGGGAAGGTCAATAGTCACATTTTTTGTTAAATTCCACCAGTAGCTTTTCTGCTTCTAAATAAATGCCCGCCCACCCTTCTCTATCCTGACTGTTTGAGAACCCCCCTTTATATGTGCAACGTTTCATTCACAGCCTACTTCCTCTTTTTCTTCCCCTGGATTTAAATTCTTATCCAGACTTACCTCTTATGATCTGTGATTCTCTTAAAGTATTTCTCATCAGTCAGTATTTGCTCAGTCGTTCAGAAAGACCTAGATATAGTTCGTCATTAGAGAATGTTCTTTTTTTTTTTTTTTTTTTTTTTTTGAGACGGAGTTTCACTCTTGTTACCCAAGCTGGAGTGCAATGGTGAGATCTTGGCTCACCACAACCTCTGCCTCCTGGGTTTAGGCAATTCTCCTACCTCAGCCTCCTGAGTAGCTGGGATTACAGGCACGCGCCACCATACCCAGCTTATTTTTTGTATTTTTAGTAGAGACGGGGTTTCACCATGTTGACCAGGATGGTCTCGATCTCTTGACCTCGTGATCCACCCGCCTCGGCCTCCCAAAGTGCTGGGATTACAGGCGTGAGCCACCACGACCGGCCGACGATGTTCTTTAACCCATTCCAGTCCTTCACAGGATGTGAGAAGGAACTGTTGCTCAGCAGCGTAATCCTGAATGTGATACAAAATGTAAAATCTAGAGAAAAGTAAGGATCATAGTTGCGGAATTCCTACATTAAAATTTGTCTTTGGGTTTTCCTTAATCCTGGCAACCTTCACATTTTTTAAATTGCTTCCTTCCCCCAACTGGATATTTTCTGTGGTAGAAATCTTTATGAAAAACAACTAAAGTATTTTACAGTTAATGTATTTTTTTTTTTTAATTTTTATTGCATTATAGGTTTTGGGGTACATGTGCAGAACGTGCAAGATAGTTGCATAGGTACACACATGGCAGTGTGTTTTGCTGCCTTCCTCCCCTTCAGCCACACTTGGCATTCATCCCCAGGCTATCCCTCCCCAGCCCCCCCACGCTGTCCCTCCCCCATTCCCCCAATAGACCCCAGTGTATAGTAGACCGCCTCTCTTGTGTCAGTTTGCTGAGAATGATGTTCTCCAGATTCATCCATGTCCTTACAAAGGACACAAACTCATCATTTTTGATTGCTGCATAATATTAGTTAATGTAATTATTTTAAATACATTTTTGAATATACAGCTATTACCATTATTAACTGGCATTTTTATTTTTTTGAGATGAAGTCTTGCTCTGTCGCCCAGGCTGGAGTGCAGTGGCACAATCTCGGCTCACTGCAGCCTCCACCTCCCAGAGTCAAGCAATTCTTCTGCCTCAGCCTGCCGAGTAGCTGGGATTGCAGGTGCCCACCAACATTCTTGGCTAATTTTTGTATTTTTAGTAGAGATGGCATTTCACCATGTTAGCCAGGCTGGTCTCGAACTCCTGACCTCAAGTGATCACCCCACCTCGGCCTCCCAAAGTGCTGGGATTACAGGTGTGAGCCACCATGCCTGGCCCATTATTAACTAACTTTAAAAATAATATAGGCAATTCTTTTTTCTCAGAATTTTTTTTTCTTTTTTTTTTTTTGAGACAGGGTCTTGTTCTGTCACCCAGGCTGGAGCACAGTGACACGATCAGGGCGACCTGTACCTCAACCTTCTGGGCTTAAGCAATCCTTCAGTTTCAGCCTCTCAAGTAGCTGGGGCTCCAGGTCTGCACCACCATGCCCAGCTACTTTTTTAAGTTTTTTTTGTAGAGATGGTGTCTCCCTGTGATACCCAGGCTGATTTCAAACTCCTGGGCTCAAGGGAGCGTCCCGCCTGAGCCTCCGAAAGTGTTGGGATTACATCTGTGAGCCGTAGCCCCCAGCCTCAGTCCTGGTTTAAATAAAATTTGCTATTTCAACAAGTGAGACGTGTGAAGCATGGTTATATCTCAAAGTATTATCTGGTGGTTCTCTGTGTTTCCAAAGTGAAAACCGGCTTCCCTCATCTCATCCAACACTGAAGCCCAAAGAAAAAAATACTCGGCCGACCCCAGTGCTAGCCACAGACTCTCTTCTCAGAAACGTTCTTTCAAGGGCAATTTTTCGTTTTTGGGATGCCAAATAAGGAGAGCCTGGGGAAAAGAGAGACAGAAAGAACTAGAAGAGAGATGAGCTTTTGGCAGAAAGTGAGAACCGTCTTTGCAAAAACACAAAGGAGCCAAGTGGAAGAGCTTCAGAGGCTGAGCTATCCTAAGACTGGACCTCCCTCCGTCTGCCGTCTCATCCTCACCTGACCCATCAGTTTTGGACAACCTGGAGGTCCTCGGTCCTGCCCTCCTTGAACAGAGGGTGGTATGTCTGGACACCTGCAGGGCGAAAGGGACCTGACAAGATGGGGCTCTATTGACTGGTGGGAAATCTGCTTCTTAGCAGACACAGTGCTGGCATCACTATCGTTACAGGTGCTTTTATGAAACCAATAACCATAAATTACTTTTTGAAGATAAGTCCATCAAATTTACACTCAAAACAGAAAGATTGACCTCTGACATGAAGAGGATATTTGAAGGCTGTGAATACAGGTTCAGAGACAATCCCAGCTCGTCTTTGCACACTGGTTTTGTTATTGTCACAGTTGTTCCATGTTTTGGTCATGATTTTGAAGAAGGAGTGACTCAGATAAGTTAAAAAAAACAAGCTGACTCAGTTGTATTTCTTATCTTGAAAGACTCGTAAACTCCACGTGAAATTTTGAATCTGAACGTAACACTTTTCAAGCAGCATAGCTGGGTTTTTAACAAGGACTTTGTTGAGACTCTTCTTAATACAAACAAGGGAAACAAATGATTAAGGGACAGTGTGCTAATACAAAGCAGAGCAGGCTGCGGATGCTGCTTGTGTTCTCAGCTGTGGGAACTTGGTAAAATTAACTCAACTCTAAGTTCAAGCTTATTCATGTATATAAGATGGAAAATTTTAATCTACTTAGAACAGTTATGATTAGGATTAAAGGACATAATGAAAGACAGCATTTATGTGCTCATATGTCATGGTTATTATGGTAAATAATGGAACTTTTTAGATATCCCCTGCATGTCAGTGGGTGAATATTTCTGGGCAGAAGGACTTTGGGCCAACTGGTGAAAGCACTTCAAAGCCCATGCTTGTCTCCTCCCACAGTCCTGCAGTTTCATGTTGGGTCATGAAGTCCTGTTTGTATCCTTCCGGCAAGAAGCAGTAGACTGTTTGGAAAGCCATTCTCTTAGATGGATGGCTTTATTTTGTAAAGGACAGCCGATTATTTAAGACAGCAACCTTATCCACTGCACGACCACATAATTTCTTTTACAAATATTAAAATCAGCTCTTGGCAGTTTGCAAGAGCAGAGTAGGAGCTGTGGCAGCGGGAGTCGCGGGAGAACAAACACATAGAAAGTTTCTTCTGTTCTTTGACCGAGCATTGTTTGGTTGAAAGTAGTGCAGCCAAAACCCGAACCAAAGAAGGCATCATGGTTCCAGAAACCTCCCAGGAAAAGTATCGAAAGCCATGGTAGTTGCTGTTGGATTGGGCCGTAAAGGAAAGGGATTCAAGAAGTCCGTGTGAAAGTTGGAGATAAAGTTCTTCTCTTAGAATATGGAGACGCCAAAGTTCTAGAGATGCTGACCTTGGAAAGTAGGCAGACAGAAATAATTCACTGTTGAAATGGCATCAGCGTGAAGCTGCCCATTCCACTGAAGTTTTAAAATCTTACATCGTATATTAATTACCATGTCTTTCTTTTATAATAAAGTAATTATATCGAAACTAATGACATCAGTGTCTCTATAATTTAGTTTCACTGTACTGATAAATACACTTCAAAATAAAAATATGTAAAATGAAAATAATTAAATCAGGTCCATCATGGACATTTGAGTAGCAGAATACACAGAAGAAAAGAGCACGGGGCTGAGAGGATGGGTATCTTTGAATCCCATTAGCACAACTTGTAGCAAATCATGTCACGGTCTCTCAACATCAATTTCTTCAATAGGAAAATAGGGATGATAATTCTGTCTTATAGTTTATTTCATTGTGTGAATATCAAGTGAAAGAATTAATTCACGCTTTGAACATAATTATCTATCACCAATTCAAAGCATTGTTGGGCTGAACTAGATGAAATCCAAATTTGGTGCAAATATATTTATACAAAATTTTGTGTTAACTTAATTTCCCCTTAGGACAGAGGTATAACAGTTTTTATTTATTCTTTTTTATTATTTATTTATTTATTTTGAGATGGAGTCTTGCTCTGTCACCAGGCTGGAGTGCAGTGGTGCGATCTCGGCTCACTGCAACCTCTGCTTACTGGGTTCAAGCAATTCTCCTGCATCAGCCTCCTGAGTAGCTGGGACTACAGGCGTGAGCCACCACATCCAGCTAATTTTTGTAATTTTAGTAGAGATGGGGCTTTACCATGTTTTCCAGGATGGTCTCAATCTCTTGACCTCGTGATCAAGAGATCCCAAAGTTCTGGGATTACAGGTGTGAGCTACTGTGCCCAGCCTAACAGTTTTTTATTTTCTAATATTCCTCTCAATAAAACTTGCTGATTTTTGAAAAGTTGCAAACGATAATTAATGGATTGCAGGTCAGAGAGTTGGGATGCCTATGATCTAGCTGTAGTTTTGTTGTTTATTTACAATTATGGGGAAATACGTTGCGTGCTCTTTATCTGAGTTTTGTCCTCTTTTAAATAATAAAGTTTGCTACGTTTACTTTTCTAAACTTAACTGGACATTCCTAAGACCTGGAAAACCTTGCCTATCCTTGGGTGATTTAGACCTTTGCTTTCACAAGCATGATAGAGTATGTGTTATTACACTTGGTCTGTATCCTTTATTGGAGGCCCATGTGGAGAAGAAGATGTTCTTAAAAATCACTATCGAACTCCCAATTCCAAAAGTTCGTATTCTGTAAGGAAAAAAGGCCAAGAAGTGAATATTTATGGTGCTTTTATCCCTAAGTGCATTTAGCTTTCTTTTAAAAAATTCAATCAGTTGTATTCACCCTTCAATGAAAGTGTTGTTTTCCCCAGAAGGAATCACATATTTGCTGGAAGTTCAAAAAGTCCACATGTTGGGGCCCAAAGTGGCTCCGGCCGGATGTCGTGGCGCTTGCGAAGGCGAGGCCAAGAGTTCAAGGCCAACCAACCTCAGCAACCTTACAAGCTCTCATTGATTGCCAAAAAAAAAAAAAAAAAAAAAAAAAAAAAGTCCACATGTTTGCTGTATTTGTTACAAAGTAGCATGCATAAAGCTACTTCAAATGGATGAGATAATTGCCCAGGTACCGCTCTGTCATTGCTGACAGGACTGTCGTTGATCAGTCAATAACACACCTGGCAGATAGCACGATCACAAAGTGCCATCTTTTATGTACATACTGCCTTTATTTAATTTCTATTTTAATGAACATGATAAAGATAGCAAGAGATAGGGTTATAAATCTAACTCAAACAATTAATTTGTTTAGACATTACATTTAAACTTCTGCTTTGGCAAGTCAGTAGTTCCTTTTTTTTTTTTAAGTCAGGGTCTTGCTCTGTCATGCAGGCTGGAGTCCAGTCGTGTGATCATAGCCAGCTGTAGCCTTTGACCCCCCATAGGCTCAAGTGATTTTCCTGCCTCGGCCTCACAAACTGCTAGGATTACAGGCATGAGCCACCATGCCTGCTCCTGTTCTCTTCTTGATAGATATTTAAGTCATTTAAAATTTTTTGATCTCACAAACAGTGTTTCAATAAATAATTCTATTTTTTCTAGCGCATGGGCTTAAATGTAGGACATACTTGGAAGCAGAGTTGTTGAGTTGAAGAGCGTATGTGCTTTAAATTTTACCAAATTACCTTCAAAGAAAACCTGCCAGTTTGTGCCCCACTCCGAGTGTACAAGAACACACGTTTTCCCTTACTCTCACCAATAATTGATATTATCAGTGTTTTAAAGTTTTGCCAGTCTAATATACACAAATATAATTTTTAAAATAGTTTGATTTGAACATTTTATTTATGCCCTTTTTTTCTCTGTAGTGATGGTTCGTATGATTGTTTATATTGTTTTCTTTATAGTTTGCTTTGTTTATATTTTACAAATTATATTATATACAGCCGTACATACGGGCATTTCTGTATTGGTCAACTTATCCGGATGCTATTTTTTCTATTCTATGTGCTGTTGAGTATTTTCTTCCAGTCTGTTGTTTGATATTGAAATTTGTTATTTTTGTTGTTGCTGTTCAACTGTTTAACAATTTTTTCTCTCTGCCTCCTGTATTTTGTGCTTTGCATAAAATTTTCTTTTTCTACGGACTTTGATTTTCCTGTTCCTGTGCTGGCCTATCAAGTGTGTCTCAAACAGCTGATTGGGCTGTACTCCCATATTTCTCTATCTCCACAGAGATCACAAACGCTTTTCATTTAAAACGAGAAAGTTTACTACTTTTGCTTTCAAGATGGTATGGCTGCTTCTTCTTCTTCTTCTTCTTCTTCTTCTTCTTCTTCTTCTTCTTCTTTTTTTTTGATAGAGTCTTGTTCTGTCACCCAGGCTGCAGTGTGGTGATGCAATCTCAGCTTACTGCAACCTCTGGGTTCCTGGTTCAAATGATTCTTGTGCCTCAGTTTCCCAAATAGTGGGATTCTAGGCATGTGCCACCAGGCCTGGCTAGGACTGTGGCTTTTGACATAGGCATTTCATCATGTTTTTTCTTTTTTTCGGATTTTTTTGTTTTTTAGAGTGAGGGTCTTACTGGCTACAGTGAGGTGGTATGATCACAGCTCACTGTAACCTGGGACTCCTCAGCTCAAGTGGCAACTCCCGCCTTAGCCTCCCAGGTAGCAAAGACTACAGGTGCACACCACCATGCCCAATTAATATATATTTTTTTATGTCGTGGTGCACTTCTGTAATCCCAGCTACTCAGGAGGCTGAAGCAGGAGAATCACTTGCATCTGGGAGATGGAGGTTGCAGTGAGCTGAGATCACACACTGCACTCCAGTCTGGGTGACAGAGCAAGACTCTGTCTCAGGAAAAAAATATATATATATATTTATATATTATATACATATAATTTATAAAAATTATCTATATAATTTATAAAAATATATATTTTATAATATATAATATATATAATTTTTATATGTTATCTATATATAAATTATCTACATTATCTATATATAAAAATTGTATATATATATATATAATTTTTTGTAGAAATGGGGTCTTGCTCTATTGCCCAGGCTGGGTTTGAACTCCTGGGTTCAGGTGGTCCTTTGGCCTCAGCCTCCCAAATTGCTGGAATTACAAAGATGAGCCATCATGCCTGGCCTCAGCATGTTTTCTCCAATGTAGTCATAATGAAGGAAACATCGAGTATTATCTGGTGCGTTTAACCTCAAGTATAAACTTGGATAATTTGTGTAGACTGTTATACGAGTGCTGCACTCCAGACCTGCTCTCTGAATTGTTCACCAAAGTGCTTCTGTATCTGCATTTTTTCTTAGTTCGATCATACTGATTTTAAATGTCACATAATTCATAGGCAGAAAATGATTTTAACTCTTATTGTTTAAAAAACAATGTATTTTAAATGGGGAAATGCTTAATTCATAGAAACTTATTTTTTCCTTTAGTTTTGTCAAAGCAACAGGCTTCACAAGTCCTGATTAGGAAGCGTCGTGCAAATTCTATACTTGAAGAAACCAAACAGGGTAATCTTGAAAGAGAATGCATTGAAGAACTATGCAATAAAGAAGAAGCCAGGGAGGTCTTTGAAAATGACCCTGAAACGGTAAGCATCTATGGAAACTATCAAGTCCACACATTTAAACACACCACTAGTGCCGACTAAACGTTTCCGTTCAAAGTCAATCATTTTGTGTATCACCTTCCACACATAACCACTTCCATTTCAGGAGGAAGTACCTTCAAAGGAAAGTGGGGTTGTTTGGCACCCACGATCACCGATAGCAGCTTGTTCTGACTAAATTATAGTTCAGTCACACCTCATTATCAGCAAATAGTGTTGATCTCATGGGTTGTAAATATTTTCTCCTAACCAGAATTTGACAGTGTTGGGGGAGGGGAGAGGAAGAGGGAAGTATTAGCGTGCGTGTGTGTGCTGGTTCCGATTGTTATCACGGTGCTTCAGTAAACTTCTCCATTGGCATTTTATTTTTATTTTTATTTCTTGAGACAGAGTCTTTCTGTTCCCCAGGCTGGAGTGCAGTGGCAGGATCTCAGCTCACTGCAGCCTCTACCTCCTGGGTTCAAGAGATTCTTGTGCCTCAGCCACCTGAGTAGGTGGGATTACAGGCATGTGCCACCAGGCCTGGTTAATTTTTGTGTTTTTAGTAGAGTCGGGCTTTTGCCATGTTGGCCAGGCTGGTTTCAAACTCCTTGGCTTAAAAGATCTGTCTGCTTCAGCCTCCCAAAATGCTGAGATTACAGGCATGAGCCACTGTGCCCGGCCTACTGCTACCTTACATGAACGATTTTAAGTCACATTTGTAGCTATCATCTGTTATTATTATTTGAGACAGAGTCTTCCTCTGTCACCCAGGCTGGAGTGCAGTGGCACGACTGGCTCACTGAATCCTGCGCCTCCCAGGTTCAAGCGATTCTCCTGCCTCAGCCTCCTGAGTAACGGATTACAGGCGAGCGCCACCATGCCCGGCTAATTTTTGTATTTTTAGTAGACACACGGTTTCACCATGTTGCTCAGGCTGGTCTCGAACCCCTAACCTCATGATCTGCTCACCTTGGCCTTCCAAAGTGCTGGAATTACAGGCATGAGCCCGGCCCCTTCTAATGTTATTGAAATTTTAAATAGGTATCAAAGTAGAGAGAGCAGTGTAATAAATTTCAGTATGCAAACTGCTCCGCCCTTCAGTAATGAGCAACACTCTGCCATTCTTGTTTTATCTATTTTCTACCCCATCTATTCTAATTTTTGTTTTGTTATTCTGAAATATTGTAAGGCATGCCTGTCTGCCCAAGATACCATATTGGTACATCACTCATTAATATTGAGAATGTATTTCTAACATCGTAGACATATTCTTGCGCCTTAGCCTCTAAGCAGCAAGGGGCAGAGTGAGGGAGAAGGCCTCAATGCAGAGGCTGAAAGATAGTGAGGAAGGAAAGCTCATTTCTGTGCTTCCTCCCTTCCACGAATTCTAACATTGGTCTCATAGACAGAAGACAAAAAAGTGACAGAAAGAGCAAGACAGAAAGGGGAGAAATGAAAAAAAAGTGTTACTTTTCTTTTGAGACAGGGTCCTGCTCTGTCACCCAGGCTGGAGTGCAGTGGCAGCCCTGACCCTCCTGGCTCAGGTGATGCTCCCGTCTCAGCCTCGTAAGTCACTGAGACTACAGGTGTGTAAGACACTTCAGTCTCAAAGTGCTAGGATTACATGTGTGACCACAGTGCCCTGCCCCACCCCCCGCCAAACATTTGTTACTGTGTTAGGATTCTCGTGATTACAGGTGTGATCATTTTCAACCCTATCCAACCGCTCACCATCCACATCCCGAATACCGCAGTCCACATTTCCAGTCCCCACGCTACTGCTTATGCCTCCACATCTCTAATATATGCCTTTCACAGTCACAACATCACCTTTGAATCCCATTATCCATTGTGGAGGTTTACACGTGAGAGAAGGAAAGAATGAGGCCTTTGACTCAGTTCTGGATGACCTCATGTTCGGTACTTACTAAGTGGTAACATCGAGTACGTCTTTGTTTAGAAATTCTGGTTTGTCACGAGGTATTCTTGAGCTGTTAATGGTACACATGAGATATATTATGGCTTAAGAATGCTTTTGTGGAGCAGCCTGAGAACCTTACTATCAGAAATTTTAAACATTTTTCTCCCTTTAAGAAAGTACATTCTTTACTCCAAATGGCTGATTTACAGATAAACTTTTGGTACACAACCAATTTGTAAGTAAGGTATTACATATACATAGATGTACAAGATAAACGTCTACTTTAATTCACTTCAAAGTATGTCACTGTTAGCTGGGCACATTGGCTCACATCTGTTATCCCAGCACTTTGGAAGGCTAAGTTCAGAGGATTGCTTGAGCCCAGGAGTTTGAGACCAGCCTAGGCAACATAGTGAGGCCTAATTTCTCCAAAAAAAAATAATTCACAACAACAAAAAATTAACTGTGCATGATTGCATGTAGTTCCAGCTACTTGGGGGACTGAGGTGGGAGGATTGCTTGAGCCCAGGAGGTTGAGGCTGCCGTAAGCCATGGTCATGCCACTACCCTCTAGCCTGGGTGACACAGAGAAACCTTGTCTCAGAAATAAAAAAAGAGTAATGTTGCTGTGATTCAACATTGAATCTGGTGTGTTGATCATTATGACATATAATGTTTCAAATGTTATCTAATCATTATGGAAAAACTAAAGGATGTACAGAAAGAGGGCATGTATGATTATATTTACCGTCTTAAATAGAGGCTGTTTTCTGATTAGAAGCTTTGAAACATGATTAATTGATCAGTATTGCTTTAAGCCTAAGTACCTTATTTGTTTAATTTTATTGTTTTCTTTTGGCATATTTTACTCTATAAAAAATTATAATATGAAACGATAGTTATATGTAATTTATTTGTATCTGTAATATAAAAACACATTATAAAATTAAGTTTTACCTATATAATGAAATTTATGTTTGCTAAGATATATGCTTTCTTTTTCTTCTTTCTAGGATTATTTTTATCCAAAATACTTAGGTAAGTTCAAAACATCTCAATTATTCAATCTTAGAAATGGAAGGGAACTTAGATATGTTCTTGTCTAACCCTCCACCCATTTATTCTATCCAATATAATTTCATTATCCTTAGGGGTGAGATTTCACTTTATATGCAGTTTTGTTGACCTTTTATGTAAGACATGTCGACAAATTTGGAATGGTTCTTTAATTACCACATGACATTTTAAATTTTAATATTTTTCTTTCTCATAAAGCCCTTGGGCTGATGCTCAGTTATATTGAGGTGCTAGACGAAGTCTGTGAGCATATGAGTTTTCAGGGTTAACTTTTTTGTGTGTGTGTGGGCTGGACAGGGTCTTGCTGTGTTGCCCATGCTGGAGTGCAGTGGCCTGCTCTTGACTCACTGCAGCCTCTACCTCCCTGGGTTCAAGTGATTCTCGTGCCGCAGTCTCCCAAGTAGCTGGGATTGGAGGCATATGTCACCACACCCAGCTAATTTTTGTATTTTTAATAGAGACCAGTTTTGCCCTATTGGCCAGGCTAGTCTTGAACTCCTGGCCTCAAGTATCCACCCTCCTCAGCCTCCCGAAGTGCTGGGATTACAGGCGGGACCCACCCTGCCTAGCCTAAGCTGCATATTTTAAAAGGGCAGTGGAATATAGGAATACATCCATGAATAAGATGTTTTCTTTTGTGAAGTTACATGTTACTACTCACTTTTCAAAACAAAACACAAAAATTTGTACTATTAAAGTGTAGAAAATATAGTCTGTCAAAATGATTTCAGCTTTTTAATTTTAAATGGAAACATAAATATTTTATAATAAAAATAGACAGTATTTGGCTATTAATAATTATGTGTGCATGAAAAAAAAAAAGTGTTAACTCTTGCTTTTGGTGAAGCCATGGACAGAGGCTGTGTTTTTGCAGGCACAGCGTTCTGGAGGATACATTCCTTTGATCAGAGTACATTTGCATAAAGATAAGCACCATTTTAATGCAGTATTATGTGTTCTGGGGAAGTTCCTTAGATAAAATATTTTTCTTTCCTCCTTGTCTTTCTCTTAAGTTCCACTTTTCTGGCCCCACTCAACTTTTTCTTCTCTTTGCCTATCTCATTTGGAAACATGGTTAAAAAAAACAGTTAAAACAAAACAAATTAAAACAAAAACCAAAGAAAGATGGGCTCTAGGCTTAGACCTAAAGCATTTGGCTGTGTCAGGGTAAGCAAGTTGTTTAGCTTTCCAGGTTCTGTAGTTTAGGTGTGCACTGTATTTTCCAACTGCAGAGCTTTTAAATCATCGAGTAAGTATATGTGCATAAATAACTTACTGTGTCAAAGTTTCCTCAGATGTATTCTTGTTTAATCAACCCATCATATGAAACAAAAATGGACTTTTCATTATGATTTGTTTTTATTTAAATTTCATATTTTGGTTTTTATTTGTATATAGGCATGTGTGGTGAATTCCACTGTTAAAAACAATTTTTAAAAATTTCCTAAGTTAAGCTGTTGTTATTTGATGTGTATATTCTATAGGCCGATGGCTCTAATTTGAAAAGCAAAACAATTCTTTCTTTGGTAAATGGAACAGTAGTTTTACTAACTACAGCAGGTTATACAGGTGGATCTTTGTAGGGAGATAAGGTCACCAAAGAAATTAAAGAAACATAATCCACACATTTGGGGCAATATTTAGACTCAGTTTTCAGGGGCTAATAAAGCACTTCAGTTGGTCTACATATTGCATGTACTATCTTGAAAACATGCGATTTGGAAATAAGTACTGTGGGTTTCATTATAGCTTTTAAATTGTGTTCTTCTCATTTTTAGGAAATACAATAAATAATTACCATTTCCATAGGGCTAGTATCACCTAATAGAGTGCGTGTTTCTATTAATGAGAGAGAAACTTCCTGGGAAGAATGGTAAACTCTGAACCTAAATATAAACATTAGAAGTCATTTTTTGACATGAGTTGGCAAAAAATAAGAAAAAAAATAAAAAATAATAAATAAAGAAATTACTTTTATTTATTATTTAATTCTAATTCCTGCTGAGTTGGTGAATTAGCTCAGAGTGCTCACTTTCTTCCTTCAAATCTTCTCTAAAGAAACAATAAGATCCCAAGCACTGATAATAACAAAATAAAATGAACAACAAGAAGTGTGGGAAACGCCTGGGTAGAGGAAAAGCTGCGGGACCTGCTGGTGTGTGCGGTGGGGGAGTCAGGTTCTAACCCACAAGGCAGGAGTGATGGACCGATCTGAAAAATGACCTGAACTTTCCCATGGAGAAAACAAACACCGAATGTACACTAGAGCAAACCCCGAGTAATGAGACGTTTTGGAATAACGAAAACAGAGGTAGAAATAAGTGAAACAGAAAAACAAAAGTGAGCGTTCACAAAGCAGATTCTCATTCTCTGAAAACGTTAGTATGTTAGGCTGACGTCCAGCAAGGATAATGAAGGAAAAGCAAAAAGAGAAAGAGGAAATGCCAATACACAGAGCAGGAGCTAGAAAGGGAAACTGTCCTCAACTCCACACAGACTGAAAGATTAGCATAAACATTCCAAAGAGATACGTCAAATGTATACGGAAACCTAAATCAAATGGATGTGTTCATAGAAAAACGTCAAATATCTGTTGTTTCACAGGAAGCAATAGAGAACTTAGTTATACAAGCACGTATGAAACAAGTTAAAACTGCAGCCAAACCCGTCTTCCTGTTTCTCCCAAAACCCAGATCCAGATGGTTTTACAAATGAACTCTTCCAAATTTTAAGAGATTGTTAATATTTCTCTTATTAAGAAATTGTCCTAAAAAGTGAGCTTGTTCTAAGAGGCTGGTGCAGTCTTGACTCCAAAACCAAATAAGGACAACGTTTAATAAACTCATTTTAAAATTTCAGTGAGGGGATAAAAGAAAAGAAAAATATAATTCCTTTTGATTTCTGAATTAATTATAAATAAAACGATATTCAGTCCAATCTTAAGTGTGCTAAAAATAGTATCATGATAAAGTAGAATTATTCCAGAAATTTAAAGGTGATTTAACATCAGAAAATCAGCTGGGAACGGTGGCTTACGTCTGTAATCCCAGCTACTCAAGAAGCTGAAGTGGGAGGATCACTGGAGGCCAGGAGTTTGACACCAGCCTAGATAACATAGTAAGATCCCACCTCTAAAAGTGTGTTATTACCTCAGTTCATACAGAAAAAGCAGTGGATAGAGTTCACTCCTTACTTATGATAAAGGCTTTTGTCAAACTAAGATTATAAGAAGAGGTAGAATAACCATATAATTTATCTTCCAAATTTTCACACTTCAGTTCAGGATTAATACTGCACAAGGTAAATGTCGGCCACAACAAGAATAAAATAGGATTGTTTCGGGCAAGTTGGCATGAGAAAGGAGGGAGGGAAAGAAGGAGGGAAGGAAGAAGAGAGAGCGAGAGAGAAAAAAAAACAGAAAAAGAAAGAAAGTGAACAAAATCTTTGGTAAACATTATCCCTAATTGATAAACTTTAGATATAGTTTCTTTATGGTAGAGATCAAAAAGGAAAGTACTGGAGGTTACATTCAGTGCAATAAGGAAAGAAAAATAGGAATTTTGTACATCATAAACTATAATATGTACCTGTCATTATTTTTAATTGATATTATACTGGAAAAATAGAATCCATAGACAAAATATTAGAACACATAAGATATTTAGATAATTCTATGACTCTCCTATAAAACCCACAGTAGTTCTTTATGTAAGCAATAGTCTAGTAGAAAATAAAAAGATGATATCATTCACAATAGCAGCAAATCCCACAAAATATCTAGAAATATCTTAAGAGCACATAAAAACCCTACAGAGAAAATTTTAATACTCAAGACATAGAAAGTGAATTGAAACCATGGAAAGATATTTCATGATCTTGAATTGAGTGATGCTATAAAGTGATCAGTTCTCCTCAAATAGATTTTATTTTATCATATTACATATATACATTTTTAGAGATGAAGTCTCACGATGTTGCCCAGGCTGGTCTCAAATTCCTGGGCTCAAGCAATCCTCCTGCCAGGGCATCTCAAAGTGCTAGGATTGTAGGTGTGAGTCACTATCCATCCTCAAATTTATATGTACAGAGCAATCTTTAAAAAAAAATTTTTGAAATACACAAAATAGTGATCGGCCATTATTAATACCCATTTTTAGAAAAAAAATATTTTTGAGAAACTTAGCAAACTCATTTTAAAATTTAAGTGAGGGAATAAAAATCTACACATGTCTAAAATAAAAAAGAGAGAAACACCTCATTAAATATTCATAATACAAAGCTATAGAAACAAAACCATATGGTATTTTCAGAACAGGTGGACTAATGAAACTGAACAGAGAGTTCAGAGAATGACTCATGTATATATGACAACCCAATATTTGATAAAGGTGATACTGTAAGTCACTGTGGATTATTTAAATGTTGTATTGCAAAGAGTGGCCAGGTATTAGCAGAAAAATAAATGTGGGTTTCTAATCAGCACCAAATGTAAGGTGAATTCTAGGTGGAATAAAGACAAAAAATGTTAAAATAAATCTATGAAATTAAAGAAACAATATGAGGGAATATCTTTGTGACTGATGGCATGGAAGGAAATTTTAAATTCACAAACTGTAATGTGAAATAATACATTTGATTATAACAACATTAAGAATTTATCTTACAGGAGAGACATGAATGGTAAGATTAAGAGACAAATGATAGAGTTGTCTCTGTCAAATAAATATCAAAAAATATAAATATCAAGAGATGATATTTATAAATGTTTAAATTTTTTCAGATCCACAGAAAAAACAAATAAGGACCAATAGAAAAATGGTAAAAAAAAAAAAAAAAAAAAAATGGAGAAAGTTTTCAAAGAAAAAAACTTTCAGATTTTGAAAATGACATGAAAATAAGCTCCGTCTCCTTCGAAATCAGAGAAACAATGAGATATTACTTTATTAACCGTTAGTCTGGCAAAAATTAGAAAGCAAGAATGTAGAAATCCTCATACCCCACTGGTGAGAATGCACCTCTGCAGAGCCGTTAGTTAGGTACATTCCTACTTAATGATCACACAATTCCACACCTGGGTATTTATTCCAAAGAAATTGTTATGCAGCTACCAAGGAGACATGCATGAGGATGTGCTTTAAACCTTCTTGTAGATGTAGAGAGTTGGAGATAATCTGAATGTCTGCCATTGGTAGAATTACACAATGGTGGTTGCATACTGCGGTGTCACGCTTAGTGGTTCATAGCAACAAATTCCATGTAGCAGCATGGACTGATCATAAAAATAAAACGCTGGGCAGCGAGTTAGAGAATATGATATATAATACAAAACCATTTATGCAAATGAAAAAAACCATGGACATGAAATGGTAAATATATATTTTAAGAACATTTACAAAAAATATTTTAAAAATACACATAACCACTGGGTGCAGTGACTCATTCCTGTAATCCCAGCACTTTGGGAGGGCTGAGGAGGGCAGATCATTTGAGGTCAGAAGTTTGAGACCAGCCTGACCAATATGGTGAAATGCTATCTCTTGTGAAAATATAAAAATTAGCCAGGAGTTGTGGCGAGGCCTGTAATCCCAGCTACTTGGTAGGCTGAGGCACGAAAATAGCTTGAACCCAGAAGGTGGAGGTTGCAGTGAGCCAGGCTTGTGACACTGCACCCCAGGCTGGGTGACAGTCTGTCTCAAAAAAAAAAAAAAAAATCCAACAAAACAAAATAACCCATTAGAATGATTGCCTAAAGGGTGAATGAAGAGGAAATGGAGATAGAAAGGAATATATGTGTATCTTCTAAAAGCAAATGATGGGCTTTTCAAAGACCAGCAGTCATGGTGTACTGAGGCGGGGCGCAGTATGAACAACAGCCTTGTGCTCCTCAGTCAGAGCCGGCAAACATTCAGTCTTTTATGTGGTGCCTCTTGTGTGGCTGAAAGGCAGAGGGATATAAAATAGTTTCTTGGAGAAATAAAACATTTACCTGACTCCTGCTCAACTGTAAGTCCAATACAGCCTTTGTCGAGGTGTCAGTGGCTGTTCGAGCTGTTGTTTAGAATTGCTAAGTCAAGATGGCTAGGATAGTGGTATCCGCAGCATGTGGCAAAAGGAAACCAGTTTGAT
This sequence comes from Saguinus oedipus, assembly GCA_031835075.1. NCBI lineage: Eukaryota > Metazoa > Chordata > Mammalia > Primates > Cebidae > Saguinus > Saguinus oedipus. The sequence continues at coordinate 4,294,341 of CM063186.1, forward strand.
TGTTAAGAAAACTAATGGTGATAAGTATAAGTAAACGTATATGTAGCAGGATCTTTTCCTAAGATGTTCTGCCTTGACCACCAGAACTTGAAAGGGTCCATTTCTTTCTTTTTTCTTTTTTTTTGAGACAAAGTTTCGCTCTTATTGCCCAGGCTGGAGTGCAATGGTGCTATCTCGGCTCACTGCAACCTCCGCCTCCAGGGTTCAAGCAATTCTCCTGTCTCAGCCTCCCGAGTAGGGGATTACAGGCATATGCCGCTATGTCTGGCTAATTTTTGTATTTTTAGTAGAGATGGGGTTTCATCATATTGGTCAGGCTGGTCTTGAACTCCTGACCTCAGGTTATGCACCTGCCGTGGCCTCCCAAAGTGCTGGCATTACAGGCGTGACGTGCCCGGCCCAGAAAGGGTCTGTTTCTTAGCCTTTCCTTCCTTATGGTTCTAATTTGTTTTTAATCCCTTTTCTTGTGGGGGCTTCTTCATCAGGTTACAGAAGCAGAGACAGTCTCCCTCCTGCTTTCACCTTCCCATTTACCCTCCTCAATTTTTTCTCTCCTGTTGTGTGGGAAGAAAGAGAAGTGGGAATATGAGGGTTCTGTACTGTACAGCTTCGGGGTAGCAGAACAGCTGGCTCTCCTCACTGTAATACTGAAAGCACTTTTCCATGAAAGCATTATCATGAGTGTTAGTGCAGGCTTCTGTATAAGGTGCCTTATGTGTTCAAGCTGATTTGTAGTCTGCCCGTCCTAAACCCATATGAAACATTTCAAAGCCTCAGGGCTTTCAAGTTGTAGCTGTTATTAACCCTAAACTTTCTCCAGAGGTGCAATACAACGCTTTCTCAAAAATGAGGATTCTAATGAAGTTTTGACACTGGAGTAAATGAAGTCTGAGAGTAGATGATTCAAGGACAGAAGAACCAAACATAAGACGACTCGAAAGCTGAAGCTACTTCGGTTTCAGTGGGACTGAGTTTGGCTCCTCCCCCTCCACCTCTTGTACCATTCTGCCTTACTATGCTCTTCTCTCATGGGATGATCCACGGCCCTCACCAGCTGACAGCACCTTAATGTTAGATGGCCCAGCCTCCAGAACTGTAAAAAACAATATTATTGGGGCTGGGCGCGGTGGCTCACGCCTGTAATCTCAGCACTTTGGGAGGCCGAGGCGGGTGGATCACGAGGTCAAGAGATCGAGACCATCCTGGTCAACAAGGTGAAACCCCGTCTCTACTAAAGATACAAAAAATTAGCTGGGCATGGTGGTGCGTGCCTGTAATCCTAGCTACTCGGGAGGCTGAGGCAGGAGAATTGCCTGTTCCCAGGAGGCGGAGGTTGTGGTGAGCCGAGATCGCGCCATTGCACTCCAGCCTGGGTAACGAGCGAAACTCTGTCTCAAAACAAACAAACAAACAAAAATATTATTTTCTTTATAAGTTACCGAGTCTGCGATATTCTCTTACAGCAACACAAAAAGGGCTAAGACAAAAAATTGGTGCCAGACCTGGGGTTGTTGCTATAACAAATACCGGAAAATGTTAAAGCAGTTTTAGAGCTGGCTAGTGGTGGAGGCTGGAAGAATCTGGAGGAGCAGCCTAGGAAAAGAATGGAAGATTGAGTGTGATTCTGGTGGGGAGTCAATAAGAGAGAAGACATACAGAAAAGTCTGGAACTCCTAAGAGATTACTTAAGTGTTGTGATTAGATTGTTGGTAGAAATACAAATGGTAAAGGCTATTCCGATGAGGTCCTAGATGGAAATCAGAAGTAAAGCAGTGGAAGCTCAAGACCATCACTGTTACAAGGTGGGAAAGAATTCGGCTGAATTATCTCCATGTCTGAGGGCTTTAGGGAAGGCTGAATTTAAGCGATAGCAGAGATTTCTAAGCAAAATACTGAAGGAGTCGTGTGGCTACATTTATTTATCTATCTATTTGTTTAGAGACAGAGTCTCACTTTGTCGCTCAGGCTGGAGTGCAGTGGTGTGATCTTGGCTCACTGCAACTCTCCCTCCCAGATTCAAGCAGATCTTGTACCTCAGTCTCGTGAGTAGCTAGGATTATAGGTGTGTGCCACCAGGCTTGGATAATTTTTATATTTTTAGTAGAGACAGTTTTTTGCCACGTTTGCCAGACTGGCCTCGAACTTCTGACCTTAAGTGATCCACCTACCTCGGCCTCCCAAAGAACTGGGATTACAGGTGTGAGCCACTGTGCCCAGCCTTTGTGGCTACTTTTAACTGCATACAGTAATATATGAGAAAAAGAGAAATGATTTAAAGATGGAATTTATAATTTAAAAAGAATCTGGGCAAAGATATTTGGGAAATTCACAGCCTACTCATGTAAAGAGTAAAAAGGTCTTTAGCAGAGCAAACCAAGGACGTGTCTAAGCTACCGTTTGCTAAAGAGAATGCCATGAATGGAAAGGAGGCCGGGGCTCATTCTTCTGAGTGACGTAACTCAGGAGTGGAAAAGCAAACATTACATTCACAATCCTAAGTGGGAGCTCAGCTATGAGGATGCAAAGGCGTAAGAATGACACCGTAGACTCTGGGGACTCGGGGGGACTGTTGGAAGCAGGTGAAAGATAGAAGACCATTGGATACCGTGTACACTGCTCAGGTAGCAGATACGACAGAATCTCAGAAATCACTATTAAAGAGCTTATACCTGTAACCAAACGTGACCTATTCCCCCCAAAACCGATTGAAATTTAAATAAATAAATTAAGGAAGCTGATGCTATTTTTCAAAACAGTGGGCAAAAGACCTCAAAGATATTTGGAAGATTTTTGAGGCTGCCTCTCCCAACACTGGCCCAGAGCAGGACCTCGATGCCGTTTCCAGAGGGGTATCTGCAGGACCACCACTGCTCTGCACAACCTAGGGACTCTGCTGCTTGAAGTTCAGCACAGTGCCCCCTGGCCATCCCAGCCATGGCTCATGTGGGCCTAGGTGCGTCTCAACACACAACTCTGGAATGTACATACCTCAGAAGCCTTGGTGGCGTTCACCTGGTGTGTTAATTTTGCACGTGCCCAGAATGCAAGAGCTGTGGGGTCATGGTGGCCTCCACCTAGATTTGAAAGGTTATTATGGACAGCCTGGGGGTGCCCAGGGAGAGACTTGTTACAGCAGCAGAGCCACTGCAGTGAGCCTCCACTAGGGCAATGCCTATCGGCGCCATGGGAGTTGGGAAGCTCTGAGAGCCCAGGACTGTAGGGCTACCAGGATGCAGCTTCTGTTTGGGAGAGCTGCACACACAGACTCCAAGTGGTGAGAGCCGAAGCATGGCCTGCACTCAGCAGAGCCATAGGAATGGGCTGCCCAAGGCCTTGAGGGCTCAACCACTACCGCTGTGTGCTCAGAAGTCAGGACACAGAGCCAAGGAAGACTATATTAGAGCTTTAACATTTTATGCTGTTTTTCCTAATGGGTTTTGGGCTTCCTTAGGACCAGTTACTGTTCTTACCTGTGTTTCCCTTTTGTAATGGAAATGTCTGTCATGCTTATCCCATTGTGTTTTGGAAACTCAATGGAGGGAATTTGCCTCAGGGTGAATCATGCCTTGAGTCTCACTCATATCTGCTTTAGATGAGACTTTGGAGTTGGTGCTGGCAGGATTTAAGACATTAGGGCTTGTATTAGTCTGTTTTCATACTGTTATAAAGATATACCCAAGACTGGGTAATTTATGAATAAAAGAGGTTTAATTGACTTACAGTTCAGCATGGCTGGGGAGGCCTCAGGAAACCACAATCATGGGGGAAGGCAGAGAGAAAGCATATTAGTTCGTTTTCATACTGCTAATAAAGACATACCTGAGACTGGGTAATTTATAAAATAAAAGAAGTTTAATTGACTTACAGTTCCACATGGCTGGAAAGGCCTCACCATGGCAGAAGGTGAATGGGGAACAAAGTCACATCTTACAGGGTGGCAGGCAAGAGTGCTTGTGCAGGGGACCTCCCATTTAATCACTACCATGAGAACAGTATAGGGAAAAGTGCCCCTGTGTGATTCAGTTATCTCCATCTGACCCTGACCTTGACACATGGGGATCATTATAATTCATTGTGAGATTTGGGTGGGGACACAGCCAGACCATATAAGGAAGCAAGGTGCCTTCTTAACTAGGCAGCAGCAAGGAGCATGAATGCAGCAGGAACTACCAAACACTTAGGAAATCCTCAGATCTCATGAGAGCTCACAGTCATCATAACACCATGGGGAAAATTACCCCCGATTCAGTCACCTCCATCTGGTCTGTCCCTTGACACATGGAGATTACAGGGATTCGAATTCAAGATGAGATTTTGCGTGGGGACACAGCCAAGCCATATCAGGGCTATTGAGATGGAATTAATATATTTTGTACATGAGAAAGACATGAATTTTTGGGGCTGGAGCAAATGCCATGCTTTGAATGTGACCCTCAAAAAGCATGTGTGGAAACTTAATTCTCAGTGCAACACTGTTGGGAGGTTGGGCCTAAGGGGAGGTGTTTAGGTCATCAGGGCTCCACCCTCATGAATGGCCTAACACCAATCATAAAAGGGCTTGAGGCTGCAAATTCAGCCTCTTGCTCTTTCACCTTCTCTGACTCTTGCCGTCTGCTGTGGGGTGGCGGAGGAAGAGGGCTTTGATGAGATGCTGAAGCACCTTGATTTCAGACTTCCAGCCTCCAGAACTGGGAGGAGTAAATTTCTTTCCTTTATGAATTATCCGGTCTGTGGTTATTTTGTTATAGCAACACAAAGTGGACTAAGAGGGGGGCTCCAGAAACACCCCCATGATGTGTAAGGTAAAACTTATTTGGGAAAATATTCTGACTCACCACGGTAGGCTGAATAATTATTTCCTTCCTCCCTCTGCCCCACCCCCACCACTAAATATATCTATGTCCTAATCCTCAGAGCCTGTGACTGTTACCTTATATGGCAAATGGGGTTTTTGCAGATGTGACAAAAAATCTTTCCATGAGGGCATTATCCTGGGATATCTGAGAGGGCCCAATAAAATCATAAGGATCCTTATAATAGGATGGCAGGAGATCAGAGTCAGTAGCAGGATATGGGATGACAAAGGAAGAATTGGTAGATGTACAAGGATGAGGCCAGGAGCCAAGGGATGCAGATAGCCTCTGCAAGCTAAAATAAGGTAAGTAAAGGAGTTCTTCCTTGAAGTCTCCAGAAGGAATGGATCCCTGCTAACCCTTTGGTTTTAGACTCTCAGGACTGTAAAATGATACATTTTTTAAATTTGAAGCTACTCAATTTGTGGTAATTTGTCATAGCAGCCATAGGTAACTTAAACACATACTGACTTCAAATGAATCTTTCAATCTATCTGTAATAAATTGTGTATTTCTAAAGATGGCTCAAAAACATCTCCCATTCCACATTCCCTTCCACAGTGTCATTTTGCCATATCCTCATCAAGAGGTAGAATAAATCCCCGACCCATGCCCCATCCTTTTGAATCTGGGTGGATCCTAAGACCCCTTTGATCAGGAGACTATGATAGAAGTGACACAATGTCCCATAATTGCCATGGCAGCTTTCACTTTCTCTCTCTTAGAAGCTAGCTGCCATGAAGGAAGTACCACTTCAAGACCAGCATGTTAAGAGAAACACTCACATGTAGAATTTTGAAGCATGATCTACCACATGGAAAGAGAGATGCCAAAGAACATTAGCGCGTCTTGGAAGCAGACCCCTGCCCCGGCCATCCTGGTTGACCCCACCGGCAGCAGAGACAAACAACCCAACCAAACTCTTTGCAAATATTTGACCCACAAATCATGAGAAAAATCTAATGTTTATTTAATCAACTAATTTGGGGGGGGCGGGGTGTTGTTAACTCGGCAAAAGCTAAGTAAAACACCATCTTTTTTAACGTAAGCTGGTGACTCTGAACAACGAAGTAATACATATAGTGTCTTTAGTGCCTATTAAGAAGTATATTTTTGCCAATAAATAACTCCCAGTTACTTTAAAGTTCCAAAGTATTTCATCTTTACAATTTCAGCTGTGATTTCTTAGTTTGCTAGCAATATCTACCAGGTGCTGTATCTGATTTCACAGGGTCGTAATGAAGAATGAAAGGAATGAAGGAAACCTGTTTTGTGATGTAGAAGCATTATACAAATATTATTGTATTAATTGGAAGTAGCCTGTAAGTAGAAACACTAACTCGTTCTATTGACTTAGTTATATACTTTACAACTCAGACTCTGGTCAATGGATTTAAGGGTAACATCTCATTTATGGTATGGAATTAAAAACATTGACTTATATGACAATACAATTTGGTTTCTGTGCTAAACCAAGGTATCTTTCACTTCTGACTTTAAGGTTCTTCTGCAGAGAGAAGACGCTGTCACAGACCTATTTTTTATAATTCTGTATCTGTTGCCATCTTGCTTGTAGATTTTTAATTTTTCAGACAAGTAGATGAAAAGATTTAGTGTTGCATTTTGAAGACTGAATCTTGTGAACCCACAGGAGCATAACTATCCTACCTCTTGGGACAGTTCCTACCATGATTTCAGATAAAGTATGTGTGTCTACTCTAAGAAGATTGTGTTTAATTTCCAGTTTGTCTTCGCTCTTTTCGAAGTGGTACGTTCACTGCTGCACGTCAGTCAACTAACGCTTATCCTGACCTAAGAAGCTGTGTCAATGGTAAGCATTTCTGCCATCAATTTTTAAAAAAAACAAACAAAAACTGTAAAGTATGCCCATGCTAATATAAACTGATGTTTAAAAATCAGGAAATGAGCCTTTGTGGGTTGTATGCCCAGCAAGGAAGTATTTTCAAATGGAGTTTAAAATACTTGTTTATAATTATAAATGCTGCTGTATTTCTTGAAATGACTTTTTTGCCTAATGTTTAAACTGAAGTTTTCTTTGTTTAGTAAGCAAAGGTCATTGACTCCAGAATTTTCATTCCCAGTAGCTTTATTTTGGCTGCTGTTGCCTAATCATGCAGTGTGACTAAATGCTGTGGTGGATTAATAGGTCAAAGTAGAGCTGTGTTTATTCTAGCTTTTTGGCATTGATAATATAAACACGGAAACTGTTATATGAACAAATTCGCTTCCTTGCTGTGAAGTTCTCAAGGGGCCTAATGATAATTCTGGTAGAATTTTTTTTTGAGATGGAGTCTTGCTCTTGTTACCCAGGCTGGAGTGCAATGGCGAAATCTGGGCTCACTGCAACCTCCGCCTCCTGGGTTCAGGCAATCCTCCTGCCTCAGCCTCCTGAGTAGCTGGGATTACAGGCACGCGCCACCATGCCCACCTAATTTTTTGTATTTTTAGTAGAGACGGGGTTTCACCATGTTGGCCAGGATGGTCTCAATCTTGACCTCGTGATCCACCCGCCTCGGCCTCCCAAAGTGCTGGGATTACAGGCGTGAGCCACCGCACCTGGCTATTTTTGACTCTTTGTTGGGAAATTGATAAATTAATGAAAGCAAATGGTACAACTGCAAGATATAAATTATTTTACATACAGCATTGACATTCTCTAGATATTCATGTTTCTATGTTTTTCTCTTTAAAGTGCTTGTTATTATACAGGTAGAACAGTTTGAACACATATGTTTAATTATTTAATTCATATTTATCTTTTCTGAAAATTTACCAAAGAACAGAATAATAATTTTGATAATAATTTTCTATTTGTTTGTTTTCTATGACTTTCAGCCAATACCTAACGTATTGCCACTTTTCAAGAAACTTGATTGTATGGACACTTTAAAAAAATTGTAGAATTATTCAGGCATTAGTTAGGTTGGTTATTTATTTATTTATTTATTTATCAAGCAACAGAAATTTTCTCTGGCTAACATAAGCAAAGAGGTAGACATATTGAAAGTATTGGGAGCATTGAAAGTATTGGGAGTATTGAAAGTATTGGGAGTATTGAAGTATTGGAAGGATGGGAAGAACACGTACGGTCGACTGGGAAGATTGAGAAGCTGGTGTGGAAATGTGCAGAAACCAAGGGACTGTTTGCAGTGTCTAATGGGACAGAGATTGTAAACAAGTAATAAAACAAATGGCATGTCATTATCCGTTTGATAAAGTGCTGTGATATTTTAGGAGGAAAATAAACCAGGCACTATAATTGAGCTTCACTTCGTACCTTTTTTGTTTTTTGAGACAAGCTCTCGCTCTGTTGCCTAAGCTGGAGTGCAATGGTGCAGTCATGGCTCACTGCCGCCTCAGCATCCTAGGTTCAAGCATTCTTCCTGCCTCAGCATCCAGACTAGCTGGGACTGTAGGCACATACCATCACTCCTGGCTCATTTGTTTTTTACAGAGATGGGTTCTTGGGTGTGTTGTCTATGCTGGTCTTAGACTCTTGGCCTCCAGCAGTCCTCCTACCTGGGCCTCCCAAAGTGCTAGGATCACAGGCATGAAACACCATTCTAGGTCTCACTTTGTACTTTAAATATTGCTATTTTTTTCTGGTCATATCCCTTCTTCTAAAATCTATCTTATATTCATATAGTCACTCTGGCTTGCTTTTGATTAGTGTTTTCATGGTTTATTTTTCCATCCATTATATATTTTTTTATTTTTATTTTTTGAAAGGAGAGAAGGAAAGAAAAGAAAGTAGTGAAGGAGAGGAAGAAAGAGGAAGAAAAAGAGGGAGAGAGAACGGGAATGTTGCTTTATTCTAAAAATGGGTATTAATAATGGCCGATCAATATTTCATTTAAACCTCTGAGTAGGTGTGATATGGTATTGACAAGAATGTATATTTTGTGTATTTAAAGTGGAGAGCTCTATAAATATTTATTAAGTTTACTTGTTCCGGATCTGAGTTCGAGTCCTGGATATCCTTATTAATTTTCTGTCTCGTTGAGTCTAAGTCTCTTTATAGGTCTTATGTATAAATGTTAGGATCATTAGCTCTTATTGTTGCATTGATCCTTTTACGATTATATCTTTGTTGCTTTAAAATCTATTTTATCAGATGCGAGAATTGGAACTCCTGCTTTTTATTTATTTATTTATTTTTGCTCTTCATTTGGTTGGTAAATCTTTCTCCAACCCTTTGTTTTAAGTCTTTGTATATCTTTGGATGTGAAATGGGTCTGGATGTAGCATATCATTAGGTTTTGGCTGTATCTTTTGATTGGGGGAATTAGTTGATTTAAATTTAGGGTTACTGCTGTTTGATGTTAACTGGCTGTTGTATCCATCCGTTGATGTAAATTCTTCTTTATGTTGATGCTCTTTACTTTTTGGTATATTTTTAGAAAGGCTAATACTGGTTGTTCCTCTCTATGTATAATGCTTCTTTCAGAAGCTCTTGTAAAGCAGGCCTGGTGGTAATAAAATCTCTGAGTACTTGCTTGTTCGCAGAGGATTTTATTTTTCCTTCACTTATGAAGCTTAGTTTGGCTGGATATGAAATTCTGGGATGAAAGTTCTGTTTTTTAAGGATGTTGAATATTGGCCCCCACTCTCTTCTGGCTTGTAGGGTTTCTGCCAAGAGATCTGTTGTGAGTCTGATGGACTTCCCTTTGTGGGTAACCTGACCTTTCTCCATCCATTATTTTTGAACATACCAGTGTGTTTATATTTCAAGTGAGTGTCTTTAGGATCTTGCTCTTTTCTCCAGTCTGGCAATCTCTTCTTTTTTTTTTTTTTTTGAGGCAGAGTTTTGTTCTTGTTACCCAGGCTGGAGTGCAATGGTGTGATCTCAGCTCACTGCTACCTCTGCCTCGTGGGTTCAGGCAATTCTCCTGCCTCAGCCTCCTGAGTAGCTGGGATTACAGGCACGCACCACCATGCCCAGCTAATTTTTTTGTATTTTTAGTAGAGATGGGGTTTCACCATGTTGACCAGGATGGTCTCGATCTCTTGACCTCGTGATCCACCTGCCTCGGCCTCCCAAAGTGCTGGCATTACAGGCGCTCTGGTTACTTATTAATTTACTTATGTATTTATTGTCTTTATACTTCTTATCTGTCCTTACTTAATTTTGGATACCTCTAATGTTTTCAAGTTCACCCTTCTTTTCTTCTCCCATATATAATTTTCTTCTAATCCCATTTAGTGTATTTTTCATTTTATATAGTTTATTTTTCATTTCAATAAGTCACATTTGGTCTGTTCCACATCTTCTTTTTATTTTATTTTTTTCATTATGCCTGTATTTACTACTGGAACATATGGAGTGCATTAAAAATAGTTGTATTTACTTATTTTTCTGCCTTTTCTGTCATCTCTTTCATTTTTGATGTATTTTCATCAATTGATTTTTTCTTGGTTATAAATTATTTTTTCTTGTTTCTTTACATGCCTATTTATTTTATTTTATTTGGATATAAGGTCTCACTGTTACCCAGGCTGGAGTCCAGTAGTGCAATCATAGCTCACAGTAACCTCAAACCCCTGGGCTCAAGCTATCACCCTGCCTTAGCCTCTCAAATAGCTGGGACAACAGGCATGGACTACCACAGCTGGAGAATTTAGTTTTTAAATTAATTGCAAAGATTACATCTCACTGTGTTGCCCAGGCTGGTAACTTCCTGACCTCAAGTTATCCTCCATCTTCTGACTCCCAAAGTGCTGGTGTTATGGGTGTGAACCACTGCATCTGACCCCTACTTATTTTTAATTGTTTACTGGACAAAACAAACAATACTATTCTCAGTATAAAAAGAAAAAAGAACTTAGAATTTTCAATTTGGGCTAAGATGATGTAACAGGCTTTATCCTTCTGCCTTAAATAAGTAGAACTTTGGTCTAAGTATATAAAAAATGGTTTTGAACATTGAAGAACAGGAAGCAGAACACTGTGACTCCTAAGGAAAAGAAAATATGCTTACAGCTTATGTTGCTGGGTTTTGGATTTTCTTGTCTTCTTCCAAATAGTGTTTGATTTTGTTGTAGCACTGAGCTAACTTAAATGGAATACACTAAAAACAAATCTTTTGAGGTTTGATTTTTAAGTTCTATTAAGGCAATCTAGAGTAGACATTAGCTTAAAACTACTTAGCCCCAATAATAAGCCTATAACCTTGTGAGGATTCTACCTGATGTTCTTTTTACTATGAAATCTTTAAGGTCTGGGCAGTCTCAAACAAAGTATCCCTATCTCTCCATGAGCCCTGGAAATTTTCCTGTGCAAATCATCATTCAGTCAAAGACCCCAGGGGATCTTTTTACAGATCTCTGGAGTCTTTCTGTTTTTCTCCCTCCCTCTCTTTCCACACACACACATTTTTTTCTCTCTTTGCCTTCATAGTACTCTGACCAGCAAAAGTCTAGTGTGATCTCCCCAAACTCCAGTATTTGTTTTCTCAACCCAGGGAGACACTGGGCTCTGTTTGTGTTTCTGCACTGTTGCATAGTAGCTATCTCCAGGCAGTCATGTGGTGCAATTGTAGGTCTCAGCTTGTTTTTTTTCTTTTTCTTAGGAATCACAGTGCTCTCCTTTCTATTCACCCATGTTTGAAAAACAATTATTTTACATAGTCTGAAGTTCTACTTACTTAAGGCAGGAAGATAAGCCTGGTTCCTGTTACATCATCTTAGCCCAGGTTGAATGTTTTAAGTTCTTTTTTTCTTTTTCTTTCTTTCTTTTTTTTTTTTGAGACAGAGTCTTGCTCCATCACCCAGGCTGGAGTATAGTGGCATGATCTTGGCTTGCTGCAGCCTCTGCCTCTCAGGTTCAAGCGATTCTTGTACTGCAGCTTCCCAAGTAACTGAAACTACAGGCGTAAGCCACCATGCCCAGCTAAGTTTTATATTAGTAGAGATTTTTAGTAGAGATGGGGTTTCACCATGTTTCCCAGGCTGGTCTTGAACTCCTGACCTCAAGTGATGCTGGGATTACAGGCAAGAGCCATCACACCTGGTCTCTTTTGTCTATTAATATTGAGAACAGTATTGTTCTGTCTGCCCCATGGAGTTGTTCTAAGGCTCAAACAAGGTAATTGATTTGGAAAAATAGCTAAATTACAGTTATGAAATACTGTATATATTTGCACTGTAAAAGTAGTGTTATGGGATCTTTGGGGCATTGCTTTTCTTAGTGGAAATCTCTGTGGCTGGTAGTGCCTTTGCCTGAGTTCTTGTCCTGAATCCATGAAGAATGAGGTATGCAGAAAAGTGGAGGGTGAGCAAGATGAACAGCAGCTTTACTGAGCATTAGAATAGCTCAGAGGAGACCCTCCTTTCTGTAGGCAGGTCATCCCATCTAGTGTTCAGCTGTCAGCAGAGAGGAGGCCTTGAAGCAGGTGGCTCCTCTCTGTAGCCAGGTCATCCCATGATCTCTGCAGCTTTCAGAAGAGAGGAGGCCTAGAGTGGGTGGCTCCTCTCTGCAGCTGATTGTCCTGTCATCTGTAGCTCTCAGCAGAGGAGCGCCTGGAGAAGATGGTTCTTCTCTGCAGGCTGGTCATTCAGAAGTCTGCAGCTCTCAGTAGAGAGGAGGCCCTGGATATGGTAGCTTCTTTCTGCAGCTGGTTGTCTGGACAGCTCTTCTGCTCTGGCTGAGTCTGGGGTATTTATGGTCTTTAGAGTGGGGAAGTGCATGCTGATCGGTCCATGGGCAGCCCATGGATGGGCCCAGGAAAAAGCACCAGGAGTTCCCCCTTGAGTCAGGAGGACTGGTAGCCCCGCCCACAGGCTTCAGGCCTTCCCCATCCTGAAGGTGAGACTTCACAGGGGACTCACTCTTTTCTGCCCAGGAACCTGTCTACCTCCTGCCACTGTTCATGGCACCTAGCTGTTTGTGACAAGGGGGTGCCTGCAGGCCAGCACTGAGCTTCCCTCAGTACCCCCCTTCCCTCCCCTCCCATGCTTGTTGGAGCCCAAAGACTGGAGGGGGCAAGGGGCTGGCATGTTAGCACTGCCCTGAGCCTGTGCCCACCCAGCCAGGTTGCAACAACAGCCAGTTTCAGTCCCAACCCTGCTCCATGATCAGAGTGGGTCCCAGGAGTGGAAAGAGACCAGGAAGCAGGAGCAGGCCCTTCTGAGCCTGTGGTGGGCAGGGGGGCCTTCCCAGCCACCCAATAGCACAGAGATGCCCAGGTTTCCAGCTGGGCTTGGGCAGCTGTAGCTGCACTCGGGACTCCTGTCCTGCCAGCTTGGAAGGGACGGGGCTCCTGCTTCTCCTTGGCTTTCACCAGCTCCATGGAGCATGCAGCCATAGCCATGCCTCTGAGATCAGAGTGGGTACCTACTGCGGGGAGAAGCCAGGCAGCAGGAGCAGTTCCCCAAGAGCACAGAGGCACCCAGGTCCAGAGTCACGACATGGAAGCTGCAGCAGCGCCCGGGAGTGTGGGGCTCCTACCTGCTCTGTGGAGTGTGGGTCTCCTACCTGCTCTGTGGAGTGTGGGGCTCCTACCTGCTCTGTGGAGTGTGGGGCTCCTACCTGCTCTGTGGAGTGTGGGGCTCCTACCTGCTCTGTGGAGTGGGAGGCCCAGGCCTGGCTCCCCGCTGCAGCTGGCATTTTGGCAGCAGCCACTCTAGATGGGCCACTGCTGCCATCCGTAGTTTCTTTTACAAAATAATTATAAAGGTTTGCCTAGTGGACTAACTTTTTAATTTAAAAAAAGTATTATTTAAAGGAAGGAGTTGCATTTTTTTTCCCACTGGTTCTAGGCTTCATGAACAGGATTTTTATTAAAGAGCCCACAATTTTATTTTACCATGATATGATGTAAACAGATAAATAGATGTCTATTTCCTTCAGCCATTCCAGACCAGTGTAGTCCTCTGCCATGCAATGAAGATGGATATATGAGCTGCAAAGATGGAAAAGCTACTTTTACTTGCATTTGTAAACCAGGTTGGCAAGGAGAAAAGTGTGAATTTGGTATGTATAATAATAACCCCTGCCCCAGCTCATCAGGATTGGTCTCCTGAAAAGTTCTCTGCAGGTTATATTACTTTAAAGATGATTTATTTTTTTCCTTTTTTAGATATAAATGAATGCAAAGATCCCTCAAATCTGAATGGAGGTTGCAGCCAAATTTGTGATAATACACCTGGAAGTTACCACTGTTCTTGTAAAAGTGGTTTTGTTATGCTTTCAAATAAAAAAGACTGTAAAGGTAAGAGCAAGACGGCAGAATTAAAACACATTTACTGTGTGAGAATAATTCCAGGTAGAGAAATTTTACTAGGAAATTTTTGGAAAACTGATTATAAGTGCTTATGCTAACACGTTTTTTTATCCACATTGAAGCCTGGTGATAGTTTTTGTTTATTTTGAGAGATAGGGTCTCACTCCATCTCCCAGGCTGAAGTGGAGTGGCTCCATCACAGCTCACTGTAGCCTCAATCTCCCAGGCTTCATTGATCCTCTCATTTCAGCCTCCAAGTCGATGGGACTGCACGTGCATGCCATCATGCCCAGCTAATTTTGTTTTGTATTTTTTGTAGAGACAGTGTTTCATCATGTTGCCCAGACTTATCTCAAACTCAAGTGAGCCTCCTGCCTCGGCCTCCCAAAGTGTTGGGTTTACATGTGTGAGCTCTGTCCCCAGCCTGCATTTTGGTTTATAGTACTAATAACACACATATTTTGTTATTTTCTTATTGTATGTGCGTGTACAGACCTGTGTGCATGTTTCAATAAAGAATTTCATTATAATACGACGTTTCAATGCAAGTCTTTGCATGCTACAAACTTAGCAAAGTCATTGTTTATCCTTTGTTTTACGACATTATATTATTATTTTTTTCTTCTGGTGAGATAAACAGCCATAGAAAGAAATCCAGTACAATAACCTCTTCCATTGTATTTTATTTTTCTTTTCAGAAGTACTTTTCTGATTTCCAACATAAACCCTTCATCTGGCACCTCATTTCCTGTTGTGGTTTTGGAAAAGAAAAGATCTAGTTTTCTTTCTCTTTATACCTTCGAGATCATGTCATGGGTCGTAACTTCTTTTTCAGGCTGAGATATTCCCTGTTAGTATAGCTTTCTAACCAGTTGTTTTACTTGTATATTTATTTTGTTTTTAATTGTTTTGTATCCCTAAATTTGATTTTTTTTTTCTCTGTGTACTGTCTTTTAGTTTGACTGTGTTAATGCTGTAACTCAATCTTCAAACATAAGTACCAGGTGTGTGGATAACTGAAAACAAAATTTCCCACCTGGAGTTAAATTTTGCCTTTAGAAACAGGATTTAATTAACACCCAGGTTCTCTCCTCCACTACTTTTTTTGTTTTGCTAAAATGTTAAAAAAAAAAAAAAGTTAAAAATGTGTATTTCTTGTTCAAGTCTTAATTTTATATATGTTTTGGTAAAGCCCTAAAGTGGATTCATATTCAAATCATCTCCCTCTTACTGAATAGTAGTGTTTAGTGTGATATAATTTATAATATTATTTAAACTGCAGTTAAATGACTAAAGTGAAATACATTAACAACAAATTCTTCTAAACAGTTATCAAATTGGTGAGCATGTGTCTTTCTTATCTGCCTATTTGAAGGTCTGTTTGAGTTTGAATTTTGAGACTATTCAGAATAAGTCTGTCATTAGAACATGAGTCATAGAAAAACTATCATAAATATGCATTTTATAAACAAATAGTATCCACTCATACTTCTACACTTAAATACTTTAATAGTCTCTTTCTAAACAATTTGTGGTTTCTTTTTTTTTTTTTTAAATGTCTTTTATTTTTATTTTTATTTTTTGTAGAGACGGGGTTTCACCATGTCGGCCAGGATGGTCTCGGGGATTACAGGCGTGAGCCACGCACCCGACCTCCTGTTTGTTTGTTTTTTAAGGTAGATAGGGTTTTGCTCTGTCACCTAGGCTGGAGTGCAGTGGAGCGACCTCCTGGGATTAAGTGATCCTCTCACCTCAGCCTCCCAAATAGCTGGGACTACTGGCATGCACCACCGTGCCTGGCTAATGTTTACAGCTTTTGTACAGATGGAGTTTTGCCACATTGTCCAGGCTGGTCTCAAATTCTTGGGCTCAATTGATCCATCCACTTCAGCCTTGCAAGGTCATGGGATTACAGGCATGAGCCATCACACCTGGCCAAATTTGTGACTTTTTAAGAACTAAAAAGTATTTAATTCTTATCCACTCAGTTAACACACATATATACATATAGATGATTACAAAAGTGCTCTTATTAATAGGAATGTTCCTGATGAGCACATTTGTTCTTATATTCTTCATTTGCATTATTGTTTACCCATGATCTGTAAGTAATAGAGTAGAAAATAGATAGAAAAATATATTAAAAAAACTATTACAAGGGGACCTTTGCCAAGATGTAGAAACGCTTAGGATCCACTTGCCAGTAATTGTGTAAAGATGAAAGAATAAAACTTTTCTTTTCTTCTTCTTCTTGTTTTTTTTTTTTGACACAGAATCTTGTTATGATGCATAAGCTGGAATGTAATGTGAGCTCAGCTCACTGCAACCTCTGCCTCTGGGTTCAAGTGATTCTCCTGCCTCAGCCTCCTGAGTAGCTGGGACTACAGGTGCATGCCACCACATCTGGTTAATTTTTGTATTTTTCGGTAGAGATAGGGTTTTGCCATTTTGGTCAGGCTGGTCTTGAACTCCTGAGCTCATGTGATCTGCCCATCTCGGCCTTCCAAATTGCTGGGATTACAGAAATGAGCCACTGCACCCAGCTGAAAGAATAAAACTTTTCAAACAGACATTAGATGTCAGTGTAGAGTCATAAAATCAATGCACTGTAACCTAAACTTGCATGATCTAAATAATTCCCTGCAATATGACTCAAACCAAATACACTTAGTGACATATGTTTACTGATTTTATTTTCTTATTTATTTAGTGACAGGGTCTCCCTCTGTCACCCGGGATGGAGTGCAGTGGTGCAATCATAGTTCACTGCATCCCCCAACTTCTGTGATTGAGTGATCCTCCGCCTTATCCTCCTTAGTAACTAGCACACTTGCCGCCACTCTGACTAATTTTTTTCTCTTCTCTTTGTTTCTAATATAAAGAAGTGGAGTTTCACCATGTTGCACTGGCTGGTCTCAAATGCTTTGACCTCCCAAAGTGCAAGGATTATAACACTACCACCAGGCCCAGCCACTCCTGGCTAATTTAAGAAAAAAATCTTTGTAGACACAGTTGCTTAGGCTTACTTTATTTCAAAAACATAGAGTTTGTAGCTGTTTTATAAAAACTGAATATTTTATTTTGAATTAATTGAAGATTCACACGAAGTTGTAAGAAGTAATATGGAGTGATGCTAATAAACCCATTGCCCAGTTTCCCTTAATGGTAACATTTTACAAAACTATAGTACAGTTCTACACTCAGGATGTTGACAACGGTACAGCCAAAATGTAGAAAAACCCCTGTAAGGAATTATCTTTGTGCAAGTTACTTTAAATTATATCCTAAATTTTGATCATTCATCTGGAAAAAAAACGTCATCAACTTTTACCATATTTTCTGTTCTGAGTTTGTCTTTCTCCAGAGATCACAGAGAAGAGTTCACTAATAATTGCATCTGCATTGCACTGTTTCTGTCACTCGTCGTGTTTTCTTCACCGGTGCTCACCTAGTGACTGGTTGTCTCCTACTTCATTTGCAATACGATATATGCATCTGGAATTTGTGGGATGTTAATGTAGCACTAAATTCATATTGGATTAACTACAGATTGATAAGTGCTTAGAGACCTTAATCTTATTTTAAATTTGACTCACTGTTGTCCACTTTAGGCAACAGTAGTGGTGCACAAATCAGATGTTTGTTCATTTCCAAAGAAACGAGGTAGAATAGATGAGCCATCCCCTGTACAAAAATTAGTTGTGATGCTGTGGAGGAAATCTGTTTTCAAGACCTCCGTTTATTTTCATACTCTAGCCTGGCAGGTAAGAACATTTCTGTAGCTTTCTCCTTCTTCACATAACTGGAAAGGAACATGGCAAACATCAGTCAAACTCCCTGTGCATTTGCGGAAAGAAATCACGTTTAGGAAACTAACATATGATGATAGATTTGATGTTTTTTAGTCCGAAGGCCAATCTGTTATCTCATTACATATATCAAACTGGTTCCAGGAAACACAAATCAAGGGTTCTTTGCTAGGCTCTGCTGCTATGGGAAAACCGTTTTTCAATATAGTGACTTTATTTACAGATGTGGATGAATGCTCTTTAAAGCCAGGCATCTGTGGCATAGCCGTGTGCAAGAATGTCCCAGGAGACTACGAATGTGAATGCCCCGAAGGCTACAGATACAGCCTCAAGTCGAAGACTTGCGAAGGTAGCATGATGGTGGCGTCATTGCTGACGCTGGAGGGGGTGGCTTGGAACCCTGAATTGATATTTAAAAGCATGGGTTTTGTTGGACATCAACTATCATATTTTCTAATTCCTGATATAGCTTGTTCAACTGGGTCATCATTGGCTTCCTTCCAGAGTGAAAGTATGCAGGGCACAGGGTCTTTAAGTTTAGTGTAATGCCCTTCATGCCCTTCAACTGGACCTTTGAGCTGCTATGACTTGGAGACCTCCATGTGTGGTAAAAGCAAGATAAACCTATTTTCACATCATTTACATCATATTCAAAGATAAAGAGAATTTCACTTTGGAAGGAAAAACAATACATAGAAAAGAAAGACACAAGTTTAAAGATCATCTGAATGAAACAATGAGCGTGTAAAAACCTTAGTTTTTATTCCAAGCTTTTCAGTGACTTTCTGTGTATATATAAATAAGTCATTTGTTCTAAAATAAGGAATGACACAGTTCTGTTATCTCATGATGAAGAAATGATGACAAAACCCTAGACACTGAAGAAATGTTGATCAGCGATGTCAGAGCCTGTGGGTTTGGGGCAACCTCTTGGAGGTGCTGTTACTTCATGCGACTGCAGGGACGCTGCCCTTTGTGTCTCAGGAAGCTTCACATATTAGAGTTGTTTGTAGGCTTGTTTGTTATGATACACAGATTTTCTCATACCTTCCTTTGGATTTGATTTTTTTTTTTTTTTTTAGACAAGAGTCTCTCTCTGTTGCCAGGATAGAGTGCAGTGATGCAATCTCGGCTCACTGCAACTTCCTCCTCCCAGGTTCAAATGATTCTCCTGCCTCAGCCTCCTGAGTAGCTGGGACTACAGGCGTGTGCCACCATGCCCAGCTGATTTTTGTATTTTTAGTAGAGATAGGGTTTCCCCATATTGACCAGGATGATCTTGATCTCTCTACCTCATGATCTGCCTGCCTTGGCCTCTCAAAGTGCTGGGATTACAGGCATGAGCCACTGCGCCTGGCCCCAGATTTTAAAAAGTTTTAAAAACAGATTTAATGCCATGGTTGGAACTAATTAATACTAATTTTTTTATTGTGGCTGTGTGTGTGTGTGTGTGTGTGTGTGTGTGTGTGTATAATATATATATTATGTGCGTGTATATATATGTGTGTATATATGCACACACACATAGCCACAATAAAATGTGTGATGTGTGTGTGAATGTGTGTATATATATATATATACACACATTCACACACACATAATATATATATATATTTGGAAATAGAATATTGACCAGGTGAATATATATATATTCACACCCATGCATAATGTACTTTTAAAAAAATAGACTTAAGGGGTACAAGTACAGTTTTAATGTGCCCTTTTAACTACTTTTAAATATAAAATTCAGTGGCATTAATTACATTCACTCTATTGTGCAGCTATCACTTCTATTTCCAAAACTTTTTCATCAGCCCCATCAGAAACTCTTAAGCAGTAAACATTTAAGCAGTGAGTTTTCTTTTTTTGTTACCTTGACAGAGGTAACCTCTAATCTTGTTTTCTGTCTCCATGAAGTTGCCTAAATCAATACTAATTTTACAGTAGATTTTTTAGCTACGTATGCTGTTTTCGAGATTTTGATGGCCTACCTCTTCGTGCACACCAAAATTATCCCCCTGCCAACCACACCCACATTTCTCTTTTCCCACCATTGCAGATAGAAATTACCATGGAAAACTCTAGACATGTAGAATTATCGTTAGCCAACTTCATTACCTGTATTGTTGTTTTAATGAATGAATGACATATTTTTTAAAAAGATTTATATATGACTCTATTATCTATCTCTCTATAACTTTAATAATATATTATGCAATTTTAATGCTATTGAAGGATTATTAATTTTGGGAATCTGTTTTAAATCATTAAATAGACTTTTAACATATTTTAAATCATGAGGACATATTCAATAATAACATTTATGACTTTGTGGAGTTTTAAAAGTCATAGGGCATATCCAATGAAAATGTCAATGATCTTACATATCTCTGAAGTAGACATTTGCTTCAAGATAATATTGTACATTTCCAAGAATGATTTTCTCAAATATTGAGTAGGGACAGGGACCATATGGAAGATTTCATAATATGGGAGATTATGACACAACGAAGTTTTTTCTTTAAAAAACAAAAAGATAAGAAATAAAGATATTTCCCTAAATTAATTGCCACCATTAATTGTTTCATTATGAGAATTTCAGTGTTCTTGACATTGTAATTTAATTCCTGATTGTATCAACCTTCAATTAAAGGAGCCTTTTCTTCCCTTCCCTTTCTTTTACTTGCTCATCGTCCTCTCTCTTTCTCTTCCCCTTCCCATTTCTTTTTTCTTTTTTTCAAAGCAATGAATTGTGAGGTAATCTCAATGGAATTCTAATAACCAGAAATGACAGTTAAGATGAGATTCTTCATCTTTTTTTTCTTCAAATTCAAAATGAACAATTTGATAGAATACTTAATCACTGAAAGTTATAAATTAATTTTCGTTTCAAATATTTAAATGAAAGTTACACTTGTAACTAATTTATATTTCCGTATTAAGTATTATATTTATATGTAGTTTGATGTCATAGGATTTATTTCCCTAAGGATCTGTTATCATTGATTATGTCATACTACAATCAGAATACTCCTGCTCCTATCAGATTGAACATTTAGGAAACTTGCTTCTAGTTACTCAGATTTAATGCATAATTGACCCAGGAATGGAATAGTGGAGGGTAGGTTCTCATTATTATTTCATTGAAATAAATGTCACCATATTAACTGTTTTTTTCCTGCATTTTTTAATAAGTGAAGGTAAAATTATATATATATGTGTATATATATATATATATATATTATATATATAGGTGTATATACACATATATATATTATATATATGTATATATATATATAATATATATATATACACATATATATATAATGTTTTCTTTTTCTTCCTCAGATATAGATGAATGCTCTGAGAACATATGTGCTCAGCTTTGTGTCAATTACCCTGGAGGATACTCTTGCTACTGTGATGGGAAAAAAGGATTCAAACTTACCCAAGACCAGAAGAGTTGTGAGGTAAACATTTCACAATGCTTAACTTCTCACTTCTTTTCTAAAATGAGAGATTCTAAATACTTACTTTGTCATAGCTGAGTTAAGTCAGGAAAGTACAGATATTCTACAATAATTGCTGTAGCTTCGAGCACGTTATGAGTCATGATTATTTACTAAATATGGTCGTGTAAGTCATGAACATTGGGGATAATTAGTGGATGGGTTTTAAAAAAAAGAGGCTAGAGTCACAGTTTAGAGAGTACTTACCTCAGCCTTTACATTTGTAAAGTACAAAGTGTATGCTTACTGAAGAAAGCAAGAAAAGCTGCAGTTAATACCCCTCATTGTGAAAAATAATCTCCCATAGAAACTTTAGTGAACACATTCTCCATGTCTCCTTTCCTGTATTCCACTCTGACAAGTTTGATCACAGCTTAGGCATGTTGGTACTTGTAAAAGTGCTCATAACGTTTCAGAGGGTACAAGTGCAGATTCAGTGTACCCTACCGTTTTTAGGATTTAGTGGGGTTTAAGTTCATCAGAATTCAGAGAGGTTAATTTTTAATCTGTGTCTCTCCAGCTTGCTTTTAGTTACTCAGATTTAATGCATAATTGACCTAGGAATTGAATATTGTGGGTAGGTCCTCATTTTTCCTTCATTGAAATAAATGTCACCATCTGAGCTCATTTTTTTCTTGCATCTTTTTTTAACAAGTGAAGGTAAAATTATATATGATTATGAGGCCAACCATTAAAAATGCCTAAATAATGATTTAACCGTGTGTACACACAGACCTCTACATCTGTTGCCAAAACAAAGCTGTATATGTCCAGGAAAATGTCACATTCAATATTATGCAGCCTACTTGGTAATAAGCTAGTTGGCATGTATAGCAATTTTGGTGTGGTACTACTTAAATGAAATGCCAGGCTGAGTGAACATTTATTTTGTAACTTAGTCCTTTATTGTTTCTGTATGTGGTGTAGTTACATACCACCATCTGCCTTGAAATAGAAATAATAAAGTTCTAAGAGGAAATAAAATGTTATTTCTGGGCCTATATTTAATACAGTGCTATGTATGTAATTCTCCTCAAAATATCCTCATATGTGCTCAATGATTTATACCTTAAAAGCTTTTCATTTTGATGTTTGTTTTCACTCTTAGAAAAAAAATACTTGATTCCATATGTGATGACTTTAAATAATCTTCTTGTAAATTCCTTGGAGACTATGAGCTCTTAACTTATATTTATTTCCTTTATGCCTTCCAAATAGCACATTCTTGCTCAGGAAACTTTTGCTTAATAAATGAATGAGTGAATGAATGAGGTGCCGTCTATTGGTACATGAATTCTTACACCTATTTCTGACTTCAAATAAAAATAATTTTCAGACATAATTCATGGAAGATATTATACCTGACAGTTAATTAAAGAAATATATATTGGTTGGTGAAGAAAGAGTTTGCGTTTAGGACTAAAATTTGCAAAGGAAGTATTAAAGACAGAGATCTAAAGCCAGGCACATTGAATGAGATTTTAAAACACATGTATTCTTGGAGGTTATATTGATAGATAGACTGTACAAGGAAATGGAAGACAGGTCTTCATTATCACCAAAACTATTGTTAATTATTTCAGCGTATCACAGAGGATACATCGGTACCCAGACAAAAATGCGTGGCTTCACACCAGCGTGAAGCAATGGCGTGTGCACCTTGCTTTTCTTGTTGTTATTTGGTTTCTTTTCTCCTAGGCGGTTCCAGTGTGCCTTTCCCTGAACCTTGACACCAAGTCTGAATTACTGTACTTGGCGGAGCAGTTTGCAGGGGTCGTTTTATATTTAAAATTCCGTTTGCCAGAAATCTCCAGGTGAGGAACCAATACCAGGGATAATTTCTAGAGGTTAAGCAGATAAGGGCCGAAGAAAAGTGGCTGAAAAGGTTTGAAATGTGTGAAATTGTATTACCAATCAGATAATGCAGTCGTATGTATTATCAATCAGATGATTTGGGGAAACCTAAAGTTAATTTTCTCCTTCACACATGTAATTTTTAGGCTAAAACCTTTTTGAGTCATTCTAAACTGACCTTCCCCAGTGAACATTTTACCTTATTCCATATTGTTCCTTTTGTAGAAAATGCATATTTACTAAGAAGCTGGACAAGTAGATTTAATGTACTTGTGAAATTTCCATTATTCTTTATACATGTTATGAAAACTAAGTAATAAAAAATACTCATTATTGCTTTTAGAATATCATTATATTCAAAATTCTTAAGGAACAATTTTAATCTTGCAAGTGGCATTTTAAAGATAGAAAATTACATAATTTTAGTTGACTGTCTAAATACTGTATCCATTATTTTTGTAGTTGGATTGAGTTCAGAAATGAAGTAATTCCTTATGTTTTGAGTCATAATTCCACTTTATTTTTATAGCAATGTTTATGATCCAATTTTCATTTTATTTTATTTTATTTTATTTATTTATTTTTGAGACAGAGTCTTGCTCTTTTGTTCAGGCAGCAGTGCAGTGATGCAATCTCAGCTCACCGCAACCTCTGCCTCCTAGGTTGAGTGATTCTCCTGCCTCAGCCTCCTGAGTAGGTGGGACTACAGGCATCTGCCACCACACACAGCTATTCTTTGTGTTTTTAGTAGAGATGGAGTTTTACTATGTTGCCCAGGCTGGTCTCGACTTCCTGACCTCAGGTGACTACCTCAGGGGATCTGCCATAATTCTACTTTAGTTATCAGATTTTCTCAGAAGCATACTTTGCTGGAGGTAGAAGAAAGAAATTGGAATTTTTTTGGAATTATGGAAAGAAAAAATATTTGAGACAGATAATACAGTTCAAATTTTAAAATATTTTAATTAAGTATGTATGTTTAGGATTTAATTTTGTTATATATATGAATAATTATTCATCAAATAATTCTACCAAATTCATAGAATCAAAGAACACCGAAAGTTATTCTTTTTTTTTTTGGAGACGGAGTTTCGCTCTTGTTACCCAGGCTGGAGTGCAATGGCGCGATCTCGGCTCACCGCAACCTCCGCCTCCGCCTCCTGGGTTCAGGCAATTCTCCTGCCTCAGCCTCCTGAGTAGCTGGGATTACAGGCACATGCCACCACACCCAGCTAATTTTTGTATTTTTAGTAGAGACGGGGTTTCACCATGTTGACAAAGATGGTCTCGATCTCTTGACCTCGTGATCCACCCGCCTCGGCCTCCCAAAGTGCTGGGATTACAGGCGTGAGCCACGGTGCCTGGCCCTCACTGAAAGTTATTCTAAGATTAATAACGTACATGGACACTTAAGCAACTGTGCTCCTTCCACACTTTTTTGCTCCCAATTTTTGTTTTTCTCCTTTAATGTCACAGAGCAAGTAATATCTTCCAATGAGGTAGATTGGAGACAACCCTAGCCTGCTGTGAGAATAATGAGAATGAGAGAGAAAAATATTAGTTTTAGCAAATAACACTTTTAGGAATACAATTGATCTTCCATATCCTCGAGTTTCTCATCTGTGGATTTAACGAACCTCAGGTAGATAATATTCAGAAGAAAACCACAATAAATACTGACAACACAATACAAAATAATACAAATAAAACACAGTACAGTATGAAAACTATTTATATAACATTTACATTGTATTGGATATTATATGCAGTCTAGAGATGAATTGCATAAATTATGCAAATACTGTGCCATTTTACATAAGGGACTTGAGCATCTGTGGATACTGATACCACGCAGGGATCCTGGAGCCAATACCCCACGGCTACCTAGGGATGAGTGTGTTCGTTTCTCACTCACAGTTCACAGTCGTTTGATCTCTAACCTTGGATTGGAGTCGGTCAAATTATTTTTCCCAGAATTTATTATTTATTTATCTTAAACTTTTCATTGATATGTAATGTATGTAGAGAAATGTACACATTAGATTAAATGTACAGCTTGATGACTTTTTATAACTGCCACCTGTGTAATCAACACAAGACTAGCTAGTGCTTTTATTGTTATTTTTTGCAAATTTCTTTACATCTGTTATTCATGATCGAATACTTTAGCCCCACAAATGTTAACAAATTCAGTCTTTTTTCCAGTTTACCATGCTTGGGAGAAAGAACGAATTGTTCCCCATTGTGATGAATCAGTTTGCTGACAATGTGTTCCAGAAACAAAATATGCAGAACGTGCCTCCTTGAAATCTGACTTTAGCCTGATTTTACAAAGAAAAGGGAATTATCTCCACAATAGGATCAATTACTGGAAGATCTGGAACGTACAGAGATTTGAGTTTTGGCCAGATGATATTGTTTCATATCAATAAAATGCTCCGATAGTTACGAAAGGGGACAGAAGTCCTTACTCCAAGCCAAATTGTTTTTTATTTTTTTACATAATCTGTTCAGTAAATTCCTTCTACATTGTTCTCCATCAACATACTTTACTCACATTTTACCTCTTTTTAATACTTCTTGGGAATTCTAAAGATGAAAAAGTTTATTTCGTCACCTTTTCTTTGTTCCATTTGAGAGAGATTTATGTGCCACTGAAATGCTCCTCTGTTACTGTTACTATTATACCTTGTGATAAGAGTGTGGGACTCTGTCCTGACTAGTTTAGCAATTATCTGAAGTCCAGACTCTAACTTAAATTGCCTTTTTTAACTTAGGTGCCTTATAGTGATACAGCTATATTTCATTTTCCCTGTTTGTCATTCATCAGTCTTTGGGATTTGCTAGTCCCTTGGAAATGTCCATGCTGATTCTCCTGAAGTGTTTTAAGGATACTGAATCAGGACGTGTTACTTTAATTTCATAGTCCCTTGGAAATGTCCATGCTGATTCTCCTGAAGCGTTTTAAGGATACTGAATCAGGACGTGTTACTTTAATTTCATAGTCCCTTGGAAATGTCCATGCTGATTCTCCTGAAGTGTTTTAAGGATACTGAATCAGGACGTGTTACTTTAATTTCATAGTCCCTAAGATTTTTCTCCCCGTAATAGGTACATACGTGTGTAGAGTCTTAATAGCAACAGCTGTTGCCAGCACTCAGATACCCTCAAACACATGGGTAGACTGTATTTTTTAAATTTTCTGTCTGTGTATTCTACTACAGTGACTCATGCAATTAGAGTTTTAGAAAAGCTAATAGATATATTTTAAATTTTTTAATTTTACCTTTCTTAACACACATGAAGGCTCAATGATGGCTGGAGTCACCCATATGTTGTCTTATAGATCTCCGTGAGTGATTCCTGACATGTAAAATTATAGGGAAAATATGCCTTTTGATGAATAAGCCAATCACGCAATTGAAGCATTTTACTGATCACTTACTGATACAGCAAAAAGAAAAATACAACAAAAAACCCACCACATGTTAATGTCAGATTATGTAGTGTATAAACGGGGCCAGGAGAGGTACAGTATGCCTTATATCTATACATGTGTATTAATTCTAGCATTTGAAAGGTGCTTTGAAAACATTTGCCAAAGAAAGATGACAAATTACCAAAGCATCTGTTCCCTGGGGAAAAGATTCCAAGAATAAGCAAGAAAATATATAACAATTTAATTTTAAACACACATGGAGTCAGAGATAATACATGAGCAGTCTAATTCTGCCCTTCTCTTTTATTAATTCCAGAAAACGAAAAAATATTTGACTCTTTGTCCACATTGCTGTTTGCCAGTACAAGAAAAAAAGAATCATGCATTGAGCTTTCTGTATTTCTCACAATGTTTAGATTTACAGCGGAATTTGATTTCCGGACATATGATTCAGAAGGCGTGGTACTGTATGCAGAATCTCTCGATCACTCAGCCTGGATCCTGATCGCAGTTCGTGACGGAAAGTTTGAAGTTCAGCTTCAGAACGAACTGACATCCAGAATCACAACTGGAGGTGGCGTTGTTAATAACGGTGTGTGGCACACGGTACGTTTGCTGATTTCATCAATATCTTTCCGCTATGATGCAGTTCGAATAAAATCATAATTTGTTTTTATAGTGATACCAAACCAAAATGGGTTTGGACTTACCTGATGCTGGATGAAGTGTATTCTGTACACTGCAATTCCCTGAAACAGCCTGAGAAATAAGATTCTCAATACGTTAGAATTTATCATAACAAAAATAGTTGTTTTTAGTTATTTGCTCGAACTACCCTGTCTTTAACTTTTTACCTTTTAAACAATATTACCTTTTTTACCTTATTTAATGTTTTACCTTGTTTAGTGGCTGTTTGGTGAACCCTGGTGTTAGGGATTATTAGGTGACCTAACTTTTTTTTGTTGTTGTTGGGTTTTTTTTTTTGACAGAGTCTCACTCTGTCACTTAGGCTGGAGTGTGGTGGCATGATCTTTGCTCACTGCAACCTCCGCCTCCTGGGCTCAAGTGATTCTTGTGCTTCCGCCTTCTGAGTAGCTGGGATTACAGGTGTACAGCACACCTGGCTAATTTTTATAATTTTACTAGAGACAGGCTTTTACCATGTTGGCCAGGCTGGTCTCGAACTCCTGGCCTCAAGCTATCCACCCACTTTGACCTCCCAAAGTGCTGGGATTACAAGCCTGAACACCTGGCTGCCAGAGAAATTTATATAAAGACACCACAGATCAAGGAAAACTCTCCTCAATTGCCATTAATGGTTTTTAAATTAAGGAGAAATAAACATAGTAACAAATTCAAAAAGGTAACTCAAATTCAAATGTAAGCATATAGATACGTAATCCTTTTTTTAAAAAAAACTAGACACAGTGTCTTGCTATGTTGTCCAAGCTGATCTTGAACTCAAGGAATCCTCCTCTTACCTTGGCTGCCCAAAGTGCTGGGATTGCAGGCATGAGCCATTATGCCAGACTTAGTAATCAGTTTTTGTGCAAATGATATACAGTAGCAGGTACCAGTGTGCTTAGAAAGTAGCATTTTAGGCCAGGTGCAGTGGCTTACACCTGTAATCCCAGCACTTTGGGAGGCTGAGGCAGGGGGATCACCCGAGGTCAGCAGTTCAAGAGCAGCCTGGCCAATATAGCGAGACCCCATCTCTACTAAAAATACAAAAATTAGCCGGGAGTGGTGGTGCACTGCTGTAATCTCAGCTATTTGGGAGGCTGAGGCAGGAGACTCACGGGAACCCTGGAGGCTCAGGTTGCAGTGAGCTGAGGTCGTACCACTGCACTCCAGCCTGGGCAACAGAGCAAGACTCAAAAAAAAGAGGAAAAATAAATTAGCATTTTAATTTAATCCTACATATAGCCTTTATTCTAGTGATCAACAACAGTACTTTAATCAACCAGATTAAAGTGGGACTTTCCTGAAGGGATTACTGCTAGTTGACAGTGGAGAGAAGTCTTTTCTGAAGTATAGAGTCATTGCTGTCTTCAGCAGAGGATAGGTGGGAGAAGATTGCCTTCACCTTAGAATGCAGTGCACAAAAGAGACATCTTTCATGCCCAGAGGAGCTGGCAAGAAGTTTGTGTTGATCTCGACTTATTTATGTTATTTATCTGTTTATCATGATTATTATTATTATTTTGAGACAGAGTCTTCCTCTGTCACCCAGGCTGGAGTACAGTGGCACATTCTCAGCTCACTGCAACCTCCACCTCCTGGGTTCAAGCGATTCTCCTGTCTCAGCCTCTCAGGTAGCTGGGACTATAGGTGCTGATGCCATGCCTGGCTAGTTTTTGTATTTTTAGTAGAGATTGGGTTTGACCATGTTGGCCAGGCTAGTCCTGAACTTCTGACCTCAGGTGATCTGCTCTTCTCAGCCTCCCAAAGTGCATGGTTTACAGGTGTGAGCCACTGCACCCAGCCAAGAAGTTTGTGTTGAAAAGCCATGTGGTCACCACTAAATTATTTTAGTCCTTCATTTATTCAGACACGCACTCATTTATTCAATAAGCTTTTAGTGAGTGCTTTTGCTGCTAAGTTCCTGAGTTCAAGGCATTAGAACTATAGCAAGAGATTTTCCTTGCTCCAGAGCTTAGTACCTGACAGATAAATAGCTGATGTGTCTTTGGGAAATAATATACTGTAACATGAAATATGTTACAGTAGAGGTATGAACAAAGCACACTTGGGCAAAGGTGTGGCGACTTTACAAATTGTTACTTCTTATCTTTGATAACAGGTCTAACATTAAATAGGAATTTAAATTGTAAATGTATCATAATTTGTTCAGCAAAATATTTACTGAGCACTTCTGTGTGCTAATCCTTATTCTTGGTGGTAAAGATATAACAGCAAATGAAACAAAGTCAGTGCTCTTCCAGAGCTTGCATTCTGTTGGTGAGAGGCAAACAACAAATGCATAAAAAATAAACATGCCAGAGGGTTATTCATGTGATAAGCAAAAAGAAAAGCCAGGCAAGGACATAGAGAGTGATGATCGTATGCATATAGCATCAGGAAAGCCATCTCTGATGAGATTAGATCTGAACTGAGACTCGAGAGCACATGTCATGAGAAATACATGAGGGAATATAAAACGATTCTGCACCATGTGAACAGCAAAAACAGAATTTCCTGGAAGAGGATGTGTTTGGTATTTGAGGAATAACACAAAGTGTAGTGTAGCAGCAGTGGGAGAGCCGTTAGAAAATGAGGTTAGAGGTCGGACACAGTGGCTCACGCCTGTAATCCCAGCACTTTGGAAGGCCAAGGCAGGAGTTCGAGATCAGCCTGGCCAACATGATAAAACCCCATTTCTACTGAAAAAATACACACAAAAAATTTAGCTGGGTGCGGTGGTGGGCGCCTGTAGTCCCAGCTACTCAGGAGGTTGAGACAGAAGAATT
Organism: Saguinus oedipus; assembly: GCA_031835075.1. NCBI lineage: Eukaryota > Metazoa > Chordata > Mammalia > Primates > Cebidae > Saguinus > Saguinus oedipus. Next base: position 4,324,517 of record CM063186.1, read on the forward strand.
TCTTGAATCCGGGAGGTGGAGGTTGCAGTGAGCCATTGCATCACTGCACTCCATCCTGAGGGACAGTGCAAGACTGTCTCAAAAAAAAAAAAAAAAAAGAAAATGAAGTTAGAAACGTGGTCTGGAATGAGATAATCTAGGGCCTTGGGGCCATGAAGAGGGTGTGGATTTTATGCTAAATGGAAAGGCCCTGGATGATGAGAAGGGACATGATCTAATTCACATTTAAAAATATAATCACGATCAGAAGCTGATGGCTTTGTGGAAACCAGAGAGTGGAGAATGAGAGGAGAACAGGATGCGGAGTTAGGAGACGATTGCAATAATCCGGTGGAGAGAACATGGCAGCTCTGACTAGTGTGCTGGTGGTAAGGGTGGTGAGAAGTGGTCAGATTCTGGATATATTTTTACAGTTAAGCCTTCAATTCAAATTTTTGAATACTCAGCATAAAAAAAGGGTTTTAAGGCCGTGAAACTGGTTGTGTTGACCAGTGGTTTCAAATACTATCTCATCCAATGTCTGAAAATATATAATGCTCCTTTACTGTTCTGTAGTGAAATATGTCAGTGATGTCAACTACCTTCACATGTACCCAGTTGAAACCAACATATTGCTCTCATTATTACATTCATATCAATAAATAAAAGGAAAGGAATTTATAAGAAAATAATACGTAGTTCGGTATATGAGTACTCAACTATAACTACAATACTTGACACAGCTTTCTTCTATACATAGACTAAAAAAGCTAGAGATGAAGATTAATACTGGGGTGTTATATTAGCAAGTCAAATACCATTAAGTGCATAAATGGTGTTGCCATTGGTAATATTAATTTTCCAAAGTGTTCCTGGTGAAGATAGGAACAAAATCAATAACAATCTATCCTTAGTTTTCAAGATGATTACATTCTGCTGAAGTAGGGTGGCAAACATTTTGTGTATATGTATACACAAACTCAGATAATGGTGAGCACGAATAGTCCCTACATGAGTCCCTGGCAGGGATGTGCAGAGGATTTTAAGAATACTTGATATTTTATTATTAATTGTGCATGACAAGCCCATGTACATGATGCCAATTGTCTATCATCCTGCAATGCCAGCGTGGCCCCTACTCATTGTGACAAATTAAAGTGCTGTGCGCCTCCAAACTTTCCAAATGCCCCGGAGTGGAGTCATGGTGTCCCACTTAAAATACCTGCCTGGCTACAGGAAAAAGGTCTGCGCCCTGAGCCGTGGGGAGGGGAGGACCTAGAAACGGAGACTGAGCAGCAGCGGTTAGCCACAGGAAGAGAAGCAAGCAGGGGCGGGTCTTGGAGACCAAGTTAAGAAAGTCTGTGCAGAAGGGAATCGTTCAAATGCTGCTAATCGGCTATATTAAAAAAGGAGTGTTGACAAGCTTTAAATCTGTGTCACTAAATTTACTTTATGTTGGAGGATACTTTCCCTCCTACATGCTTATTGACCGGCTCCGGTTACTGGTTAGTAAGCGAAGAGTGTGCACTTTGAGCGCGGTAGTTTTACATGAAGCGATGCAGCTCGGGTTCTTCAGATTGCTTTTGTGGGAGGAACTTCGATTGTTCTTTACCCTTATTTGAAAGCTTTTCTAAGAAACCCAGACTACTCTCAAAATTGGAAAACTCCAACTTAATTTTATGCCATTTTTTCTTACTACCGCAATCACTTTTTAATTTTAAAGGAAAAATAATTTGTGGGCAATTAACAGAATACTGGGCATACTGATTTTTCTTCCTTTATATTAAGAACTTATTTACATGATTGACTCCATATGTGTATTATCAGACAATTGCAAAATAAGACCACTTAAAATTTTCCTAAGATAGAATGGCTCACTTAACTGTAAATTTTCTAGCAGCCTGGGATTGAAAGATATATAATTAGATGTTTAAGTTTAACAGAATAGTTTTTTTTTTTTAACTTTAAAATATGGTATGCTTTGATTTTAATTTTTGATCAAGTGCTTTCACCCTAAATGCTTTTTTATCACATTTATTATAATTTGACATTCCAAATAAGTTTACATTAAAATGATTACAAAAGTATTTTATTAGAATAATAACAGAATTTTTAGATTTCAGTGTTTCAAATGACATGTAGTAATGCTTGGTTATTTGGTAATTTTTCTTTTTTAATTGTAGGTGTCTGTGGAAGAATTAGAACATAGTGTTAGCCTTAAAATAGCTAAAGAAGCTGTGATGAATATAAATAAACTTGGACCCCTTTTTAAGCCTGAGCATGGATTTCTGGAAACCAAAGTATACTTTGCAGGATTCCCTCGGCAGGTGGAAAGTCAGTTCATTAAACCGGTAATGATCGAAGCTTCTGTCACTCATCATGGATCAATTCCTTTTGTCTGCAAAATATTTGAAGATATGTTTTCCTGAGAGTCAACAGAAGTTGTTTTGTTAAGCATACTAAGTGTGACAACTTGAAATGAGCATGGAAAAATAACATTAGTGACCCCTGAAAATATATTAATGAAACAAGAAAACGATGTGGTAGTTTTGTGTTCATTTAAATCTCCAGCATAAATCATGAAGTGGACTTCCAAAATTCTCAAGTTAGCCCCTGAGAATGTTAACACTGCAGTCCAGTATTAACATCATGATCATCCACACTCAGTCTTTAAACATATACATTCACATATTTAAGTCCAAAACTATGCTATTTTGTAGAAGCCAGTCAAAGGACTTTCTCAAGTTTATTTTTAGGACTTATATTCGAGAGCTAAAGCATAGCACATAAGGTGGAAGTTAGTATTAAAAAAATACCTCTTTGCTGAGGGTACAACTACAGCCTGTCATAAACTGAAATCAGATGTAGTAGCTATTTTTCTAAATACAATATTTGTTTAACAAATATGGAATAGGTTTTACAAAAGAGACTGTCCACCGTCTTCAAAGAGTTTTAAACATTTCATTTGACATCACAGACCTGCCAGATACACTTGCTGATTTAATTTAAATATTTACTGTCTTATATCCACCTTTCACTCCAGGCAATTTGTAGTTACTTTCACTTTTAAAAGATTTCTATTATATATTAAACTTGAATTAATTAACCCATGTCGACATGAATAGACCTGTTGTTTGAAACTTAGAAATTAAGACACATTAAAAATAAAATAAATTATTTAAGAAGTATCGGTCATTTATTAAATGGCTTTTACATGTCTTGAGCCTGGCGGGATGCCTGATGGAGGCTAAAGAACGCAAATATTTTTGTGGCTGAAGAGACTTAGAGTCTGATTGGCAAGACAAACCCATATTGTAAATGCCACTAACGAACAAGGCTGGGGGTGGTGGCTCATGCCTATAATACCAGCACCTTGGGAGGCCAAGGTGGGCAGATCACCTGAGGTCAGGAGTTCGAGACCTGCCTGGCCAACATGGCAAAACCCCGTCTCTTCTGAAAGTACAAAAATTAGCTGGATGTGGTGGTGGGCCTATAATCTCAGCTAGTCAAGAGGCTGAGGCAGGAGAATCGCTTGAACCTGGTTGGCAGAGGTTGCAGTGAGCTGAGATCGCACCACTGCACTTCAGCCTGGGCAACAAGAGCGAGACTCCATGTGAAAAAAAAAAAAAAGAAAGAAAAGAAAAGAAAAACAAGGTGGCTTAGAGCCCAGGGCCACAGCTAGAAGCAAATATAGAACTTGAAAACAGAAAAGTTAACACTGGATGATGTAGGAGAGGCAGGTGGAGCTGGAAGTGGTAAAAATCGTTGAGATCCCATTGAGGGCTTGTGATGGGATAAGCTTGCTTGTACTGAAAAAGACTGTCCATCTGAAGAATACTTTGAAAAGAAAAACTTAAATAAAATACAAACTATTTTAAACTATTATCAAAGAAAGGATTTTATTTTCTCTAAATGAAAGTCTATACTCATAATTGAGCCACCTAAGTTTAAAATGCACTCCTTGACCTGTATTTTAATTTGTTAGATTAACCCTCGTCTAGATGGATGTATACGAGGCTGGAATTTGATGAAGCAAGGAGCTTCGGGAGTCAAGGAAATTATTCAGGAAAAACAAAATAAGCATTGCCTGGTTACTGTGGAGAAGGGGTCCTACTATCCTGGTTCTGGAATTGCTAAATTTATCATAGATTATAGTAAGTGACGTTCCATTTATTTTTATTTTCTCATTAATGAGTAAATTTATTCATCAACAAACAGTAATAATTTCTTTGGTGAACATTATTATCTACTGTGTGCCCACTGTAGTCTTATGCTTATTCATACTATTATATATCTTTTACAAAAATTTTTCAGTGTTGAGAAAAATATAAAGGCAATGTGCTTATGTTGTTATTTCAGGTTTATTGGTACATAACCTGATTCCCTTTGGGTAAATTCAGTTGACCTACTTTAAAGTTCACTGATTTCTCGCTTGTCTGGCATCTACCAATGAATGCATCAAAAAGATTCATCTTCATTTCTAGCATTTCCATTTGATGCTTTCTTAACATTTTACCTCTCTGTTGAAATTCCCTACTGTTCACATTTGTCTAGCTTATCTACTGAGCTTTCAACATATTCATCATAATTATTTTAAATTCCCTGTCTGACAGTTCCAGCTGTGTTATATCTGGGTCTGCTCATTTTGTCTGCTTTGTCCCTTGACCAAGTGTTGTTTTTCTTGCATCTTTGTGTATGCTACAATTTTTGGTTTAGAGGTGGGCATCTTATGCATAACAGTAGAGACTGAGATAAAGAATATTTGTGTCTGGAAATGAGCACACTTATTTTGCCAGGCTCTTAGTAATGGGATTGAATTAATCTAGTGAGGAGTTGAGCTGCTTGTTTTTTTGTTGCCGGGATTACCTCTAATGCACCATAGGTTTCAAATTTTTTTTAAATATTACCTTCTGCGTAGAATAAGGGAATGGTTTGCTAGCAAGTTTTTTCCCTCCCTCCCTCCCTCCCTCCCTCCCTCCCTCCCTCCCTTGCTTCCTTCCTTCCTTCCTTCTTTTTTGAGACAGAGTCTCATTCTTTCACTCAGGTTGGAGTGCAATGGCGTGATCTCAGCTCACTGCAACCTCCGCCTCCCGGGTTCAAGCAATTCAACTGCCTTAACCTCCTGAGTAGCTGGGACTACAGGTGTGCGCCACCACGCCCAGCTAATTTTTGTACTTTTAGGAGAGATGGGTTTCACCATGTTGGTCAAAATGGTCTCGATCTCTGGACCTCATGATCCACCCGCCTTGGCCTCCCAAAGTGCTGGGATTACAGGCGTGAGCCACCGTGCCCGACCAGTTTCCAGGGTTTCTAAACTCTTACATCGGCCCCCACATGGACTTCAGAAAATTGTTTAAATCTTTACCTAAATTATTTTTACCAAATCGCATGGCATCTCCTGTGTACCCGGAGTTAGAAAGTGTTCTCATTCTGGCTCTCCTTGGAAACACCTGTCTTTCTTTAGGTTTCTGGTTAGTTGGTTGCTCTGCAACCTCAGCTCTTTGATAGTTCCAAGAGAAGTTGTGATTATGCAGGTAATTTGGCTTTTGTTGCTGTTGTAAGGGTTGGGGTGGTGCTCTTTCCAGTTTTCTGCAGCCTGAGTGGAGCAGGGAATCTTGCCACACTGACCCTAGGTTTTTAACCTTGTAAATATACTTCTGTGAACATCCTAAAACACGCATCCTTCTGCCTTTATGTGATTAATTATATGGAAGAATATTTTAGGGTTAGATTATCTCTCTCAAAGGTTATGTTGCCCAGGTCAGTTTTCAAACTACTGGCCTCAAGTGATCCTCCTGCCTCAGCCTCCCGAAAGTGCTGGTATTATGGGCATGAACCACTGTGCTCAGCCTTTTTAACTACATTTTTAAGGACAAATTTTACACTAATGATTTATCTTTTTCTAACATAAATTAATACAATTTCTAGCTCTGTTCTGCATATGAAGGATTTTTTTTTTTAAAGTTATAAATGAGGATTAAATTAGGATAAAACTAAACCCACAATGATTTGGCCGAAGGAAAAAAATTCTAAAAAGGTAATGAAATTAGAGTTATATTGTACCTAAAAAATTACCTAAAAAGTAATTAACCATTTCACAGATAATTTGTAATTAATATTTAATGTTATGTTTTAACTTCTATACATTTGCATGTTAATTTTAGTTTGAGTTTGTTAATATTCTCTGTTAAATTTACTTATTTCAAGATAAATGTTTAGGTGATAGAAATTCCAATTACCTTAATTTGAGCATTACACATTATATGCATATATCAATCAAATAACATATGTATCCCAATATGTGTACAATTATGATATATCAATTAAAAATTACTTATTTCACAATTATTACATATATACTTTTTTTTTTTGAGACAGAGTCTCACTCTTTTTCCCAGGCTGGAGTGCAGTGGCATGATCTCAGCTCACTGCAACCTCTGCCTTCCAAGTTCAAGCGATTCTCCTGCCTCAAGCCTCCCGAGTAGCTGGGACTACAGGTGCACACCACCATGCTCAGCTAATTTTTGTATTTTTTTTTTTTAGTAGAGATGTTTTGCCATGTTGGCTAGACTTGTCTTGACCTCCTGAACTCAGGGAATCTCGGAGTGCTGTGGTTACAGGCATGTGCCACTGCACCCGGTCTGTATATTTTTTTCCTTCCTGGTGGGAATTACAGGATTATAATGAAAAACTTAGTGGCATTATATGTGGCTAAATGGAAGCACGTCTTGTCAAAGGAAAATGATTTTCCTCACTCACATTTACCCTTTTAAAGGCTCCAAATGGTATTTGGCCTTTGCTATATGTTACATCATATTAAATGAGGAAGACTTCATTCAGATTATGAACTAATATTTTTAGGAATCCATCTACTCTGGAAACATTAATTTACCAAATATCTATTGAGTGACTACTGTGGGAAACAAAGCGATGATAGAGACATATACCTACTGGACCTTGTGCTTTAGTGGGTTAGACAATTAACCTAGTAATTAAGAAAGAGAATGTGAAGGATTAAGCCAAGAGAATCACAAAACCAGAGTTCCCATTCTGATGTCAAAACCAAATGCTAATGTCAGTGTATTTCTCTAGTATCAAACTGTCCAACTCTCCTAAGTATATAGAGCCTATTTATCCTTTGGAGTGATGATGGCAACTGTAGCCAGATTCTCCAAAAATTATTACAGTAAATTTGTTAAACTTTCAAATGCGTGGTTTAAAATATAACCACTCCGCGATTTGAGCATTGGTGAATGTACAAGGGAGAAGGAAGTGCTGTTAAAGAGCAAACAAGGAAAATCGCTCATCCTCCTTAAACGCCACAGTCCGGAATTCTCTTCTAGGAAGAACGGGAAGCTGGGACTCCAGTACTTCTTGCCTGCCTAAAAAAAAGCTTTTGTTTTGTGCTGCTTAGGTCATACAGATCATTGAGAAAGGGAACGACAGTGTTACTATTACACAAGATGGTTTTGAATATTACCAGGGTTCTACGAATAATAATTCCTTCCGGTGCGCTTCAGGAATGCAACGATTATGCTCTGTTTCATTCTTTTATTTAGATAATGCCTCCAATGCCGAGGGTTGGTATGTAAACGTGTCTCTGAACATTCGTCCGTCCACGGGCACTGGTGTCATGCTTGCCTTGGTTTCTCGTAACAACACGGTGCCCTTTGCCGTGTCCTTGGTGGACTCCACCTCTGAAAAGTTACAGGTAACTTTACTGTAAACCTATATAAGCCTTGCTTTTCTTTTCATTTTGAGAAATGGATATAATAGCAGTATTTACCTCAAAGGACTACTTTGAAGATTAAATCAAGTAACTTATGTAAAGCATTTGGCACCATCTCCAGCACACCACGAAGGACTCAAAAAAAAGTCTATGATTGTTACTTTTTTTGCTGGCATATTTCCAAGGTCTGAATGAAGTAAGGGGAGGGAGAATTGAAAAACCTACTGCATCTATACCTGAGGTTAGGCAGATTCTCACACAGGCTGCTTGGAGCCGTCCGAGTACCTAGAGATCCGCCCTTATTCAGAATCTTTGAATCATTGTGGGAATTAGTCTGTACTGTCAGCATAGAAGTTTGTCTAATTACAGTGCTTCAGTTATTCAGTGCTTAATTATAATGTTTTGTTCTTTCTTGCACTCTTAATCTTTTCTCCCATGAGTAAGTTAGGAAAAAAAGAGAAAGTTAAAACCGGTCCGCTTGGATTCTTACTGGCAAATGTTATTTGAAATTGGGAGGAAGAACAGGAAAAAGCCTTAGATGAAAGGAAATATGAGGGTTATCAAAAGATCTGTAGTGTTCAGACTTCTATTAGAGGGTAATAGTTCTGTCTATGTGCCATCCACAGCGGATTCCAACAAGTTACAGCAAGAAACTGATGTTTATACCAAGGCTGTCTTGGATGGTGTCAGTAGATTTTAGCAAGAGACCCGTGGTTAAATAATGTCTATTGTAGTAATAAGTGTTGCTGTCGATTCAGGGAGGAGCATGGGAAGTTTCTGGTGGTTAACCTTAAGTGACCTAAAACTATCTGATGAGGTTTTTTGTTTGTTTGCTTGTTTTAAATCTCCTTTCTATAAGGAGCTTAAGGAGCTTTCTACGTTTGGATTTCAGAGGTTTTTTGTTTGCTTGTTTTTTATTTTGAGATGGAGTCTTGCTCTGTCACCGAGGCTGGAGTGCAGTGGCGTGATCTCAGCTCACTGCAACCTCCGCCTCCCAGGTTCCAGACGTTCTCGTGCCTCAGCCTCTGGGTAGCTGGGACTACAGGGGCACACAACCACACCCAGCTAATTTTTGTATTTTTGGTAGATACTGGGTTTCACCATGTTGGCCAGGCTGGTCTTGAACTTCTGACCTCGTGATCCACCCACCTCAGCCTCCCAGAGTGCTGGGATTACAAGCGTGAGCACCGCTCCCAGCCTGTTTTTTTTTTTTAAACGCAATGGAATTCCTGCCTTCAACACCACATTCATGGAAGAGGTTAACACGTGCCATGTCCTTGATATTTATTTTATCCTTTCAGTGTTTGCCTCCACGGTTCTTCCTTTGCACGTCAGATTTCCTTCTCAATGTCTATGTGCAATATTTCATAACATTATTCCAGATACTGTTGAGCACTTTGGAGCATGTTCTTTACTGACCAACTCCTCTCTTGCGTTTAAGGATATGGACGTGTACAACACAGTAACAGATTTTCTCAAGTAACCTCTATGTGCAAAGCATAGTCCTTCACTTAAAATAGATCTGTTGGATACCTAAATAAGCATTTCCAACTGTTTTTTGTCATCTGGGACTCGCCATAACTGCTGTCTCCCTAGTTTTGATTTTATTTCTCTTTCTTACTTTTTACATTTCCTCTATGCCATATAAGCTGTATGAAGAAATAACTCTCAACAAGTTGAATAGTTTAGGTGTAACGGCAGTTTGAAAAGTTCAGCAGAATGAAAACGTTTTCTTGCTTGAGAATCTTCTGGTAAATATTCTCTAACTTAACTGCTGGCAATCCCTGGTTTTCCTTTCTCAGGGCCTCTTCACTTATTTTGTCCCAAGTCAATAGGATTGCTTGTGTGGCACAAAGAAACCTTTTAGTCCTGCTGGCATATGCTTACTAAAGCATTTTTGATTTTACAAGTCCTCCTTCAACAATGAGTGATTCAAGTCCGTCCTTTTTCATATGTAAACTTGGAAATTAGGAAGGCTTATAAACAGAACGATATTGCTTAAGACACCACTGTTGGTAACACAACTTCGTTGTTTGAATTTTCAGAAACCAGCATATATGTCTATGTCAGCTAAACTTAGAGTTTGTAAAACTAGTGTGTATTTTAAAATTTAGTCTTATTATAAGTTAGTCTTATGATAATTAGTAATTTTTCACTTAAACTTAGAGACTCTATCATACATTTTCTTTCCTTATTCAAATTTAGCTTTTGACTTTCAAAAACTCAAAAGTAACTCTTCAGCAGCTTCCTCTTACTCGTTACTTATGTTGAATCTTTGCTCCACTCTTCAGGATATTCTGCTGTCTGTTGAAAAGACGGTCATATATCGGATACAGGCCCTAAGTCTGTGTTCCGATCGACAATCTCATCTGGAATTTCAAGTCAACAGACACAGTCTGGAGGTGTCAACACCACTTAAAATGGAAACCGTCTCCCACAAAGACCTTCAGAAACAACTTGCCACCTTGGACAAAGCGATGCAAGGAGAAGTGGTCACTTACCTGGGTGGCCTTCCAGGTATCCGCTTACTTTTTCTTCAGTTTTAAAACATATATTTTAAATCAAATTGATAATATTTTAAATAGACAATTTTAGTAAAAAAGCATCAGAAGGGACCATAAAATCCAGTATTCAATATTCTTTTTCTAGGGGCCAGTACTGACACTTTATTGGCACATTCTTTTTTCCTTTAGTTTAAAAATGTTGAACTAAGACTGCCCAAGTTTTGCTGCATTTGGCTATCCCAGCCAGAAAGGATATGTTCTTTTATTTTACCGTTACAATAGTCTTATAAGTTTAATATTTGTCCTTCAATTTATCCATTCTTTATTTAATGTGTATGCATCTATTATTTGGTTCATGTATCATTTATCCAAATTTTATTAAGACCTTATGTCCCAGGTGCTCATGACACAGTAATAAATAAATATGGTCCCTGATGTTAAGGCTTTTATTATCTAGTGGCAGAGGATGACATTAAGCAACTAATTAGAAAAATATCAGAATAATTAAAATTGTGATCGCTTTTATGAGAGAAACGTGTGGGTTGCTTTTAGAACCTGAAAATGTGGACTTTTCACCTGGTTGTGCGGTCCAGAAACAACCACTCTGGATAACAGACTAAACCATAAATCTGATGTTGAAAAGGTTAAATAAATTCAACCAGGTGTGGGAGTGGGGATTGGAATTATTATGCAAGTGAAATGGTCCATGTGTGGGCCAAGTGGAAGGGGATGACATGCTGGAGGAATCTATAGGAGATCAGCATGGTGAAAGCATGGTGAGCAAGGGAGATGGTAGTGTAGAATGAGGCTGTGAACTGGCTGGTTGGATGGATTGCTTGTAGACCTAGTTCAGGGTCCTAAGTCTTATAATGAGAGACATGGAACTATGAAAAAGTTTAGACAAGAAAGCAGTATAGCCATATTCCAATTTTAAAGATCCACTCTGCGTGATGGATGGAGACGGACAGGTGGGAGACAAAAGTGGGTGCAACTGAGATGCTCTGAGAGACTGTTCAGTAATCCAGATGCAAAAGCAGGGACAATAGTTGCAGTGTCTAAACTGCCTTCAACTGTTGCAAAACAAACAGTCTGGACACTGTTCAAAGTGCTTGGGATATATCCACTTGTTTAATTTTCAAAATAGTCCTGTATGGTAAGTGCTATTATTATCCCCATTTTACAGATGAGGAAACTGAGGAAGCTGCAGGACTAGGGTGATAGCGGTGAAGACGATGCACGGTGAATAGATTGGAGACGTGTTAGAAACAAAATTAATAGGACTGAATGACTGAAAGACAGGTAGAAAAATGACTCTTAGGTATCTGGAATGAGCAATTGCATGGATGGATATTTCATTTACCAAGATGGAGAAAACTGGAGGAAAAGCAGATTTATCTTGAACTGAATATTGGAAAATATGAAATTGGCACCAATATTTCACTTTAAATGGAAACAGAGGCAGAAAGTTCTTTAAAAGCATTTTCAAATGCCACTGCAGTTTACTCTCATGGGTAGAATTCTGAATTTGATGTCTGGACCTCTGGTAACCCTCAATTTATTGCTCAAACTGCTCATGGTCTTGATTTCTTATATATGGAAATTGTGTCTGGGATTTTGGGAAATAGAAGTAAATAGGCCCTAAAAACTATAGGTAGGTAGGTAGGTAGGTAGGTGACAGGTAGGTAGATAGATAGAGTTAAGTAGTGAGTGTGCGTAATTATTAGGGAGCAAAATTATAGTTCAAACGAATAAATTCTATATTGAAATCTGCCTATTACCTCATCCACAAGTTAGTTGAATGCAATTTAGGAAATCAAACCAACGGTTTAAAAGAAGTAGAATTGTCAGAATTTCAGTGGTTTCAGGTCTTTGGCAACAGCACTGAGGACTAATTTCGGGCAAAATGTCTTGAGAGAGAAAGTGGGAAATATTGGAGAGCAGCTAAATATCGAGATATCAAGAGTAAGTGGGATGGGTAAATTATTAATTGTATGCAAATTAGGCATGTTAAATTGCATGTGAAGAATTAAAACTCAAGAGAAACTGCTGATTTTGAGTAATTTTTTCCCTCAGAAAATGAAAAGTGGCATGATCTATGTGGTTTAGCCCAACTTTAAAAGGATTCTTATCAAATGCTATGAGCTCATAGTAAAGTGTGCTTTAGTCACTGTCTTGGCAAGTTAGAGGTCAAAAATGTAAAGGTTTTTTTTGCGGGAGGAGCATGAAGTACTGAGAATGAAGAGTAGGTGCTGAAGAACATCCATTGTGAGTTACGGTTAATGGAGAGGAGAGGCCAAAAAAAGAGGAAGCCAGTAGATAAGTGGGTCGGTTTTTTCTCTCTCCCTTTTTTTAAAGGCCAACCAAGTGCAGCAGTGGAGTGGGGAAGGAGCAAAGAAATCTGTAACGGTTTGTGATCAGTTCGTTGTAAACAGCACTGCACTCGGACCAGCCAATGGGTGGTTTTAAAATGAGTCACAGTTCTTAGGAATCAAAGGGTGCTACTAAATATTAAGTTTCATAAAGAAAGGGTAGAAAGAGGCCCTAAAATGACCCGCTAGTATTCGCTGAGGAGTTAATAAAAGTGTTGTTTTCAAGAACTCCAAATATTACATCAAAGTGTATCCTCTATCACGATCTATTGCATGTTCAACCAAAAACTATTTATTTGGAAAAATACGGAAATCTGCTTTTATTCCAACAATAATAGAAGAGACATATCGATCATGGCATTTAAAAGAGAAATGATTAACATTCTTAAACTGTTGCTCAAATTTAAAGAGAAAATATGTTATTTGTATAATATAAATAGAATATCACAACAATATGCTTGTTTCTACTCTTCCTCAGACGTGTTTAAATGAAACTAATTGTGTTTATGAAATCAGAGGAACTTCTGACATGCTGCATTCAATGTAGTACAATAACATGAATATTGGAGTCAAGGTCTATTTACTGAATAGAATTTCATTATTAACTTTTTCTTTAGGATTAGAATTTGGTTGGAAATAGGAAGTCTGAATGACTCCTCTCACTGTAAACAAATGAGATGCTGAAAGTCTTGGACTAATAGTCTAATATTCTGCTTTTACAGAAGTTTCATTCAGTGCCACACCGGTGAATACCTTTTATAATGGCTGCATGGAAGTGAATATTAATGGTGTTCTGTTGGATCTGGATGAAGCCATTTCTAAACATAATGACATTAGAGCTCACTCATGTCCATCAGTTTGGAAAAAGACAAAGAGTTCTTAAGGCATCTTTTCTCTTCTGATCATACCTTTTTCTTGTGTGTAATTATGTGTATGTTTCAATAACAGCTGAAGGGTTTTATCTACAATGTGCAGTTTTTGATTATTTTGTGGTTCTTTCCTGGGATTTTTGAAAGGTCCTTTGTCAAGGAAAAAGATTCTGTTGTGATATAAATCACAGTAAAAAAAAAAAATTCTTCTTGCTGTCTAGAAATAGTGAAACAACAGTTTTAAATTTGAATTTTTTTCTACAAATGACAGTTTCAATTTTTGTTCGTAAAACTAAATTTTAATTTTATTACCATGAACTAGTGTCTAAGTATCTATTTTCTTCAGAAGGCAAAGAAGTAAACTCAAACAAAAGTGCATGTAATTAAATATTATTTAGGTAGATGCTCTTTGGGTTCTTTTGTTTTTGATGATGAAGGCAGAAGAGATGGTGGCCTATTAAATGTGAACTGAATGGAGGGTCTTAATGCCTTATTTCGAAACAGTTTCTCAGGGGACCAGCTTTGGCTTCATCTTTCTCTTGGGTGGCTTCACATTTAAAGCAGTATCTTTACTGAATTAGAAAACGAGTGGGATACATTTTCCTGAGAGCAGCACAGGAATCGTGCTTCCTGGGAATTGCAGTCTGTCAGGATGAGACGTCACATCATGTTGGATAGGTGTGGAAATCTGACATGGGTACATTCCTTCAATTTGGCTGTGTGGGTCACATAAGAGCTACATTAGAAAAGACAGAATTTAGGGATGGAAAGGAGAATGAGCATATGTGGGAGTTTGTAGTTTTCCTTGAATCCAACTTTTAATTGCCAGAGTAAGTTGCCAAAATGTGATTGTTGAAGTACAAAAGGAAGCATGAACCCAGAAGAAATTTTATCCGAGGAATAAACCACAGAGGGATGTAGTGAATATTGTGTCTTTGTCATCAAAGAAGTAAGGTGGTAAGATTGCACCTGCCTGCTGGTGCTGTGATGCATTTCAAGTGGCAGTTTCATCGCACTCGAATGTACTGTTCACAGCTGGGTGTATATCAGATGTTTCACTGACAGTTTTCAAAAATAAATTCTTTTCACTATATTTTATATCACTTATAATAAATTGGTATATAATTTAAAAATGCATGTGAATGCCTTTATTATATCAGCTGTTTGAACAAAACATAAAATTACATAATAGACATTTAACTCTTCAAGAATACGACAAAGTAGTTCTTCAGTTAAAAGACAGATCAAGCTCAAATATTTGAATAGTAGTTAGGGGTTGGGTGCTAGACCGGAACTCAGAGGGTGAAGAGAAGCAAAAGTAACGTGTGTGTTTTGACACATCCTAGACATTGTCTTGCTGGATGTAATTTTTCTCCCAGTTGCCACCAGGTACTGTGGGGGATGCTCACACATGGGTCGGAGAGAGTCTAGGCCTACGGCTAACAACCTGTGATTGATATTTAATTTTCAACGTTGCCAAGGAATATGGATTCCTACTTTTAAAGACTTGCGGAGTCCAGTAGTTTTATGAAGGCAAAGTGGATATTGGTGCCATTTCAGCTCTGTATAGTGAAAAAAATCCAAATAACAGAGCCATTACAGACTCCCTTAGAACTCACCTTTTGAAAAAGTTATCTTTTTTCTTTTTACTTTTTGAACATGTTATGGGACAAGCTAATAGAGCTTACCATTTGCAGTGGCCAGTGATGGATCAGTAAAAGCAATGGTTAATCTGTAAGAACAGGAGTATTCACCTCATTTCTTCTGTCTGAAAGTATAATTCCAGTCTCAATCCCTATATGTCAGTACAATTAATTATTTCCAATTTTCTTTTCATTCTAGAATTAAGGAACTCATGGGATTACTAGAAAGAGGACTTCTTCATGTGAAATAATTTCTTTTTTCACAAAATGATTGCCTATTTATTTTTGCATTTCCAGACCTTTAGTTACTGTCATCAGTGGGAAATCTGATCTGAGACAATTTTATTTCAGATTTCATCATGTTGCTATTAATATTGATTTGGGAGGTGACAGAGTCACTCGAGACTCAAAAGACAAGTATGATCAATTTCTAATTTATTCATTCAGCAAGAAATATTTATCAAGCACCTACTCTACTCTGCATGTGGAGTCAAAAGCAGTAGAATGTCTGAGGGCTGACCCCGATGGAATAGGAAGTCACAGTACTCAAACCAGCCCTTGGTGGTCCTCAGGGTCCTTGGAGCTACAGAGCAGCTCTTTTCTGGTCATCCTAAGAAATTGAAGTGGTAAAACTTTTGGTCATTCCTCCTATGTCAGAGTAGTTTTCTCCTTATGAACAAGATGGTTTTGACGGTGGTCTGGGACATGGGTTTCTTGCTATAGCTTTGAGTTTTCAGAAAACTTATATAAGAAAATTGGATCTTCTATGGTAGAGACATTGCTTAGGGGTTCATCTAGTGCTGTACAAGACAACCTCTGGCTATTTTGTATTTGTGTTTGCAGAGTGTGAACGTGAGGGGCAGTTATCTGGGCCAGATACATGGGTTTGGGGTACATATTCTTGATAATATAAACAGTGCAAGGCCAGATTACAAGGTCAAACTGACAATGGGAAAAGATTGAACCAGGATATGAAGCTAAGAGTGTCGGAAATAGAGGTGAACTGAGTATGGGGAGGTTTGGAACAAGTAGCAAACCAGTGAAGTTCGGGGGTATTTCCTGATCCATCACTCTGTCATGCTTTGGACATGCCATTGCATAGCAGTTGTCTTTTTTTTTTTTTTTTTTTTTTGAGACAGAGTCTCGCTCTGTGGCCAGGTGCCAGGCTGGAGTAGGATGGCACAATCTCAGCTCACTGCAACCTCTGCCTCCCGGGTTCAAGCAATTCTCCTGCCTCAGCCTCCCAAGTAGCTGGAACTACAGGTACACACCACCACGCCCAGCTAATTTTTTTTTTTTTTGTATTTTTAGTAAAGACGGGGTTTCACTATGCTGTCTTACTTGTGGATAAGAATGGCATTTCATGAATTTACACACTGATTTATGATAACCTACTTGCCATAACAAGCCCTCCCCAAAGAGTATCCTACTTTCATGAGAAAGAAATTGTAAAGTAATATCTGCAATTTGCTAGTGATCGATTCTCTTTCCTGCTCAAGTTTCAAACTGTGAGATCTGGATTCTCATTCTATAACTGGGAAGAACCACTTGATACATCAAATTCTTCCTCAAGTTGATTTGAAGAGAAGAGAGATTGGGCTTTTTTTTAACTGACACAGGAAGAATCTGGCATTATCTGGAGGTTCCAAACAATAAATACTAAAAAATTAATTTAAATAAAGCCAAATTGAACACTCAGGCTGATACTGGAGCTCCCGAAGACAAGCATCTTCCTGAGCCAACTCAGCACGAACAGAGTGGCCACAGGGGACTAACAACTGGGTGATGTAAAAAATACGCATGGTCTTAGTCTGCCTTGAACACGTAGCTAGCAAGTTGCAAAGAGCCAGCATGTCCGGGTCAAGAGTCCATGTCCAATTTTGAGACTACACTATTCCCATATTCTTAATAGTTATCCCAGCACTTAGTAAATGATGTATAATTGGAATGAACAATTCAAAAAAATCTAACGATTGGATAGAAATGATTCTATCTCCAGCTGTACATAGAACTGGCTGTGTCATTAAGTCTCAGTTGTTAATATTATCACTTTAACATTTTGAAGATTAGAAAGGATATTATTTAATTGAGTTAAGCAAATGCTGACACTGACTCTGAACACTTAGATGATTAGAAGTGTGGCAAGAACAGAAAAAGAAATACCGCATATACTCACTCACAGGTGGGTGAGAAAAATGAGAACACATGGACACAGAGAGGCGGTCTACTATACACTGGGGACTGTTGGGGGGAATAGGGGAGGGACAGCGGGGGGGGGGGCTGGGGAGGGATAGCCTGGGGATGAATGCCAAGTGTGGGTGAAGGGGAGGAAGGCAGCAAAACACACTGCCATGTGTGTACCTATGCAACTATCTTGCACGTTCTGCACATGTACCCCAAAACCTATAATGCAATAAAAATTAAAAAAAAGAAAAGAAAAGAAAAAGAAGTGTGGGCTAGAAACAATCCCGAGAAAACCACGGAGCAAATATCTTGGCACTGCTGTCGACGTGCTCAGTCCGGGGGCAGCGGACACATGGACAGGAAGTTACAAAATGAGCCTGAGTTTGGTAAAGACCAAAATGCAGAAATAAACATTTGCAGGGGTTCTGGGGAAGGAGTGGATTCTAAATAGGAGCTCAGTGAGGTGCTATTTAAATGAGGCCCACAGAGACAGATGTGATTTTCTGTTCTCTTCCCTGCGCCCAAGCCCTGTCTTGGTGATCACCCCCCACAGGGCTTGCAGATTCTCTCTCACACACAGATATCTGATTTTACTGTAGTCCTCAAAAATCTCTTCTTTTCCTGTTGATTATTGCATGAGGTGAAAATAATTAACCTTGGCTTTCAAGGGGTTTTGTCGTTTAACTGGTAAATCTAAACCCAGGCTTCTTATTAGATTCATTGGCCCCTTTGCAGACAACTTGATCAGAAGATTCTCATGGAAACCAGGAACCAAATGAGAGCCCACATAGCCAAGTCAATTCTAAGCAAAAAGAACAAAGCTGGAGGCATCACACTACCTGACTTCAAACTATACTACAAGGCTACAGTAATCAAAACAGCATTGTACTAGTACCAAAACAGAGATATAGACCAATGAACAGAATAGAGGCCTTGGAGGCAACACAACACATCTGCAACCACCTGATCTTTGTCAAACCTGTAAAAAACAATCAATGAGGAAAGGATTCCCAGTTTAATAAATGGCGTTGGAAAAACTGACTAGCCATGTGCAGAAAGAAGAAACTGGACTCCTTCCTGACACCTTACACTAAAATTAACTCCAGATGCATTAAAGTCTTAAACATAAGACCTAACACTATAAAAACCCTAGAAGAAAACCTAGGCAAAACCATTCAGGACATAGGCATAGGCAAGGTCTTCATGACTAAAACACCAAAAGCATTGGCAACAAAAGCCAAAATAGACAAATGGGACCTAATCAAACTCCAGAGCTTTTGCACGGCAAAAGAGACAATCATTAGAGTGAACCAGCAACCAACAGAATGGGAAAAATTTTCGCAATCTACCCATCTGACAAAGGGCTGATATCCAGAATCCACAAAGAACAAAAACAGATTTACAAGAAAAAAACAATCAAACCCATTCAAAAGTGAGTGAAAGAAATGAATAGACACATTTCAAAACAAAACATATATGAGGCCAACAAACCTATAAAAAATGCTCATCATCACTGGTCATTCGAGAAATGCAAATCAAAACCACATTGAGATACCATCTCATGCCAGTTAGAATGGTGATCATTAAAAAATCTGGAGACAACAGATGCTGGAGAGAATGTGGAGAAATAGGAACACTCTTACACTGTTGGTGGGAGTGTAAATTAGTTCAACCAGTGTGGCAATTCCTCAAGGACCTAGAAATAGAAATTCCATTTGACCCAGCAATCCCATTACTGGGTATATACCCAGAGGATTATGAATCATTCTATTATAAAGACACATGCACATGTATGTTCACTGTGGCACTGTTTACAATAGCAAAGACCTGGAACCAACCCCAATGCCCATCGATGATAGACTGGAGAAGGAAAATGTGGCACATACACACCATATGTGCAGCCATGATACTATGCAGTCATAAAAGAAAGATGAGTTTGTATCCTTTGTAGGGACATAGATGAACCTGGAAACCATCATTCTCAGTAAACTGACACAAGAACAGAAAATCAAACACCACATGTTCTCACTCATAGGAGGGTGTTGAACAATGAGAACACATGGACGCAGGGAGGGGAGCATCACACACTGGGGTCTGTTGTGGGGGTGGGAAATAGGGGAGGGACAGTGGCGGGGTGGGGATTTGGGGAGGGATAACATGGGGAGAAATGCCAGATATAGGTGATGGGGATGGAGGCAGCAAACCACATTGCCATGTATGTACCTATGCAACAATCCTGCATGTTCTGCACATGTGCCCCAGAACCTAAAGTGCAATAAAATATATTTAAAAATTAATGAATAAATAAAGTATTTAAAACAAACAAACAAACAAAAAAAGCAGTCCTTTTTATGAAACTCAAAGCAGACTCTATCTATTCAAAACTAAATCCTTCTTTGTTACTGACAGTCAGTGTAAATGAGCTTGCAACTCCCTTGTTTGCCAGTAATAGAAACTCAATTTGAATCAGCTTCGGCAACAGGAGAATTTCAGAAAACGTATTCAGTTAGCTTATGGAATTCCAGGGCTGAAAAACAGTTGCTGGGGTCTGAATCTGCTGCACTGAACTAAGGAAGTTCCTCCACTTTGTTTCTCATTGCTGTTTCTGTCCGAGCAACTACACACACATGCTACATACATGCTCATTTCCTCAGCTTTCAGTTTACATTGTGGGGCGTGGCTGCCAACCATTTCTGCATTTATAAGTTCATGTTAGATACAGTTCAGATACGGCAGAGTAGTAATCATTTCTGTGTTTCAGTCCCAGTTCCAGAATTCCGAGGAAAGATCTGATCAGCCCAGCTTGGGTCAAGTGTTCAATACTGAAACAATACACGGTGGGGCATGATGACTCACGACTATAATCCCAGCACTTTGGGAGGCCGAGGTGGGTGGATCACCTGAGGCCAGGAGTTCGAGACCTGCCTGGCCAACATGGTGAAACCCGCTCTCTATTATAATACAAAAATTAGCCCGGTGTAGTGGCCCATGCCCGTAATTCCAGCTACTCAGGAGGCTGAGGCAGGAGAATTAGTTGAATCTGGGAGGCTGAGGTTGCCGTGAGCCGAGATCACACCGTTGTACTCCAGCCTGGGTGACAGGGCGAGACTCTATCTCAAAACAAACAAACAAACAAGCAATACACAGTAGTGTAAGGACACGTCAGGCTTCCTTAGACCAGGGTTCTCAAACTTGGCCCGACAGTGAAATCACCTGCGGACCTTTCGAAATACTGTTCTTTGCTCCCTACTCACCTCCCCAGTGTCAGCCCAGGATCCTAATTTAATGGTTTGGTTTGCAGCCTGGGCAAGTGATTCAAATGCGCCTCCCATGAGGCAAGGTGATGGGATGGGGGTAGGGGAAACAGCAACTCTAAAGATGGGGTCCTGGCAAGCACCTGTAGGCGCCCTCGTGAAATACAGCTTTTTCTTGTGTGTCTTTAATTCAGTAAAGCCAGTGTTTTACAGCTGCTAGCCCCCAGCCTTCGCTGTTGTTGAGACAGTCTTGTTCTGTCATCTAGGCTGGAGCGCAGTGGCTTGATCATGGCTCACTGTGTCCTCGGCTTCCTGGGCTCGAGTGATCCCCCACCTCAGCCTCCCAAAGTGCTGGGATTACAGGCGTGAGTCACCATGCATGCCCTACTACCCAGTTTTAAAGCATGTTTTATTTTGCTCTGTTTTGGGTAGAAGGTTTATTTAAAATACATATCTCAAATTTCCTCTTCTATCATAGGAAAATATATGTACCTTATTTAAAAAATAATAACTTATTAAGTATAAATCCAGAACTTAACTATTATTATGATTATTATTATTTATGTTTTTTGAGACGGAGTCTCGCTCTGTCACCACGTGCCGGGCTGGAGTGCAGTGACGCAATCTCAGCTCACTGCAATCTCTGCCTCCCGGGTTCAGGCAGTTCTCCTCCCTCACCCTCCAAAGTGGCTGGGACTACAGGCACACGCCACCATGCCCAACTAATTTTTGTATTTTTTAGTAGAGATGGGGTTTCGCCATGTTGGCCAGGATGGTCTCAATCTCTTGACCTCGTGATCCGCCCGCCTCAGACTCCCAAATCTATTGCTTTTTATACATTTTAAATAAGTTTTGAGATCCATTATACAGCACAGTGCCTATGTAAAAAATACTGTATTGTATACCTGAAATGTGCTATGAGTGTAGATCTTATGTTATCTTATGCGGTACATCTTACCCCCTCACACACAAAATCATAGTAAGAACAATATAATGAAGTGGGAGAGAGGAAGCTTTGGTAGGTGGTGGATACATTTTTGGCCTTGATGGTGGTGATCATTTCACATAATTGTCCTCAAACTCATCAAGTTGCATACATTAACTATGTATAGTTTTAAACACACAAATGATACCTCAATAAAGTTATCAAAAAAGGCCGGGCATGGTGGCTCATGCCGGTAATACCAGCACTTTGGAGGCTGAGGCGGGTGGATCACCTGAGGTCGGGAGTGTGAAACCAGCCTGACCAACACGGAGAAACCCCGTATCTACTAAATATACGAAATTAGCCAGGCATGCTGGTGTGTGCCTGTGATCCCAGCTACTCTGGAGGCTGAGGCAGGAGAATTGCTTGAACCTTGGAGGTGGAGGTGGCAGTGAGCTGAGACCACACCATTGCACTCCAGCCTGGGCAGCAAAAGCAACGCTTGGTTTCAACAACAACAACAAAAGTTATTAAAAAAAAAAAAACAATTTTAAATGGTTGTATAGAACACAAAACTCACTTTAAATATACTCTCATGCAAAAAGTCGAAGTTTGAACATATGAATGTTTCCAAAATCAATATTTTGGCATAAAACTTCATCTGGCAAGGAACTCTTTTTCTGAATCAAATTGGATTGTTTAGGAAATACTGCTTTGGCTTCAGAATCTGCTGAATCAAACTCTTCTACAAGTTTTCTGCTGTGCTCATTATGGCTTTTTAACAAATGTTGCATTGACGTATCAAAATTTCTCTTGAATTTAACTTTATATTTATTCAGAGAGTCTGGGGAAAACTTGCTAAAATGATTATTTTTGGCGTAAATATTACACTTTCTGATTTTATTTTGTTCTCTTTGGTTATATCAGAGGTTTGGAATATAAGCAAACACTCTGTAATACTGCTTAGATATATCTACATGAATTTTTTTTCTTTCTTTCAATTTTTTTTTCTTTTTTTGAGATCACTGTGTCATCTGTCGTCTAGTCTGAGGTGCAGTGGTGTGATCAGGGTTCACTGCAGCCTTAATGTCCTGGGCTCAAGTGATCCTCCCACCTCAGCCTTGTGCAGTAGCAAGGACTACAGGCATGTACCACCATACCTGGCGAATTTTAAACTTTTTTTGTAGTGACAGAATCTGGCTATGTTTCTCAGGGCATAGCCTCAAGCAGTCATTCTGCCCCAGCCTCCCAAAGTGCTGGGATTATAGATGTGAGCTACTGCTCCCAATCTCTACGTGAATTTCTGGATGGATAGGGCTATGTTGTTCACATTTCTGTGATTAAAAAAAAATTAATCGGAAACTTGACAATCAGAGTTTAAAGATTTTAGTACGTAATTTACAATAGCAAAGACATGGAATTAATGAATTCCATCAACGGTGGATCAGATGAAAGAAACGTGGTGTAAGATTCCGCTGACGTGGAGCTTTGGGGGAAGACGTTGGTGTTCTGTGGGGCCCTGGTACAGAAGACACGGTCCAGGTGACCGCAGCTCTTTCCTATCGACCTAGCCCATATCCCCCAGGCCCACCTTTTCCCTCTCTCCTCTGGCAGGTTGAGGCATACAGGCCTGAGTGAAGGAGTGCCCCTGGGCAACTTTGGGAATTATGGTTGGGCTAATGCCAGCCGTAATTCCTTCCCATAGTGCCTCACTGTAAGTCTGAAAAGCAAAGTAACTGCTATAAAAATCTTTCCATGGAAATGGAATATGAAGTTAAAAATCAGAATAAAGGTTTAGCTGAAATGGATTCATGATTTGATTCTACATCTGGATTTCTAGGTAAAACTTAAGGAAAATGGAAGAATTATCCGGAAGGAGCCGAAGCTGCTGTGCTGTGTAATGCTGTTTCCTTTGCTTCTTGTCATTTTATTGAATTATTAAACTGAGGTGATGCTAGCAATTGTGAGTTCAGAATTTTTTCCAACTTAATGGCTTAGAGTACCACTTTGACAAAAATCGGCAGCAAAACATTTCTAATTTTCAAATACTGTGAACTGTTCCATTGAAGATTGCTAAATTCTGCTTATTTTATAAATCACATTAGGCAGTGTGCCTTCTTTGAATACTTTTTGAGACGGAGTTTCGCTCTTGCTACCCAGGCTGGAGTGCAATGGTGCGATCTCGGCTCACCGCAACCTCCGCCTCCTGGGTTCAGGCAATTCTCCTGCCTCAGCCTCCTGAGTAGCTGGGATTACAGGCACGCGCCAACATGCCCAGCTAATTTTTGTATTTTTAGTAGAGACGGGGTTTCACCATGTTAACCAGGATGGTCTCGATCTCTTGACCTCGCCATCCACCCGCCTCGGCCTGAATACTGTTTTTTAATGACACATTTCAGAATTATTGAGATGATGTGATTCCACTAGTTTTTTTTTCCCTATTGTTTGCTGTCAGATTAAATAGCATTATAATATTCTCTTGTTATCATAAATGTAGGTTTATGGCCCATGTAAGGAAACTCACAGAATGCCTGAAGAGCCTGATTTTGAGTTATTGAAGTGCTGAACTAGTTTGTGACAGAATGATAATTGAATTTTCCTCAACTGTCATGGACTGTGATGATGTGCTCCCCTTTCTTCCTTTATTTAGTAAAATAGGTGGCTAATTTCTTTTTATCTAGTCTTCCTAAGAATTTTTTTATGATAATGACTCTTCTTCCTTCTCTGCCCAAAGACCTCATTCTCGAAATAAAGCTCATTTCAGCATGCTTTTATTTGGGCCCAAATGGACACGTGTATTAGTGTAGTTCTTTTATATATTAACTTTATAGATTCCATTAACTTGGCTTTAATAGTTTTATAATTTTTGCTGCTTAGGTAGGCACTTGCGTATCACTTGCCACAGAATAATGTGAAGTTAAGTAATTACTAAACCCTGAATGGAAAGCAAGTGTTCAAGAAACTCAGGCATTGAACTTGGAGTTAAGAGTATTGCTGCTTTAATCCAGTGTATTTGTTCGTGGAAAGTAGAACACAAAGGAGAACTGTTGAGTAAAAAGAAATATTAAAATATTGCTAAATACTCTGTATTGCTACTATTAGTACTATCACTATTGTAATTTACCAATTCATAGGCTCCAAGAATAAATTTAAAGATAAAGTGAAAATGAAAAATGTTGCACCTGTATTTCATGGAATACTAAATACTCATAAAAATAATGAAATCATGTTCTTTGCAGCAACATGGATCCAGCTGGAGACCATTATCCTAAGAGAATTAATGCAGAAACAGAAA
Source organism: Saguinus oedipus (assembly GCA_031835075.1). Lineage (NCBI taxonomy): Eukaryota > Metazoa > Chordata > Mammalia > Primates > Cebidae > Saguinus > Saguinus oedipus. The sequence continues at coordinate 4,349,268 of CM063186.1, forward strand.
GCAAATGCCAAATGTTCTCACTTATAAACGGGAGCTAAACATTGGGTACACACAGACACAAAGATGAAAACAATAAATACTGGAGCTTTTAAAAGTGGGGAGAGAGGAAGAGGCCAACTGCTGAAAACCCACCTTTTGAGTAATATGCTTACTGCCTGTGCAATGGGAGCATTAGAAGTTTAGATCTCAGCATCATGAAATACGCCCACATCACAAACCCGTCTTGTCTTCAGCCAGTCTTGAAAACGGTATCAAGCTGCTTTATTAGCTTCATTTCAATTTTGTGCTGAAGAGGAGAGACCGTACCTTCCACTTGATCTGAAGTGGCTCAAATCTGTCCCTTTAACAGTGCCGGATTTAAGGAAAGAGTAATATTTTAAAATCTTAAAATGTGTTTTTACGCTGTATGTTTCAGCATCACATTTTTCACCAGCACCATTAGCACATACGTTCAGACAGAAATGCTAATCCACTAAGCACTCATGTTAATGGTCATTTAACAAAGGAAAGAGATTCTGAGTTGCTTGTAAATTATGTGAGGAGGAAGGTAAGGAACCTAGGAAATAATTAACTAGCATAATTCATTCAGATGTATTTCCTCCGAAAGCATGAAAATGTCCTTGTTGCTTCCTGAAAGAATTACTTTAAAGCAGTGATATATTATGGTTCCTTTATATGATTTTCAGAGAGCTGATTGTGTAGTTTAGAAAGTTAAAAAAAAAAAAACAAAACTAGAATCTCATATTTGATTTGGCCTTGATTTGTAGACTATAGATTCATACAAATAAAAATTCAATTTCATGATCTAGTCATTTTATGGTAGTTATTATAGAATGCTTTAAAATTTTTTTAAAAAAAATCTCTTTTATTAAAAACAAATATAAGGCTTCTTTGGAGTGGGCAGAATGGGAGATAGTAAATAACTCAAATGTTAAATAAGAAAAAAAATAGTTTTAATTAATGAAGCTGTGTTTCTGAAAGTAGCTTATGTCACCTTCACTATTATTTACATTTAATTCGGCTGAGTAGAAACTGGACAGTGTGAGACTATTAGACCTGAAAAGGTAGTGCCATGACCATGTTGAAGTCAAGTCAGGAAAAGTCTCATTTAAATTATTCTGGGGATTTATATTATTCTCTATCCAGGGACTACTTAGTAATACTTCAGGTTTAAAAATTATTTAGTTCTATAATTGTATGAAAAAATATGTACAGTGCCTCTTACACTGAGGACAGAAGCTCAACATACTTCCTATTGAGGGACTGTGTTAGAGGGACTTCCAGGGTGGGCTGCGGGGGAAGTGTAGATTATATATATATATATATATATATATATATATATATATATATAGAGAGAGAGAGAGAGAGAGAGAGAGAGAGAGAGAGACAGAGAGACAGAGAGAGAGAGGGGGGCTCTCTCTCCCGAGGGAAGTCTGATTAATACAGCAACTTACGTTTTAAAGCAGCATTTGGCATCCACCTTCTCTCCACATATGCTTTTAGTTTAGCACATCAGTGGAACCGATAATTAGAGACAAATGTGAGATGTTGCTACATTTCCTCAGTCGTTTTCCTTCACTCCAATACTTTTCTTCATCTGCAAAACTCTTCAGTTAAAACACTAAGAGTAAATCCTCATTATAGACAAAGGGGCCGGTCCGGGATTCAAGCCCATTTTCATAGCAGGCTGCGTCCTTGGCCTCTAATCCGTTGCTTTATATTCAAGCTCTCTGGAGGGATTCCAAGGTCCTTCATGATCTTTTTCCCACCTACTGTCCCCACCCATCGCCTGCATCAGGTCATTACCTTGTGGTTCTTCACAGGTACCATTTACTCCATTTGTCTTCATCATTTAGCTTTTGCTTATTACGGTTTTATTCCACTAAGGCAGCCTTCCCCACCTTCCATTCAGATTTTTCCAGTTAGATTCATCCAGTCTCCTTTTAGCATATTTGTATATAATTTCATGGATACTGTTTATTTATCATGTGTCTCCCTCCAGAGATTTTAATTTTTATGAAATGACGGGCATTGTTTGGACCCCAGTGCCCGGCACTTAGTAGGCGATAAGATATTTGCTGAATAAATGCATAATTTCTATTGTCTCTAAGTACTTGCTTTACTTGCTCACTGACTAGGCTGTGAACATTTAAGTAGAGCTGCTCCTGGACAATATCACTGCCTCATGAAATGCCAGTGGCTTCATGGATACTGAAAAAGTCATGATTTATTAAAATCATGAGGGAACAGTGATGGCCAAAGGGAGAACCGGAATAAAGTAAAGAAGAATGAATCGTGAGTTTCAGTTAGCACGTTTTTAGCATGCTGAGATGAACCATAATATGCTCCGCTATCATGTCCTCTGAAAGGCGGAAAATTTCCACAGTGAAATTTTTCAGAGCTGAGTGTTTATAGCAGAGCATTAACTGAAGATAAAAGGAAATATAAAAGGCTTCTGTGTTTGTGTTTCATCTATAAAGAAACCGGAATGAACTGCCCCTACTCCAGACCATGGCAGAATGATTTAGGGTAAAAGAGATTGTACCCTAAAGAGATATTATCCTGTAATGAAGGTATTAACATGCAAACAGGCATCCTATTTTTTTCTCATTATTGGAATTTCATGTGCCAGGCAAAACAGATGAATCCTCTTACTGTAGAACATCCCACACTCACAAATCATGCCAGAACTGTCCCAAATGAAATCCTCACCTTTTAGATCAACCTGGACATGTCATTATTTTTCAAATGCTCTTACAAAAGGAGTGCTTCGTCATTACTGATATCCTTGAGAATAACTCAAATCGACGCTGTTCAATCGCAAAGAATAAGACAATGCTTCACGTTTAACAGGCCTGTTTTTTCCTCTAGACTGAAAAGCCTAATATCTTTAAAAAATGATTTTAGCTTTTCGGTTTATTTTAGATTGGGGCACATGCGCAGGTGTGTTTATAGGCATGTCGCGTGATGCTGAGGTTTTCGGTACAAATGATCTTGTCACTGAGGCAGTGAGCGGAGCACCCACTAGGTACTTGTTCAGCGCACGGTCCCTCTCCTTTCCCTGCTGTAGTAGGCCCCAGTGTCTATAGTTCCTATCTTTGTGTCCACGTGTACCCAGTGTTTAACTCCCATTTATAAGGGGGCACATATGGTTTTTGGTTTGCTGTTCCTTCATGAGTTAATTTAGGATAATGGCTTCCAGCTGCATCCATGTTGCTGCAGAGGACATGATTTCATTCTTTTTAATGGATTTATAGTATTCCATGGTGTATTGTACACATTTTCTTTATTCAGCTCACCGTTGATGGGCAGGTAGGTCGATTGATGTTTTTGCAATTGTGAATAGTGTTAAAAGTCTAATATCAAACTACATTTTTTTCCTTTTGCACATTTTATATATTTGTCTACAATACTGTTTTTTCTCTCAGTCTGCTTTGAAGATAAATTCATATTTCAGTGGTAATTTTGTTTAGGTCATTAATATCATAACACATTTGACAAAACAGGAAATGGTCTTAGGCACCCCTGCTTTTCTTCATTCCTATTTCCTTGCACGAACCTTGACTGCAAGCTTTTTAGTTTCTCATCTTTGCTCACTACCTTTTTTCAGTTGAGGTGAAGTTCATATAATGGTCATTTTAAAGTCATCGGGTAGCACTTAGTGTGTTTACAACGTGCTCACTGATTATTATTTTACTTCTCTCTGGTTGATTCCTTGTATTAGAAACAGAACCAATAGGATATTTAGAGAGATATGTAAGAGGGAACTTATTCTGAAAATTGGTTCACAGGATTGTGGAGGCTGAGAATTCTCACGATATGCTGTTTGCAAAGTGGAAAGTGAAGAAGCCCGTGGTGTAACTGAGCTGATGTCTGACGTCCCGAGAACAGGGCCAACCCGTGGTGTAGTGACCCCCACTCTGAGTACACAGGGCACTGGTGTAAGTCCTGAAGCTTGAAGTCCAGAGTGGCCGAGGTCCTGATGTCCAAGGGCAGGAGAGGATGGATTTCTCAGCTCCCGGAGACAGTCTATCTTCCTTTGCTTTTCTGTTCGATTCAGGTTCACAGTGGACTGGAGGAGGCCAACATCCAGCCCGTCTGGTGAGGGCTTATCACGTTTGCTCAGTCTGCTGATGCAAATGTTTCTCTCTTCTGGAAACATCTTCTCTCAGACACATGCAGGAATCATGTTTTACCAGCTATCTGGGCACCACTCAGCCCAGTCAAATTGACACAGGAGACTAATCACACTTCTTTTCCTGTAAATTTAGCAAACTTTCATTGTTTCCTTATGCCTGAGCTCCATCCTGTGTCTTCAGAACTCACCACCCCACCACACAACCTGATGTCTAAATTCCCTGAGAAAACTGAGGCCTCACAATCTCTCCCTGCCTCCCTGTCAACCTAGCGTTTCATACTCTGTCACCTCTTCTTCTTTCTCTCTCTGTCTCTCTCTCTCTCTCTTTTTTTTTTTTTTTTTGAGACAGGGTCTTGCTCTGTCACTAGTGCTACAGTACAGTGATGTGATATTGGCTCACTGCAGCCTCTGCCTCCCAGGTTCAAGCAATTCTTGTGCCCCAGAGTCCTGAGTAGCTAGGATTACATGTGTGTGCCACCACACCTGGTTAATTTTTGTATTTTTAGTAGAGACTGGGTTTCATCATGTTGGCCAGGCTGGTCTCAAATTCCTGACCTCAGGTGATCTCCCTGCTTCGGTCTCCCAAAGTGCTGGGATTATAGGCATGAGCAGTCATTCCCGGCCTCTTCTTTATTGAAGAGAAAAAATGAGAACACATGGACACAGGGAGGGGAACATCACACACCGGGGCCTGTTGTGTGGGGGGGATAGGGGAGGGAAAGCGGGGGTGGGGGCATTGGGGAGGGATAACATTAGGAGAAATATCTAATGTAGTTGACGGCGGGGCGGGGGGATGTAGCAAACCACATGGCATGTGTGTACCTGTGTCAAATCCTGCACAACCTGCCCTTGTACCCCAGAACTTAAAGTGTTAAAGAAAAAAGCATTTTTTCTGCTGTCCAGAACAACCTTTCCTTTCTTCTCCTGCTTCATTTTCTTAATTTTGTTGGCACCTTCCTTTCACTCCTGATGAGTTTTTTCTTCTGCCTATTTTGCCTGTTCTATAAATTAATCCAAGATTTTTCCATTCTGAAAACAGCTTTTGGTCAGTTCTTCTTATTTCTTTCCAGATACCTACTTTTCTCCTTCCCTTCATCAGGCCTAAATTTCTCAAGAGTACTCCATATTCTCTGCTTCATTTAAAAAAATCTTTTGTTACTTAACCCTCCGTCCAACTCAGCTCTTCACTCAAATTTCTCTTGTGAAAGTCACCATTCGCTTCCCATTTGCTAAATTGAAGGCCTTGGTTATAATTCTCATTGACCTTGTAACCCAGTTGGACACCTGTTGACCGAGGCCTCCTCTCTGATCAGAAACACTCTTAGTCTTTGGTTGCTGTGCCCGCCTCTCTCAGGATTCCTTTCCAGCCTCTCAGACTTTGTGGGGTCGAGGGTTGTGGGGCAACTCTGGGAAAATCATCCTTTAAATGTGAATTTTTCCAAAATTCAACTTTGGCTCTCTGTTTGCTTTATATACTTCCATGCCTGGTTTCACCACCTTCTGTGAAACCTATCTTCCTATCTTCTATTTTAGTTGCTTTGCAAACTGAAAAGACACCACCAAAAGCATTGGGAAGTGAACTTGTATCTTTTGGGTATTAATATTTGGAACCAGAGCCTGAAATTTTTCACCCCAAGCACAAAATTCCTTTGAGGTCTTGAGTTTTATCTTAACTCAGGTAGAATTTATCTTCTAATTGATCTGATACCCACCATGATTTGATTTTAAAAAGAACCTGTTACTGTGTAACTAAGACAACAGTTGAGGTAGTTTGTCTTCGGGATTTTCTTTCCTTAAACTTCATCCCATGTACTGCGGGTCTCTCCTTGTCTCTCCAGGAATTGGGGATGTGGTGTGTACATGTGGCAGGAAGGGGTATAGTTCAATCTTTCTTTAGTCACTTCCTATTTGAGTTCCTGCTTCTAATACAATTAACTTTATGTATTATTTTGCTGTCTTACAGTACCATCCATTTTTGCCAAGATATTAAGATTCCCGATGTGGAAGATGGACACTTCAAGTTATCCCAAACATAGCTGATACAATGAATTTGTAGGCATAGCAAACTGACTAAAGATTTGATGTATCAGACGGAAATTAAGTGAACCTTTGTACTAAAGTACAAATTAATATTAGCCATTTCTGTTTATAAATGTTCTCTGTTATACCATGTGATCATTTTCAATTTGCCTCTGTCTCTTTGCTTTCTGAAGATGTTTTGCATCTACAATGAACAATGAGAACCATTTCCTTAACCTCTTACTTCTTGCAGCATGGAGGGAACAGGTGATAGGTTGACAATCCTTCATCTGAAAATTCAGAATCTGAAATGCACCAAAATCTAAAAGTTTTTCAGTGCTAACCTGATACCGCCAGTGGAAAATGCCACACCTGAGCTCGTGTGATGGGTCACAGGCATGATGCTGTCAAAATGCCACACCTGAGCTCACGATGGGTCACAGGCATAATGCTGTCAAAACTTGGTTTCATGCACAAAATTATTAAAAGTATTATATAAATTTACCTTCAGGCCATGTGTATATAAAACATAAAAAAATCATGCTTAGATTTGGGTTCCATCCCCAAGATATCTCATTATATATATATGCAAATAATCTGAAATCTGAAAAACTTCTGGTCCCAAGCATTTTGGATAAGGGATACTCAACCTGTACTCTGAGTTTAGCTTTTAATCTGTTTTCATTGCAAATGCTGGAAATTACTTACCATGCAGTAAAATGGATGACCCGAGAGGACACTTCTTGTATCTCCTGAGACGTAGCATAATCTGAGTACACTCACTTTGGAGTGTGCCCTCCATTTTGAGAGTTCTTGGAGATGACTTCCAAAGATGCATCTCTGGTTCTGATTTCTGTAGTGTGTGGTTTTTTATTTTATTTTGTTTTTATCTGTATCTCTAGAATATCTACAGTGCATATCTGGCATTGCAAAATTAACAAAGCCAGAAACTGTACTTTGTATTAATTCCGGCAAGTCTGTTTTTTTTCTGTTGTGTTCTCTATCTTAAATAAAAGGATCATCCTTCACTCGAGTACTTTCTAAAAGCCTCACGCCTGTGTATCTTCAGGCTTCCTTCTTCCCTCGCCTCTCTTGTATGTATACACAGGTATATAATTTAGTCATCAAGTCTTGTCAATACCACACTAAATTATTCGGGAATGTGCTCCCTTTTCTGAATTACCACTGTGGATCTCTTGTTTTAGGCTCATAATCACTCTCACCTGAATTATTGCATTTGTCCCTTAAATATCTTTCTGCCTCGTTTCTAATCACCTTGTCTTCATTCTTCCTTTTTGCTATTATGTATTTTTTGAAAACAAAGACTAAGTTATTTTTGTACCTTAAAACTTTCTTTGTTTGCTCACTAAAGAGGGTAGTTCAAGCTCATTTTATTTTTGTCTATTTTTTTGTTTATCTTTATATACAATTTGTTATGCCTTCTGTAGTTAAGTTACTCTATAGTACGTGTTTTCTGAACACATTTGTTTGTGAAGAGATACTATATGCCAAACATTGTGATAAGTGCAGAGAATAAAAGTTGTACCCCGGATTTTTTACTCCCGAGGGGCCTCACTTTGAAGACTCCTTCGGTTTGGCTTGGTCACTGCATGTGGTCTCCAAAGCTCATGTTGAAACTTAATCCCCAATTTGGCAGGATTGAGAGGTGGAGCCTTTAAGAGGTGATTGTGTCATGAGAGTTTTGCCCTCATGGATAGACTAATCCATTGATGGATTAATGATTAATGGGTTATCAAGGGAGTGGGACTGATGGCTTTGTAAGGAGAGGAAGAGAGGCGTGAGTTAGCACATTGGCATGCTCAGCCCTCTGACATGTGATGCCCTGCACTGTCTTGAGAATATGCATGAGCCCATGCATTTTTTTTTTTTTGCAATCAAAGGAATTTTTTTATTTTTTTATATTTTTCCATGTTACTTAAGTCTTCAGTAATGGGTATTTAGTATCTTTATATACTAAAACAAAATTGACATTACAGTCTATTCTGCTACAGTAGATATTTCTTAATGTAAATTAGCTCATATGCAGGAAAATGACATCAGTGTTATGTGAAAGCTATGCTGGTTCATATACAGTTTTCCCCAGTACATGAGGGTTTTGATCCAACCCAGAGCAAGTTTTCTCCCAATTAAAGCAAAAGTCTCATTTGGTGGCTTCAAGACTTTTCACTGTTAAAGGCGGCTGAGAGTATCAATGAGGAAATGCAAAGATATTTCCCCCTGTGTTTAAAATAAAATAAAATCAACAGGTCGATACCCTGAGCAGATTTTCAACTTTGATGAAATTGGTCTGTATTAGAAGTAGATGACTTTAAGGACCCTTTCTCCCGCTCTTCCTCGGTGAGAAGCGGTAAGTGGTTATTTTGTGCCCTCGCTCAATTTGGCCCAAACCCTTCCAGTCTCACAGCCCCCCGCCGTCACCGAGCAAGAAGACTCGCATCAGGTAAGTGTGGCTCCTTGACCTTGGACTTTTCAGCCTTCAAAAGTGTAAGAAATAAATTCCTTTTTAAAAAAGTCAATTACACAGTTTCAAGTAATCTTTTGTAAGCAACAGAAAATGAACTCAAACACAAAATTGGAACCGATGCGTTGGGTGTTGCTGATAATGAATAGCTGAAAATGTGGAAGCAGCTTTGGAATTGGGTAATGGGGAGGGCTCAAAGAACCTGGTGGAGCCTGGATTCCAGGGAGAGCCTAAAAGATCAGGGAATGTTTGGAACTCCTTAGAAATTGATTAAGTAGTGGTGAGCAGAGTGCTTATAGAATTATGAACAAAAAAGGCCATTCTGATGCGGTTTCAGGTGAAATTGAGGAACAAGGTGTTGGAAACTGGGGTAAAAGCCCTACTTGTTGTAAATTGTCAAATAACTCGGCTGAACCAGGTTCATGCCTGAGGGCTCTGTGGAAGACCGAACTTCAGAGTCATTCCCTAGCATATCTGGCAGAATAAATTTCTAAGCAAAGTATAGAAGGAGCTGCCTGGCTACTTTTGGCTGCTTACCCTGACAGTCAGGAGTAAAGGAATGATTTAAAGATACAATTCATAATCAAAAGAGAAACAGAGTGGCAAGATTTAGAAAATTTAGCAGGCTACATAAAGAGTCCGAAAGTGTGTTCGAATCAAAAGACCAGAAATGTAGCTCAGGGACAATTTGCTAAAGAGATGAGTATGGATATGAGGGAGTCAGATGCTATTCCACAAGAAAATGGAAGAAAGACCTCAAAGGCATTTCAGATATGTTTGAAACCACTGCTTTTATATCAGGCCAAGAGGTCTAGGAAGGCAGAATGGTTTTTGGGTACATGCCTGGAGAGCTCTCCACAGGCTCCTGAGCAGAGATCCCTTAGGTGTGTGCTCTCTCTTTTTCAGCACAGCACTCCTTGGCCACCCTTAATTGAGCAGTCCTGTGGCTCATTTGGCCCGAGATGTGGCTTCACTAGGCACCACTTCAAAGGTACAAACCGTAATCCTCAGAGGCATCCACATGATGTTAGTTCTTCAGGTCCATAGAATGCAAGAGCTGTGGGGGCACGACAGCTTCCACCTGACTTCAGAGAATGTCTCACACAGCCTGTGGGCCCAGGCAGAGACTTGCTGCACGGGAGGAGCAACCATAGAGAACCCCAAACTAGGGCATTGCCTTGGCGAGCCGTAGGAGAGGGATCGCCACTGAGATCTTGGAACTGCAGAGCTCCTCCATGCAACACTAGCCTGGAAGAGCTGCAGTGTCCACTAGCCAAGCCGTGCAAAGTCATGGAACTCGGGGCCCATCCCCTGTGTCAGTATGCACAGAACGCTGGATATGGAGTCATGGGAGGTTATTCTCCAGCTTTCGAATTTAATGACGAGCTTTTGGTGCCCTCAACCTTGTACTTCTCAGCCTCCATAACTGTAAGATACAAATTCCTTTAAAAATAGATTTCCTGGTTTTAGGTATTTTGTTATATGTAACAGAAAACAAACAAATACAGTTGTGCTGTTTTCTCTGCATAAAATATAACTCTCTCACTTTTGCCCTGACAAACTTGTATTTGTTGTTTAAGTCCACATTGAACAGTTCTTTGAAGTCTTTTTTTTTTTTACTCTAAGAAGAATGAATTTATCTATCAATATTCTGGCCAAATATTTGTATGCTCTTTTACATTTCTGTTGGTATTAGCTCCTAAATATTTCACAAAAATACTTATTTCTGACCATCTTCAACACCACGATTCCTGGCAAAGCCACCAACACCTTCCACCTGTCTTTTTCTACCTGGTTGTTCTCTGTCTGCGTTTGCTTCTCTCTATCCACTCTCCTTGGCAGCCAGAGCGATGTAGTCGCTGCTGTCCAGCAAAATCTCTTCAGGGGCTTTCTTGGCTCTTAGACGAGGATTAGCATTCTTAATTTAGCATCCTCCTCTCTCCCTGGCCTGGCCTACATTTGCAGCCTAATCTTACACTTTTCCCTTCCCTGTACTTTGCTCTCCATTCACTCTGGATGTCATTCAGTTTCTCAAACGGCTGTTCACAGGACTTGAATATATGCTAATTTCTCACTCTAGAAATCCACCAGTCCCCTTTTCATTTTATTTAGCTCACTCTGCCTCTGTCATCAAACCTTAGCTGAATCATATGTTCAGGGAGGGCTTTGCCGCCCTCCCTGACGGATTGATCACTTCTATTACCCACTCACATAACAACATATTCCTTTCCTTCACAGCCTTACTCGTTTTAATGATTATTTGTATGATTCTTTTATAAATATCTCTCTGCTCTACAAAATTAAAGCAACTTTTTTTTTTTTTTTTTTTTTTTTTGCATCTTGGATTCCAGGTCCTGGAAGATTGCGCTCACTAAATACATATTGAATGAATAGAACTAAATATATTAAGTTATAGCAAGATTGTAAATGCTCTCCTTGTGATCAGGGCCCATGGATCTCGCATACTGAAATCCTCAGAACCTAACACAGTTCCTGAATTGCAATAAAACATCGAACTCGGGCATACTGAACTGAATTATATTTTAATTAGGGAACACGATCATATACAGGGAGTCAGTGACAGATGCATGGTGTTTAGGAATTTGTGTAGATGGTCCAAATTCAATTAAAGCAGAAATAACAACTTTATGATATGGAGCATAATTAAATTTTGTATTATTTTCACTAAATCTACATGGCGTCTTAATTCATTTTAATAGTTTTAAAGGTATATTTTTTGAGATTTTCCATAAGGTAGTAGCTTTTTATTGGTTATTCTTAAGTCATCTTCTCTGATTCAAAGCTTCAATGAGACAAAGTCATTTTAATTTCTGATTTTTACCAAGGACAACCGAGAACGATTCTCAACTTTGTATCAGCGGCTTAAGTTATAACCAGGTAGCATTATTTCTAAATAAAATAATTACGATGTAGTGACAGGTCATTTGGGATATTCTGCTGTGTGTTGCCTAATTGCATTTAATTCATTCTAGTGACAAGAATGCTTAAGCTTGTTTGAAACTTATCACATGGACCCAGGTGAAGGTTCCTAACTTCCTGTAGAGAACATGTGTTCACATTCTGAGAGACTGGACAGGGCATGACGTGGGACAAAGTGCACCTGTGATGTGCCCTTCACTCTTCATGAGTCTCCTGAGACAAAGTGCACCTGTGATGTGCCCTTCACTCTTCATGAGTCTCCTGAGACAAAGTGCACGTGTGATGTGCCCTTCACTCTTCATGAGTCTCTCTCATTGGCAGAAGCTTGATGGGGAGGGACCTCTGAGAGAGAAAGTAGCAAAGCTGAGGCAGCCGGCCACTAGAATGAGCACTAGCTTACAGACAGAATTGTTCGTTGACACAGCGAGAGAAGGAGTGGACACAGAAGACGGGTTAACATGGCATAGCAGTGGGAAATGGCTTGCTGTCTGGTGACAAAGATCCAGGTTCCCTTCCCAGATGATCAACTGTGAGTGAGCTACTGTTCTTTAAGTTTCAGTTTGGAATATTTAAAATAGGAATAATATCCACATCGCAGTATCAATGTGCCATGTAAGTGACCTATGGCACGTAGAGATTTAAATCCAGTGCTGGATATATAATAGGTATTCAGTACAAAATAGTTACCTTTTAAAGAGTAATTATAATATGATATTTAATCATAATAGTAAAAATGTTATCTTAAATTATTTTACCCAATAAAACTCCCAGTGGCCAAGTTAAAATTGTAGTCCTCAATAAATGGTGTCCTAGTTAATGATTTTTAAAAAGTCACATTCAGTTTAAACTCGCTCTATTCTCAAAGGCAAATACATTCTTGGCTCAGGATATGCCTCTTGGCTGTCTAGGGTTTTTCTCACTTTCTTCTCCAGGGTTTAATAACAAGGTTATCTACATCTTTTTGCTGCTATTCCCTATAGCTTGAACTTGGGTGGTTATGCAATACCAAGTACCATACCATGTGCCAAGCCATGCACCTTTTCTCTTAAAGGAGAAGGAAGCTTCTGAAAGTGGTGGAACTTGGCAGTCATTTGTATACCGTTTAATTCTACTGATTTTTTATCGGTATCATTACACTTAATGTCAATGAAATGAGTCAACCATATTTACTTTTATTCAACACAAATGGGACTAGAAATAATCTGGCTTCTCACTGTAAAGAGTTTTGTAATCTTTAGAGCTATGGTGTTCTTTCATTTCTTTTAAAGTTTATTGAAATACATTTTTTTCTTTTTTTTTTTTTTGAGATGGAGTTTCGCTCTTGTTACCCAGGCCGGAGTGCAATGTCACGATCTCGGCTCACCGCAACCTCCGCCTCCTGGGTTCAGGCAATTCTCCTGCCTCAGCCTCCCGAGTAGCTGGGATTACAGGCACGCACCAACATGCCCAGCTAATTTTTTGTATTTTTAGTAGAGACGGGGTTTCACCGTGTTGACCAGGATGGTCTCGATCTCTTGACCTCGTGATCCACCCGCCTCGGCCTCCCAAAGTGCTGGGATTAGAGGTGAAATACATTTCTTTTCTAGAAAAATATTTTCAAATTCTTAAAAAGGTTGTGAAAAGTTACTTTATTACATGAAAGGAAGTCATGAATTGAAACAGAAGGGTTAGATTTAAATCTACGGTTAGCTGCCATAAAGCAGAGATGGACGTGTGCACAGACAAAAATAAAATAGACAGGAAGGAACAGAGCAGCCGTGAGGCTCCAGCGGCCTGGAGAGAGAGTGGGATGATTTGGTTCCAGGCCTTTAAGGGGTGTTGGCTGCTCATATTGCTCTTTGTCTTAGGTTGGGGTCTCCAATGTAAGGAAACATTAAACAAGGCATCTGAAAGATACGCTTTGCGTTAGGTCAGTTTCTTCAAAATAAGATGTCAGGCAAGGGATTCATATGCCAGTAATTTATTCAAGAAGTGCTCCGGGTGAAATTGACAAGGGAGCGAGGGAAGGAGGGGAGAACATAAGAAGCAAGGATACCACTTGGAGCGCCAGTGATGCCAGTCTGATCCAGCAGGGAATTCTGGAATGTAAATTACAGTGCACTGTTCGCTCTCACTGAAGGCAAAGGGACTGAGCTTTCGTACTTCCACACCGATGAGCCAAGCTTGTGACCATCTTGGGAGGCATGGTGGTCGCAAATTCCACTCATTCCTGTTGTCTGCTTATGCTGGCAAAGATCCTTCACTAGCTCAAGGCCCTCCTTCAAGGAGGATGGCTGGGGTGGCATCCAGAACTGTGGCAGAATAAACGTCTCTTATGCCGGGAAGTTTGTGGTGATGTGTTACGGTCGCCGTAGGAGTCACACAGCGACCGTGCCCTTTTTATGAAACAATCGGCAGGCAAAAAACTGCTTTCTCAAAGTACCCACAACTTTCTAAATGCTTCCTCTCAACTTCTACACCAAATTCCATCAAATCTTTAGATCTTTTTCTAGCACGTGTCATCCTGGCACAGGGGTCATATAATCTCTGTATCATTCCAGTGTTGGCGCATGTATTGCCAAGGCGAGCCCTAGATCGTTTTTTGAGGAGCACTATACACTTATTTCTATAGAACAAATACCCTTGTTTTGCAAACGATCTCAAATGAATTTGTGTACTTGCAAAGAACATTGACTAAGATACCTCCTTTCTTCCTTCGCCCTGAAAACGGACTTGTGTTTATGAATGTGATCAGTGTCCCTCCTTTGATGCTGCCCGTAGCTGGATCTTCTCCTTGTCCGCCCTCTCTTCATGAGGGTTAAGGATTTAGGACACTTTCTTTGGCAGCCCTCCCATAGGCAGCTTCTAACACACTCCTGTTGAACCAAATCTATGGTAACTAAATAAAATTTTTCTGGGATTGCCAGGCAATTAAATAATGTGTAGACCGGTCTTAACTGTGGCCCGATCTCTCTTAATTATTAAGTCTTTCAAGAGTGTCAAAATTTGGCTAAGCTTCTACCTGTTTTATTATGTCTATTTACTGAGTTTGTTCTTTTTCCTCATAAGAGAAACTCATGACTCTGCAAAAAGTGCATATCTAATCTTTAGATTGGGTAATCTTCACCTCTATTCAGTATATTTTTTCTTTCTTCATTAAGATAGAGAAAAATTATTTTATATGAGTATTATAAACCCATGAACATGCAGGAAGTGGAAGAAAGTTACAAAATTAGTGATAGTTTAAGACCAAAATTTAGATTAATTGTTATGTTTAGGCTGATTTTATATTTGTTAATTTTTTATCTTTCATCAATAAGAGATTTGTGGTGAGTGTTGAATAAAAAACGGAAAGAAGGAAAGTAAGGTAGGATTTTGTCTCATGAAGTTTACCGGCGTATTTAAATCTTACATTCTGAAATATTTTGAAAAGCATTTGTCATTTCTTGAAACAGTAAATAAACACACAAGAGTCGAAATGATGGTATTTGTCTCTCTAACACTGTCAGTTGAAAGCAAAAAAATTCATCAGCTCGTGATACTTTCAAAGGTGAAAGCAAAAAAATTCATCAGCTCATCTGATACTTTCGAAGGTGAGAGAAGTCGTTAATAGAATTATGCTTCCCTGTAGCTTTTGCTATATCTAAATGATGGAAAGGTTTTATTTCTAGAAACAAATTCGAGGGCTTTACAATATAAGAACTTTTGTGTTTAAATCCGGAATCACTCTTTTATCAAATTGAGCTTTTAGTTTTCATGTTCTGACTGGAAGAAAGATCTTAATTTATAAGATATGAATCCATTAAATAATTTCATCATGATCGTGATTTGAATGATTACACCCGCCCTCCTTATTAGAGATGATACTAAAATTTAAGTAGAATGGAGTTGATTCTGTGCTCTTGAAAGCAGGTGAAATTATCTAAATGAGAAAAGCGCGGTCTTGAGCTGCGTGTTTAACATGTCTAGTTTAAATTGCTTTGACTTCGCCTGTATGGGCACTTCTATTTGTCCATCTATGTACACAGCTTTTTTAAGTTGCATTAAAAAGGCACTACAGTTATAAAATGTCATTTTAACTGCAAGGCATGATTTTGAGAAAAGTTATATAAATAACACAACTTTGAACTTTTGATAGATCTGCTATGTGAGATATCCAGAATATGAAACAGGAAATAAGAAATATTATTTGCTCCTGTGGTTTTATCAGCTGGATTGACTTTTTGTTCTGACTTCAAATACACACTGCCTGGGTCCTCTGGTAAATAAAAGTGCTTGGGTTTACATCTGTGGTATATTCCGGCTAACTTTTTGGCCAAGCAGTTTTTGACAAGATTAAGGCTTATCAGTATGAACCAAAACAAATAGCACAGTCTTTTTTTTTTTTTTTTTTTTTAAATACCATTTCAAATAAGCTGCTTGACCACACGATGGCAGTACAGGAATGTCTTATAAACGAAAGCAAAGCGAAATCAATCTTCAGACTGTGCAATGACCCAAAGTGCCCACTTAATATGTGGCGGGGCGCGGCGGCTTACGCCTGTAGTCCTCGCTGAAGCGGGTGGATCAGCTGAAGTCCGGAGTTCAAGACCAGCCTGGCCAACATGGTGAAACCCTGTCTCTTCTAAAAATACAAAAATTAGCCGGGTGTGATGGTGGGTGCCTGTAATCTCAGCTACTTGGAAGGCTGGGGTAAGAGAATTACTTGAACTCCGGAGGTGGAGGTTGCAGTGAGCCGAGACTGCACCACTGCACTCCAGCCTGGGTGACAGAGTAAGACACTGTCTTGGAAAAAACAAACAGACAGACAGACAAGCTCACTAATGTGTCCAAACTCAGTTCTATTCCACGGACCATCTTTCCTGTTGAAAACATTGTCAATTTATGACCTGTTTATTGAGATTTTCCCTTTCACCACAGACTGATAGAATTGTTGCCATTCAGTGAAAGCAGGTATATGTTAAAGATATTGCTCTGGTTTTATTTTATTTGAAGGAATGGCCAGGCATATATTAAAATCAGTAGGGAAAAGTAGCATTAACCGCCCCCCCCACTAACTTACATAGCTCTTACAAAAATAATAATTTCTATAAAGTGTTTTTCCACTCTATTATTCCCAAGACATCCCTCAGAGGTTAGTAATAAACTAAATAACTATTTTAATGCTAAAAAAAATGTAACCTAGATATTAACATTCAAGACAAGTGGAAAATAATGGGAATTATCTTTTAGAAGGGGACAATTTTCAGGTCGATGCTTGTACTCCTATTAACCAAAGTGAAATAAAATCAATAGGTAGGAGTACACATATTTTAAAGGAGAAATGAAGCAACCGAAAGTAAATGAAATATATTTGATTATTTATAAAAGAGTTGAATCTTGCAATCCATATTGTACTCATAAAATGTAGGGATGGAAAACATGTATTCTTATTATTCATACATTTTTCATGACACCTCGTGTCTTTCCATTCTTGTTTTTTTTTTTTTTTTTTTTTTTTTTTTTTTTTTGAGATGGAGTTTTGCTGTTGTTATCCAGGCTGGAGTGCAATGGTGCGATCTCGGCTCACCGCAACCTCCGCCTCCAGGGTTCAGGTAATTCTCCTGCCTCAGCCTCCCGTGTAGCTGGGACTACAGGCGTGCACCACCATGCCCAGGTAATTTTTTGTATTTTTTTTTTTAAGTAGAGACGGGATTTCACCATGTTGACCAGGAGGGTCTCGATCTCTTGACCTCGTGATCCACCCACCTCGGCCTCCCAAAGTGCTGGGATTACAGGCGTGAGCCACTGCGCCCGGCCCCATTCTTGTGTTTTTAAGCAGCTTGTTCAAGTTTTTAAAGATGCCTCAGTTAATTCTGCCTGGGGCAGGTCATCATACTGTCCACGAATTCATTCTACGGGGAAAGTATTTCTACCGGTCTTTTGAGGTTGCCCTTTGAATAATAGAAATTTTGAATGTCCATATCATCTTGGTATAATAGAAATTTTGAATGTCCATATCATCTTGGTATAATAGAAATTTTGAATGTCCATATCATCTTGGTATAATAGAAATTTTGAATGTCCATATCATCTTGGTATAATAGAAATTTTGAATGTCCATATCATCTTGGTATAATAGAAATTTTGAATGTCCATATCATCTTGGTATAATAGAAATTTTGAATGTCCATATCATCTTGGTATAATAGAAATTTTGAATGTCCATATCATCTTGGTATAATAGAAATTTTGAATGCCCATATCATCTTGGTATAATAGAAATTTTGAATGTCCATATCATCTTGGTATAATAGAAATTTTGAATGTCCATATCATCTTGGTATAATAGAAATTTTGAATGTCCATATCATCTTGGTATAATAGAAATTTTGAATGTCCATATCATCTTGGTATAATAGAAATTTTGAATGTCCATATCATCTTGGTATAATAGAAATTTTGAATGTCCATATCATCTTGGTATAATAGAAATTTTGAATGTCCATATCATCTTGGTATAATAGAAATTTTGAATGTCCATATCATCTTGGTATAATAGAAATTTTGAATGTCCATATCATCTTGGTATAATAGAAATTTTGAATGTCCATATCATCTTGGTATAATAGAAATTTTGAATGTCCATATCATCTTGGTATAATAGAAATTTTGAATGTCCATATCATCTTGGTATAATAGAAATTTTGAATGTCCATATCATCTTGGTACGCCACCATTCTCTTCTATATTACTTCTGCTTATCTTAAACATACCTAAGCAAAGTTGCATATCCTGTCTTCATTGTTTGACCCTACTTGACGTTATGTGTTTCCTGAGCATTTTTGGGAAAATGAGTTATTGATACAAATTCCTGTAATTAAAAAAAAAACCTTCTGGCAGTGGAAAACTGAGCACAGAACTCCTCCTTGTCCTGCGGATGCTTCTGAGAATGGACAACTATTGATCTGCTTCCCTTTACTGCATGCATAAACTATACCATATGCAGAATCGCAGAGATGGTCTATTAAAAAAGGAAATCTTGTTGATTCTAATTTTATCTTTGGGTAAGTCTGTTCTCTTTTGTTTGGATTAAATCACCTGTGTGTGTGCAAAAAAATCAAAACTACAGATAAAGGACTCACAAGTTGTACCTTTCCTCTCATTTCCTTTTCTCTCTCCTCTCTGCTGCCTGTTTCTTAAATTTGGAATTCTAATTTCTCAAAAGACAGATGAGAATTATAGGAAATAAGGGGGAAATGCACAATTATCAAATTACAACCTCAAGGGACACAGTAATAAACGTCAATCTGAAGTTATTTGGGAATAGACTGCATGGTTATTACAGGCACATGTAAACTGTATGTAAATAAACGTGTGCCCACTTACATATTGGTCTTGGAGGTCAGCCCTCACTTCTTAAATGCTGCTTAGTACTCTCACGAAATTTCTCTATCCTCAGCATGAAAGATTATCCTCATTAAAAATAATATCAACATTTTCTTTTCAATAGCTTTAAATATGAAGCCAAAATAAGCATATGTGAACTGTCGCTTCATCCTGTCATCCTCTTCTATTTGGCCATGATAATTACACTACTATAACTGGCTTGAATTTTCTTTTAGTTCTAATTCTAAAACGATCCATGTTACTATGATGAATATGTGTTTTTATGGAGCTGGCTCCATTTCCTCATCCTTAGGATTGGGTGATTGTGTTTCCTCTTGGGATGAATTAGAGTAGTATATTTGAGATTATATTTCATTAGTTTTATTGCTGCTTGTTAAAGTTTTATTATCCTCTCTGTTTTATATTTCAGGCTGGCAACACTTGCCAGCAATGCTAAGTGACTTGATATATATGAATCATAACTTTGTGACTGAAGAACATGCTGTCTGCAAATATAATGGGGTGACTTAGAAGTGATATTTTATGATGCTGTTAAACATATGCATACACAAAACAGCTATCTAGAAATAAGAAACTTCATTTCAAAATTTCTCTCGCCCCAGTTCAAGTATGTAGCATTTCTCATAAGTGGCATATAATATGCTTTAAATGGGAATCATTCATTTCTAGTAATTTCCATTTATTTCATGTAAATGTTATCCACTGTGTAGTTAGAATTCAATCATGTCTTTAACGCTATCTAGCACTTGGGCAAAATTTGAAGCCACTTTGTGCTACCTAGGTTGATCTCTCTTTACTTAGCTGAATAAACAGTTAAGTAGGTATAATGAATAGTTGCATATCACACAATTGAAATAGTGCTAGACAGGTTGATGGTTGAACAGAAAGCATATATTCTGCTGTAGTTACAATCCCCAATCCTCTGAATTCACTATCCTGGGTAGCACTCCCTAATGTATGTATAGCAGTTATTAAAATGTGCAAGAATATTATCATAGGGAACACTACTCAAATAAATTACCTGAAACTCGACTCTTTCTTAAGAGCAAATTTGTAAGCAAATCTTTGTTTTTCAAAAATACAGTGTTTTAGTTTTCCAGTAAAGGGAATATTGTCTGCAACCTCTTTCAATAATGTAGTTTCTTGAAGGATGTTTCATTTATGAATATTTATTAAGGTTCTATTATGTACCAAAGTGTATCTTGAATTTTTTTTAACACATTGTCATTTTCATATTATTAAACTTCATGTAACTGAAACTAGTAAATAATAAAATAATATGATTATGGTTAGCTTGATGTTCAATTACCAATAATCTAAAATTTCTCAAACATTCTACAAAAAAAGGAGTATAATCTATATTTTTATAGGGTTACCCTTTTTTGGTGGCATTCTAACACTTCACAAATTTTTACAAATTTTGATTAATCATTAAATCAAACTTCTCCTTATCTATTAGAAGCAAAAGAGTATAAAAATGAAGCTTTCATGTGAAAAAGAGATAACTGGAGATGTCAGCTTGAGTTCTCAAAGCAGACAGGAATTTCATGCTTGCCTTCTGGTGAGTGGCAATGCAGGGGCCATAGACCCCTGATCACCTGGCATTACACTGTGTCCCAGCATTTCTACTAAGGCGCAGGAGAAGCATCAAAGAATTAGGCATGTCCAACCTTAGAGAACTCTTGAGATCTCTGTGGTTTCACATAACGGTGGAGATTTTTATTCAGATTCCCACTGATTCTGAGAGTCCAAGGGGTCCTAAAAGAAAATGATCCTGAGACATCATCTGAATTCTAATTGTCTTTTAAAGAGCTTGGAGTTTGAGCAATGAAATATCATGACAATAAATTGTTTTGAAACTAAACATTTACATGTGATGTGCTTGTCCCTACTTTTCTACTTGCCTCTAACTGCTAAGAGAATTCTTTCCATTCCTGTAATACATTCATGCTAATTTGGGCCAATGAATAAAAACAACTTGAAAAGGAAAAATAGGGTATTTACTTTGAGAAGAGAAAAAATAATGGATTGAAGGAAAATAAGAGAGGAAGGAAAGGTAAAGCCCTCAGGAGCGGTTTGGGCTGAGCGGAGGGCTGGGTTGGGAGACACTGCTACTCATGTGGGGAAGAATGAGTTACAGAGAGAAACTACCATATGAAACTCATGTTCAAATTTAATTTCCATTGTAACAGAATTAAAGGGTGGACATTTGTAAAGGGATTAGGGTGTGAGGCCTCCACTGTCATGGGTTGCATTGGTGCCATTATAGGAGGGTGAGTTTGGCCCCATCTTGCTCTCTCTCATGCTCTCGATTCTTCCAACTTTTGCCTTGTGAAGATTCATTCTTTTTTCCCCTCTGGAGGATGCAGCATGAAAGATGCCACCTTGGAAGAAGAGAATGATCTCACCAGACATGGAACCTGCCATTGACTTGAACTTAGGTTTCTCAGCTTTCAGAACGATGAGCCAATGAATTTTTGTTTATAAATTATCCAGTCTGTGGCATTGTGTTATAGAGGCAGAAAAAGAACCAAGACAGGTGGAGATAGAGAATGTAAGATGGTCTGTGGTTTCTGAAGTATTTTTCCATCCTGTTGCCATTTGGAAAAGGACATGTTTAAATGATGTGAATGTCCTTTCATTGCTTCTGGTTCCTGTTTAGGTTTCTCTGACCACACAAGTCTGAGCTGAGCCTGAATCACATGGGCACGGTTTTTACCCACAATACTCTACATTTCTGAAAGATATGAGGTGGCCAAATGGAGGAAACTCTTACGACTTTGCTTCTGTCTTGGTAGGGAGCTTGGATCAGGCCATTTTTTCAGGCGGTGCAAAGACAGAAGTGTGATCGTGTGCCTCTTCATTTTGAAGTCTTAGGCCTCTCATCTTTGGAGTAAAGTTTATGTTCTCGAATTACAAAACTCTTGAAAGAAAAGACCTCGTGGTGAGTGAGGGAAAATGAGCCTATAAAAAATAAATACTGGAAGCAGGCTTGGTTCAGTGCCCCGGAGTTCAACTCCACTCCCCGATGATGCTGAAATTGCGGAGGGTACTCTACCAAAACTTTCACTGACTGCGTTTCGTATTGAAAGAAGAGAGGCTGTGGTCAAAACGATTAAGTATTTTAGCGACTGCATTTTTCCCAGTGGCAGAAACGGCGGCAGTGATCTTCCGTCCTCATTCTCATGTTGATCAAGTTAGAATACCATTTTTCATTTTTCTCTGGCTGCCAAAAGGAACTAAAAATTCAGCATACTCAAACCTAAACTCAGGCTTTTAACTCCTGAGATTTCCCCTCCAACCTTTCTTGTGTTTGGTCTGCTGGCCTCTCAGTTTTAGAACTTAGAAATAATCGTTTGTTTTCATCTGGACTCTTGTGCAATCTTTGATGATCCATAATTTCTGCTCTTATAATGATCAGGGTCTGAGATTAGTAACAATAGGATTTTTCTCAAGGTGTTCCAAATAGAGAAACCTGTCCCCTTCCGCTCTAATTATTTTAAGAGCAAAAGTTAGTTTCTTGCCTTAAGGTAGTATCTGTTCTTGACTCGAGCGCCCCAGCCTCTGTCCCATCCCGTACATGCTTGGCAATTATTCTATTGCTTTTGGGAACGATTGCAAAGTTTATAAAAATGCATTGCTTTCATGTGCATCCATCCTATATGCATACTGAGTCCACAAACTATAAAAATTACTGTGTTTTCCTTCTTTTCTCAATGACAGTGTCTTATCCTTGAGTATCCCTTTGAACGTACACATTTAAAAATGCTGGGTTTGTAATAAGTTCTTGTCATTCAGTGAATTTAATCAGAGAAACACATTTTCAGTGTATAATGCAAGATAAGAGACATAAATGACAGTTCTAC
Source organism: Saguinus oedipus (assembly GCA_031835075.1). Lineage (NCBI taxonomy): Eukaryota > Metazoa > Chordata > Mammalia > Primates > Cebidae > Saguinus > Saguinus oedipus. The sequence goes on from CM063186.1 coordinate 4,372,081, forward strand.
GAACAAGGGGAAGGGAACGCAGCCACACTCCTCAAGTACCCCCGGAAGCAGAGGAAAGTGGACGCATACCTTAGGTGGCTGGAGGACAGCTGGAAGCAGCTGTATTAAATATGTTTGATGTTCCTGTTTAATCATGAAAATTCTGGGGAATTATTCTTATTTCTGTGGTATCAGTATTTATTTTAATATAAAGTAATCATTTAGATTAAACATCAGTTTAACAACTTCTCTTTCCCCTTTGTGCTTCCAAAATGTAATAAAATTGATATTCTAAAATTGGTCTGATTAATGGCGTTTCTCATCTTTTCGCAGGTATCTTTGAGATTTTAGAAACTTGTTGATAAGAAGGCAGCACTATGCAGAAAATGAACAGCATATTAACGGTACTAAACAAGTGAGAAACAATTTCATACGCAACTTCCAAAAGGAGAGCTGTATGTGTTTTCACGGACTGAGATTGTGAATATAGTAGCAGAGATTTAAAAATTGGAAGTGTTTATTAAACTCATAATAAACTATGTTTCATTTATCTGTTTAATTGTGTTTAAATAAATTACATATTCTACAAAAACCATTTTGGTATATATCACTAAAATACAAAATCTGAGTTAAAGTATTCTATTTAAAATTTAATTTTACTTCCAAAGAGATTTATGTGAACTTAATGTTTGCATATAGTGCTTCTTAACCACTTTTTAAATTAAAAAACTTGTATTACAAGTTCAGGGTAGAATTATTATTAGAATATTAATATAAAAACTTACTTGCTACAAATAATACATACATATAGTGAAAATGCTTTAATTTTATGTATTTACATACTTATATTTTGCATTTTAATTATGTATAATATGAATAATGTTATTAATATTACATGTAATTACTTATATATTTATAATAAATGGTATATTTATAATGTATATAATATTATATTGTGTTTACAATATCTTTTTTTAAAATTTTTATTGCATTTTAGGTTTTGGGGTATATGTGCAGAACGTGCAAGATAGTTGCATAGGTACACACATGGCAGTGTGCTTTGCTGCCTTCCTCCCCTTAATCCACATTTGGCATTTCTCCCCAGGCTATCCCTCCCCAGCTCCCCGCCCCCGCTGTCCCTCCCCTATTCCCCCCAATAGACCCCAGTGTGTAGTACTCCCTTCCCTGTGTCCATGTGTTCTCATTTTTCTCACCCGCCTATGAGTGAGAATATGTGGTATTTCATTTTCTGTTCTTGTGTCGGTTTGCTGAGAATGATGTTCTCCAGATTCATCAATATCTTTTTTTTAATTGCATTTTAGGTTTTGGGGTACATGTGAAGAACATGTAAGATTGTTGCATAGGTACACACATGGCAGTGTGATTTGCTGCCTTCCTCCCCATTGCATATATCTGGCATTTCTCCCCATGTTATCCTTCCCTAACTCCCCACCCCCTGCTTTCTCTCACTTAGTCCCCCCCAAAAGACCCCAGTGTGTGAAATCTTGTTGCGTATTACTTTAGCTATAGCACAATCGCAAGCAAAATAAAACATTACTGAAAATTTAAATAAATTAAAATGAGTACAAGAAAATACACTATTAAAGACATCATCAGTATTACCAACTTAGAGGTCACATGTTAAAGATCTATGTTATCTTAACGTGTATTGAAATATTTTAAATGTGATTTTCATATTTACTATAGACTAACCCATGGCATTCTGTAAAGTCTTTAAGAAGTTTCTCTTTTTGGTTCACAGGTTAATGACCCCAATGTCTTCTTTCAAATTCTACGGCGTACACTTCAAATTTTGACAAAAGTCAAACTTTGACTTTTCTGTTTCTATATTTAAAGTTGTGTTAAAAATATGGTTGATTATGAACTTTTCAGCTCTAAAAATTATGTTTAACTACATTTACTTGTAAGTAGTTCACTTTCCAGCGTGCATAATGTTATTTGCATCTTTTCAGATGGACAGACTGATTCTGAGAGGTATGAGTCTCTAATTTCAATTTCAGTTTTGGAAAAGTGGACAAAGATAAACGTTGATGCATCCTGAAGTGTCCTGTCTTGTTCTTCATAACAACTGCTTTCAGGCCATAGCCTGTTAAAATGCCTTAATTGACTGGGACTGCTAGTTTTCCCAGGAGTATTTGCTGCAAGTGATGAAGGCTTAAAGCCACGCTTAGCAGCACTAGTGGCACTTCAGTGGTAATTGGTGGGATTGAGGGATATGGTTTTCTCGCAGTTACTCCTATAATCTGACCATGTTGATAAATCCCTACTCTACTGACAGTTTCAACGTTGCATTATTTTTGTTTATTAGTAGAGCGCCTCTTCGGAATAAGGATTTTTTTTGAGATGAATAACAACTAATTTTTTTCTAGATATCTAAAATTTTCTTAAATCTAAAATCTGAAATATTTCGGGAATAACAGTTGCCTAATATTTTTTACTCTGTATGCGTTAGTTCTTTGCCCTCTTTCAGATTTACCTCTTTGAGACTGACAAACATTTGCCATTATAAATAAATGTTTTCTGAAGATTTAAGTTGCTTTTCTAAAATCAAAGTATTCAAATATATATGTATTCAATATATATGTATCTTATATCAATATATGTATTTAAAAATTATATAATTAAATACCTTAGAAATGGAAATAAACATGTAAAGCAATTCATCCTCCATCAGCCAATCAATAAATACCGAGCTCCATTCTGGGCTAGAACTGTGCAGATTCTGCAATTACTTTAGGACATAGTCCCTTCTCTAGTTGATCAAATGTTGCAAGAACACTTCAGAATGTCTGCAGGGCATTTTTCTTTCCAGCTTTTCAGAATAGCAAACAAAAAGCCAAATAAAAGAAAGAACTCTATTTTTAATCATTATTTTGTTTAAAAACACTGTTATTATGCCTAAGAACTTGCTATGCTTCATACTTGTAGTACCACTGACGAAAGAAGACTTATGTCAGCGAATGTCAGTCGTAACGTTGAGAAAAGTTAAAGTGCTTGGCGGGATCTACCGATTCGTGTTTTCTCAAAGCCTCCTCTTACATTAGGCTGTTTCTAACTTCATTTGGCTAAAAGTGTGATGTTTCTAACTACATATTGTAAAACTGATACTGTAAGAGTTCTATGTATTTTATGGTAAATTGTATATTCCATTTTCCTCACAAACTCAGGGACCTTATGATTTATGCTTCCCCCCCCCCCCAATATGAGGCAGTGGTTCTTGAGCTCAGTTGCATATTAGAATGACCTGGGGAACATTTAAAACACATGGATTCCCCAGCTGTCATAGAGGTTCTTGCTTAATTGGATTAGGAGAAGCCTTGGCATCTGTACATAATAAAATCTCAGAAGGCAATTTTAATATGCAATCAGAACTGAGAATCACCGGTAGGAGGGAAAGGGGTTGTATTTAAATTATCTGGAAAATCCCATCGCTGGGAATAAGTAATACATCGTGTGTGCACAGTGACACAGCATATGTTTTGAAAAAGCTCTCCTACCAGTTCTAAGCACTGCAGGCAACCCCGGTGTGAGGAAATAAGTTTATGCGCTCGGTTGTACTGTCCGTTTGCAGCTCTTTGGAAAAATCAAGTTGGGAGGACTTTGGTACATCCCATAACCATCAGTCAATGTCAGCGAATCATCTCTGCACCTCTTGACATATTAACACTTTAGTTTGATTTGTTATTAAATGTAGAGCGGAGATGAAGAAGCTTTGTAATCAGACACAAGACAGGTATGTTTTCATGAAGAAACACAATGGGAAAACCCAGAAGGTTTAAGGGCTTGAGACAGTACCAGCACCCTATCACCTATGTAGATGAGTCGCTGGAAAAAGGAAGAAATGTCGGCTTCATAATTGTACCTAGAGTCAATCTTGTGTCTATTTGTTCATAACTATCTCAAAATTTTATTTAGAAAACTGTTCCTGTTCAGTCACAAAATACACTCAGAACTTTGTCACTGGTTATGGCCAAACTTAATCACTTTGAAGCATTCGGTTTTTCTTATTGTTTCTACCAACACCAATTAATCTTAACTTTTTCAATACTAATTTATAATAACAAAGACATTTGAAGAAGAAAGGTTATTTCTTTTTTTATACTGAATTCAACACTAATCTAATTGGATTCAAATTAGACAGATGAGGCCATGTGATGTCTAATTTATTGTATTAATTTGGCTGGGCCATTGATGCCCAGATATTTGGTTAAACATTCTGGATGTTGCTGTGAATATGTTTTTTGGAAGGGATTAACATTTAAATTGGTAGACTCTGAGTAAGGCAGATTGCCCTCCATAATGCATGTGGGTGTCATTCAATCAGTTGAAGACCTTAATAGAACAAAGATTGATCTCTCATAAGCAAGAAGGGATTCTGCCAGCAGACTGCCTTTGACCTTGAGCTGCAGTTCTTCACAGGGACTCCAGACTGTGGCCTACCCTGACAATTTTGGACTTACCAAGCCACTGTAATCATTTGAGCCAATTCCTTAAAATAAATCTTAACATAAATTTCTCTCCTCTCTCCCTCTCTCTCTCTGTGTGTGTGTGTGCATGTACACATATATACACACATGTATACACATATATATACACCTATTATATAGATCTACCTATATATTATATAGACACAGAATATATACAGATATAGTTCTAAATTGATATATCTATAGAGAGATACAGATCTATATTGATATCTCTAACTATAGATCTGTCTATCTATCTATCTAATCTACATATATTCTGTTGACCCTGTTTCTCTGGAGTGCCCTAATACAGGGCATACCAAAGATATGAACAATATGGTGGTAACTGTGGGCCCATCTGTCTCCACTTCTGGTCATCTGAACCAGTGATATGAATATTTCATGGGAACTTGTTAGAAATGGCAATCTTTGGGCTTTATTCTAGACTTACTAATTCAGAGACTGTGGCTGTGGCTTGCAATCTTTGTTTTAACAGGTCCTCCCCATAATTCCTAAGCACACTAAAGATTAAAAACACTTACTATGATTTGAATGTATGTGTCTCTTCAAAATTCATGTGTTAGAACTTAAACCCCAAAGTGATAATGTTAGAAGGGGGGTCTTTGGTGGTGCTCAGGTCATGAGGAGGTCGACCCTCATAAATGGGATTAATGTCCTTATAAAAGGGCTGAAGGAGAATATCTAGGGCCTCCTTTTGCCTGTCTGCCTTTCACCATGTGAGGACACAGGAACAAGGCACCATCTTGGAAGTAGAGACCAAGCCTTCACCAGCAGAGAGAGAGAGTCTTCACCAGCAGAGAGTGAGCCTTCACCAGACACCCAATTCGCTACTGTCTTGATCTTGGACTTCCCAGACTTGAGAACTGTGAGAAACAAGTATCTGTTGTTTATGAAGTACCCAGTCTGTGGTACATTGTTACAGCAGTAGGAATAAACCGAGATAACAGTTACAGGTCACAGAGGACTTCGGGAGTTAGCATAAGCTATCTGCAACCTCACTCTGACTATATTTTCTAGAGGTAATTCATCTAGGTAAGAAGGGAAATAGATCAGTGGTTCTTAAACTTGGCTGCACATTCAAATAACATCGGAAATTTTGAAAAACCTCATGCCTGCTTTGCAGCCTACACCAGTTATGAGTATTTCTAAAATTTTCCCAGGTGATGCCAATGTGAAGCCAATTTTAAGAACCAGGAGCATAGGTAAATCAGGTGTGTCTGCTGTTGGGAATAGAGAAAACAGTTACAGTGTTATACGATCAAAATTTCCTCCGAGTCACTATAAATTATGAAATATAATCAAAATGAGCATATGTTTTTAATAGTTATACATATTAACTTATTTAATCTTAAGAATAACCTTATACTTATCCTCCTTTAGGAATTGAGGCCACAGAGAGACAGAAGGGTCAAGTTAGCCACAGTGACAGTCACGAAACAGGACTGACTTGATCCCAGGCTCTCTGCTCCAGAGCTTGTGCTCTTTGCAATTACCCAGCACCACCTTGCAAATATTAGTTGATGTGGTTGAGTGCATGCTTTCCCTGCCACTGAGACACAGCTTGAAGAACACTGGCATTTGCAATCCTTGCTAATTTCCCGTCAGTGATCTATGCAGGCATGAAAGAGACTGTTAACCAAAAGGCCAGAACAGAACTCACTACTCCTCAAGCATTTGAATGAAAATAGAATCCTGGAAAATGTTTCAAACTAGAAAAAAATCTGAATGATGAGAAAAGTTTTTGTGTTAAGCCCAGAGGAACAAAAAAAATGAGCAGGCTCTGGTTGGTGACGAGGAACTGTCTTCTCGATTCATATTAATATCTGGCCGGGCCTAGCTCCTTCATTAATGGAACCATGTGGTGTCATCGATGATGAATTAAAAACATACCCACAGTTTTGAAATGTTTAAAGTCAATTGTTGCATGCTGTCGGTAATGACCAGTGTGAGTGATGCAAAGGAAAATACTGCATTTGCTTTATGTGCCTGTTAAATTTTGGTACATTTAAAATATAATATCCACTAAATCCATTTACTGTTCACCATGTTAATTAAGTTTGGCACTTTTTCTGTTTTATTTATCATTTACACATAATCAAATTTGGAGTCTGGTCATAGCCATTGGGTGTAGTATCATTTACAGATGTCTCTATGACAAGTTTGTATGAGGGTCTGATTTGGGGGGAAGAAAGCAAAAAAAAAAAAAAAAATAAATCAAAGAAACAGTTGAAAAACAGCTACAGTGATGGCACTGTAGACCTCAAACACCAATCTGACTGAGATTGTGAATTAACATGATCTTAGTTTTACTTGAGCTTTTTATACAGCAGTGATTGTTTGATTCCACAATGTGGATTTGTCTTACATATAATTGTGAGCTATTTGTATTGTTGGATGTTAAAAATTTCCTAAGTAATTCCCTTCCTGTAAAAGGAAAACTCTCAAACATAAAGCTTGGTATGTATCCTACCTAATGACTTAATCTCAAACTCAGAAAACAATAACTGTTTTTCAGTTTTGAGATGGTGCTTGGTGCTTATTTCCTTTATGGGTTTTTGTTTGAAACATTCTTTAAGTGTCTTAGAATCCTTGGTTGAGTATTTTGTTTTATCCTTATAAAGGAGAGACTCTGAAGAAATTGATTGGTTTACTTTGAAAATGTATCATTTCTTCAGTGTACATTAGGCAGACATAGAAATCTATTCTTGGCAATCACATCATAAGAATTCCTCTAAAAACGTCTATACCGGAGAAACAACTGGCCTGTATCCTGTTAATTGTGAAAGCAATGGTTGCAGAATAAAGAATGATCTTTTCCTTAATTAAGCTCTTAACTTCATCTGCTGTTTATTTGCTGACACGCAGAAATCTAAGTTATTGCTTTTGTTCCAAACTCAGTGAAACAGTGTCTTTAAAGTATCAAATATAAAGACAAAAATATAAAATTTCTCTCCAAATAATAGGAATCCAAGAAGGTATAATATATACAAAGTAAGCTCATTTTCACAATTAATCTATCTGCAATCATTTTGTTAAACATATTTTCTCTGAAATAGGAGCAAATAATAACAGATAGGAGTTCGTCTACTTATTTTCATTAGCTGTTAATAAATTAACTGAAAAGAACTTTATACATTAATAAAATGATTCTTTTCAAATTTAATTTTTTAAATTCGACAAATAATAATCAGATCTTGTGAGAACTCATTCACCATCACCAGAACAGCATGGGGGGAAATGCCCCGGTGATTCCATTATCTCCACGTGGTCCTGCTCTTGACACATGGGGATTATTACAATTCAAGGTGAGATTTGGGTGGGAACACAGCTATACCACATCCCTTACCATTCTGGGTGGGGATGGATGTTGACTTTCAAACCTTTTTCGTTTCTCTGTCTTGATTACTGTTTAATAGAAACTGACACAAAATTAATGCTCCTGCAATGGTAACATGAATTTTACTGGTTAAGATAGAATTCTAGTCCTTATTAAAAAGAAGATGTGTATATATCATGAGGAATTGCTTTCGTTTTCTAAAAATAAAAGTTTTTCTAAGAAATTCAGTCTCATGTTTATGTCACTTTTATTTACTTTATGTCAGGAAAAAGGAAGAAGTCATTGCTGATATGGTTTAGTGAAATAATGTATGTATAAGCATACTGTAAACAGCAACACACTTTTAAAATTTGGGGTACTATTTTAACGTTTAAAAAAACACCCCAAACCCACAAATACCTCTGACAAAGCAAGAGATCCATTTGAAGTTACCAGAATATTAATCTTTCAGCAATGGTATGTGGCAGTAGGCAACTTTGAAAGGAGATGATTAATTTCTCAAAGAAAAATCTCAGCAAATATATTATTTATATGGCTTCATCATATTTCTCTCATCTCTCCCTTCTCTTTTTTCCCTAATGTATTAGCAGCTTGTATGGCACTGTCCAATTCAGTTAGTCCCTGAATGTATCAACTTCTAACGATTAATAAAAGTTTAAAAATTCATACATAGTTTGATTTAACCTGGCATTGCCTTTGTAACAATAGAATTTTTAGTATACTAGAACAGACAACACAGACGTGTGGGCCTTAAAAATGTAAACAAAATGACAAACACTGAACATAAAGGAGCAGTTTAATGAACTGGCTAAGAGCATGAATTCTGGGGTCCTCGTGTCTCTATTCAAATTCCAGCTCTTCCAGTCACTAATGTGTGACCTTTAGCAATTAACCAATGTGCACCTCAGTTTCGTTCCCTGAGAAATGGCACTCACAATATACTTACCTTATAGAGTGTTTGTGAAGATTAAATAAGTTGACACTGTAACATCTGCAAGCTTTAACTCTATTTAAAAGTAATAAATTAGCAAAGCACTTAAAAGTGATGATATGTGGGAAAGGCTGGATTTAGTTCATAATCTTGAGAACAGCATAGAAGAGGAAAGGAGGGATTTCGTGCTGAGTTTGGGAGGGAGGGGTGGAAAGAGGGGCCTAAGGAAAGCTTCAAGGAGGAAGGGGGAAGACAGGGGAGGTTGATATTGTAGGCCGACGAGGAGAATTTTTGGAAAAAGGAGGAACAGGCATTGAAACCTAGGGAGAGATTACTAATTCAAATGGGATATACATTAAAATAGGTTTTATTAATAAAAAGTGTTAAGACTTAGAAAGTTAAAGTCAAGTGCGTCATTAGGCAGAGAAGAGAAAGGGTTAACTGTAGTTTGGTGGTGAAAGGAAGTTTCGTATAGAGCAGTTACTGGGGAAGAGCGTGTATGTACAATTGTCAATAGAATATATATGTAATGTATGAATATGAATACATATCACGTGTGTATAGGCATACATACGATATATACACAAATACACTTAGACATAAAATAAGTTTGGTTGACTCACAGTTCTGTCTCAGTTGAACAGTTTTTTTTTTTTTTTTTTGGTCTTAAAGCTGTAAAATAATTAGATTCTTTTCCAGACCTGTCTATTCCCTGCTGTTAATGATTTTTACCTACAGTGAATTCAGGGAGTTTCTGAAGGAATCTTCTTCACTGAACAGTACAGATTTAGACTCTTTAACCATGGTGTGTAAACTGTTCTTTTAACTGGGCAGTGCTTGAGACCAGCCCTTCGTTACGAATCGTCTTGACTTCTACCATAATTTTAAACTAAAGGTGAATTACCAAATGATTAACACTGTGATTTGTCTTAGGAGATAAGGAAAGAAGAATTCAATGATAGTATTTTCTTCTCTATGTTTCTTCAGTGTTAAATTAAATCAAAGATGATGTATACGAAAGACCCACTATAGATAATGTCCAGCAAATACAGAGTTCTGGTGTGACTAGCCAATAGACTGTTTCCTCCTTTGAAACATCCTATTTGGGGTATCTTAATCTGGAGCCCATATTTTGTAGAATAATTAAACAGTGCACTATTTTCTCGACAATATTTATTTTTGATTCAAAGGAGATACAAAGAAAAGGCTCTAAATGCTCTGTCTCATAGTTCTTTTTTCTCTCGTCTTTTTGTACGTCTCTTCCTCCTCTCCATGCAAGTCATATTCCTCCTTGCTCTCCCTCAAACATACTGCCGACTCAGTGACTTGCTCTTGCTTCTCCTTTTCTCTGAACGTCTTTGTCCTTGGCTCTCAGCAGAGTAAGCTCCTTTGTGATTTCAGGTTTTTCACTAAAACTCAGCTTCACATTGAGCCACCCCAACCAACATGAACATCTCAATCTTCCATCTCCACAATTCATGTCCTCCCTCCTACTTTTTCTCCTGAGAGCTGTTTACAATCTAACACATCACATATATGATGGACTAATTAGTTTTCTATCTTCCACACCATAATTTAAGCTCCATGAGAGCGAAGGATTTTGTTCACTCTCGTATTCTTACTGCCTAACAGTGTGTTGGCACATCTAAGTATTCTATAAATGTTGTTTAATTTACTGATTGAAAAAAAAGATTGTCATGTCTGAACAAATGGCTACATTTTTCCTTCTTTGAGTGTAGTCTATGCTGAATGTAAATTTCTCCCATGTAAGGCTAAACTAAGAATTCTTGGAAGGCATAGAGTTAGTTAGAACCTTTATGGTATTTGAAATTATCACTGTAAATTGAGTGTCAGTGTATTAGAAATGTACCTGCATTAGCCTGTAAGCACCTTGGATAAGAAAATTATATTCCTTGTCATGTGGCTTCCTTTTCTTTTTGGCTTTCTTTATTTTTATTCTGAGGAATAGATAAATAAATCAGCAGACACAATATTTAGATAGGTGGTCTGCAATAGCACCATAGGGAAATGGATTTGATGACTTATAATAAACTATATTCCATGCAAATTATAATTGCTGCCCAGGAGAGAAAAATCCCAGAAATTAGGTTCACCTTTATTTGATGGGAACTGTGGGCACATAATGCACTTGACAAAAAATAATCACAAAGTAGAGATAGAACGATTCACAGCAAAATATAATTTCACAGTTGGGTGCAAGTCACGTGTGAGTCTGCCTAAAATAAAGGGAAGTCAGAACATTTTTTCAGAAGGAATTCCTAGAAATAATACAAATTGACTTTTTCTTTTTTTTTTTTTCTTTTTGAGACAGAGTCTCACTCTGTCACCCAAACTGGGGTACAGTGGTGCAATCCTGGCTCACTGCACCCTCTGCTTCCTACTTTCAAGCGCTTCTCCTGCCTCGGCCTCCCTGGTAGCTGAAATTACAGGCGAGCGCCGCCATGCCTGGCTAATCTTTTGTATTTTTAGTAGAGACGGGGTTTCACCATGTTAGCCAGGCTCGTCTCCACTTCCTGACCTCTGGAGATCTGCCTGCCTCGGCCTCCCAAAATGCTGGGATTACAGGTGTGAGCCACCGTGCCCGACCCAAACTGAATTTTGCTTTTTGAGCACGTTCTTTAAGCTGCACCCCGGGCTAAGGACTTTGCACATGTTAACATACTAAATCCTCCAAACTGTGAGGTAGCTACTATTTTTTCTATTTTGCAAATGAGAAAATTGAATCTTGTATATGCATCTTTCCTAATTATGCAGCTGCTGAATGGTAGGACAGAGATTCTATTCCATCTAAGCCTAACTCTTAACTCCACAGCACAGTGCTGTGCGTTGAGACCTTGACGTGAATGCTAGATCTGGTAGCCATTTTTGGCGATTTGAGCTCAAGTCCATGAGGTATCCCAGCATCTTTGGAATGTCCTGTAGGATTGAATTAGCCAAGTGAAACTGACAGTGAGTGTATCTCATAGCAACTTTTTAACATCCACTCTTCCATAGTCATCACAAATAGAGAACTTCAAGTCATCGTAGAGGTAGGCTCTTGAATTTGCATTAGTTCTTGAATTAATTAATCAAATTCTGAAGTCAATATTTTAACTAGATTCAGTGTTTGAAAGAGTCACCTTTCTAAAGAACTGACAATGTGAGAAGAGACCAGGAAGTTCAGAGAGACTGCTGATTCAGGGATGGAGAATCCCTTTGGATCCTGGAGACCAGCCTATCCATCCCCTTGACAGCAAGACGTTACCTGTTATGGATAGGAACGGAGCGGGTCATACCGCAGTAAATCAAATGCCAAGCTGGAAAAAAGAACTACAAGATTAGGTGTCTGGTGTGAGTGTAGTAAATGTCTGGAAGCAGGGTAGAAACGGTGGCGAGCTGTGAGTGTAGAGTCAGAATTAAAGGTCTTGCAAAAACCCACCGTTTGGCCTTTCAGCCTCTGCTTCCCCAGATTCTCCTTTCCTTTCATCTTAATTGGCTGCTCCTCACCCAGCACTGCCTGCTCTTTTCAAACAGATTCCATCACACTCACCAGTTCTGCTGACTCGAATGCTATTAAAAAACCAATGATTTCTTTTTTTAAACTCTGGAGAATATAATATATATATATTATAAACCAATAACTTTTTTCCCTCTTTTCTCTCCTTTCTTTGTTTAATTTTCCCTGGCTGCTCTTAAAACTATGTCCACTTCTCCCTAGCTGTAAAATCTTTCTTATATTGTAGTGTTGAGTTAGTCATAATCCATTGTGGATTTTATACTTGCGATAGTAATTTAATCTGTTAGAGCATAACCATGCTCAATTTGTTTACTTCAGTGACCTACTATGCTGGAGTGATTTAAAAAAAACACAAAACACCAAAAAACCCAAGTTCCCTGATGAGGATTTTAAGCCAAATTTCTTCTGTCCAGATGGCTCCTGCTACCAAGCCAGGAAAATATAGATCCTCTATACTTCCTGCTGATTTGTTTATAGTGGCCCTTGATTGCTATTAATGATCCCCAGCTGTAGCGACCACCTAGCCCTGCCTACCTTCCGCTTCTTACACACTCATTAACCCCTTGGGGTTGGTTCCAGCTTCTCTGCTGTCTATTTCTGCCTTGCTTTTTTTTTTTGCAAAGGAAACACAACTTTAATTTTGAGACCTCCCTAGAAAACTGGAAGAACAATAATAATGAGACGATTCTAGGGAGAGTTTCTTTGACATATATTTTTCTTAACTTCATAATCATGCAAATCTTCATTTTAAATCACTTTCAAAGAAGAAATTTGGAAGCACCGAAAAATACAACAGCCTCATCTGTGCACATATTTTTATCCATTTCGGATTGCTTTTTGGAGTGATGTTAGGGGCAGTTTTGTCAATTCTGTGAGCATTTTTATTACTTGAGCCCACCCTTGAGAACCACCTCACATTCCTTCTTTGTACTTGCTATTTATTTTAGGTCTTCAAAACACAAGCAAATAAAAATATCATAGTGTTAACCATTACGTTCAGAAACTGAGTATTTTTGTAGTCTGTATTGAAAATAGATCAAATGTTCTTCAAAAGAACTAAAAGACGTAATAAAGAAGTAACTCAATTTCTTTTAACACCTGGGTAGAACATGAAGCAGATACGGTGCCACGAATTAAAGCAGAAGAAAGTGAAGTGTCTTTTACCTTTGGTGTTTTTGTATCTTCTCTCTTCTTTTTTCTCTTCCTGCCTTTAGATATCAAGCTACAGATTTCTTTGAAGATTTTTCAAGTGCCTCTTTGTATTTTAGGAGGGCATCTGATAATAAGCGAACAGGCATGGAACGTGTTCTAACTGCCACGTACCTTACCTGCATCAGCTCTTCTTTGAGGTGCAGTTTCACTCTTGTCACCCAGGCTGGAGCGCAATGGCACGATCTTGGCTTACTGCAACCTCCACCTCCTAGGTTCAACCAATTCTCCTGCCTCAGCCTCCAAAATAGCTGAGGTTACAGGGGTGCACCACCATGCCCAGCTAATTTTTTTGTATTATTAGTAGAGACTAATTTCACCATGTTGCCCAGGCTAGTCTCGAACTCCTGACCTCAGGTGATTCATCCTCAGCCTCCCAAAATGCTAGGACTACAGGCCTGAGCCACCACACCTGCCTAGCTCTTACTTGTTAAAAAACCTTCTGAGTTAGATACTTAAATTACTCCCATTCACAGAGGGAGACACTGACAGATTGGGTATAAACGTCATCAAGTGTCTCTTTAAGAATAACTAAACAAATGCATTTTTAGCCATTTTTCTTCAAACAAAATCTCTGAAGCTCAAGCAGGTTAGGAAGAAGACTTTACAACCATTACCCTGGGGGAAAAATTATAAACCAGGACCAGGGAGCAAGCTCTTAAATAAGAGCAGCAGAAACATCTTCAGGCCCCTTGTCAGGAGCAGCAATGGAGGGCTCACTGGATTAAAAAGCTTTAACCTCATTGCTTTTCCTTTCTAAGGGAGGAAAAACAGATTGCTTTCTGTTTTCTTCTGTGAATGATAGGAAGAAATTCCCACATAATAGGAAGAAAGAATATACATTTTTAAAATAAAGAAAGTGAAAGCTCTCTGATAGACATGAAATGCCACAAATGAACATTCATTGGTAACAGGTCTTATAATCTGGCCTGCTGAATGATTTTAGAATGTGTGGACAATTTTCCTGGTATTTCGTGACTCAACTGTTTTTAAATTGTATTAAAACTCAGGCAACGTTGATAGATTTTATTTTGGATTGTACATTGTTTAGGGGTTACTTTCGCAAGCTGGTCTTTTTTTTTTTTCTTTTTCTCTTTTCAAAAGCGTTTTATTCTCTGACTAATCTTAAGAGCTTCTCAGTTAAAAAAAAATCTGTTATCAGATAGCATGCACTTATGGCTTGACCAATGAAACCATCTCTCCAGGAGGAATGTTTTGTTTGTGGGAGTGCAGCATTGCTGATCTAATTCCTCTGGTACCAACACACCACCCAAGGCAGCACATTGCAGTGTGTTTTAAATGAACAGATACATTCCAAAATAGAATGAGGACTTGGGGAATTGCCCACATTTAACCAAATAACCAGCTGTGCAATGCTAAAACACAATGGATCTACTACAGTATTTGAAAATCATGGAGGGTCATTTAGTTCAATACCCAGCAGGTCTACAGGCTTTGCAGGCCCAGCAGTCACTGATTTTAGTCATAACTGGAGATGATCAAAAAGGCCGACTGGGCCGCTTTGAATCCAGCTACCATTCCATTCATGTATTCCTCCCCCAGTTCCCAGATCCTGTACACTTCCTTCTTAAATTTGGCTAAGGAGAAGGTTTTTCGTAGATTTTTTTCCTGCTTCATTCGACTTCTTACTCGTAGAGAGGAATGACAAAATTAAACAGACATACAACGGAGGAACGGGGTTTGTGTTGAAGGGAAAATAAGAATTTCAGGCAGAAGTATTTTCATCACCTGCCATCTCTTCCTTTCATGTTTTATTAGTTCACTTCTCATGCTTTAGTCAAATTTAATTTATTTGAAGAAGCTGGATCCCTGAAGTCTGTATTCAGTTTTTTTTTTTTCTAAATGGAAATAAAACTCTCAAATCTTAAATTTCATTGTTATATTTCCTTTGTTTTTTTTTTCTGTATTGGCTCTGTTTTTTTACTTAGTTCTATTTTAATGAGTTATTCCTGAGAATGACATATTGTCCTAATTTCTATATACTTTTTTTTTTTTGCCAGTGCTGTAGGTAAAATCATTAATTTATTAAGAAGAGTTTTATGCATTCCGTTTCAAATTGAACCAGTGTACTGTTGAACTCTTTAGAATAGGTTGGGATAAGATGTTGCTGAGGTGACAGCCCCTTGTATTTTAGATAAGGGCCCTTATAGCAAACAGAAAAGTATTTCCTTTTGACATTTTGAGTTGTTAAACAGCTTTGAAATAATTATTTGAAACATGCTTAAGAAGTGTAATTTTTGTTCAAATAAAAAAAAATATTTTTTGAGAGAATAGTTTAGGCTGAAGTTTTACATTTTTTACATTTTACAGAAAAAGTTACATTTTTCTGATGAGATGCAAGGCCAAAGGGATAAACTAAATTTATTCTTTTGCTTAGACAAATAGCAATTACAGCGGAAAATGCTGAAAAAGTGCACTTCTGCAGAGACATAGAGTTTTATGTAAAGCAGGGTTAAAACTTAAAGGATCTAAGAATCAGCGATAAAAGGAAAGTGAAACTCTCAGGTAGACAGAGGTTTTCCTCTTCTTTTTAAAAGTTACATTATGTATATTTAAAGTATACTCAATAAAAGGAATCTTACTGATGATGCTGCAGTGTTGCATTTGGATGAGGAAATGCCAGGGCATAATTTTTTTTTTTCCCAGAGATGGAATCTTACTGTGGCCCAGGCTGGAGAGTAACGGCACGATCCTGGCTCACTGCAACCTCCGCCTCCTGGGTTCAAGAGAGTCTCCTATCTCAGCCTCCTGAGTGGCTGGGATTACAGGTGTGCACCCTCAAACCTGGCTAATTTTTGTATTTTTAGTATAAATGGAGTTTTACCATGCTAGGCAGGCCACTGTTGTCAACCTCCTGACCTCAGGTAATCCACCCACCGTGGCCTCCCAAGGTACTGGAATTACAGGTGTGAGACACCACACCCAGCCCAGTGCATCTTTAACTCTGAAGTTCAGGAGCAAACTTTTTAAGTTTAGTTTTATCTCATTTCATGGCCTAAGTGTTAGAAAAGACATCTTCTTCCTTAGATGATGGGCGCGAGATACAAGGACTACTAGGTGCCTCCTGTATACACGGCTTTGGAGTTAGACTTCTCATCGTGTCTCTCACCACGAAGGAGTTCAGGAAACTTTCAGGATGCATTTACACAAAACCTTTCATTATCTAGACTTAAAATCCAGTGTCCGCTGCTTCATGAAACGATCGTGTACTTTACATTTGCAGAGCCACTAGAATGCTTTGTATCTAGAGTCAAGTTGCAGGCTTCCCTCCTTTTGTGTAGGGAAGAACCCTATTTACATTGGAATTATTGCTGTCTCATAATCTTTAGCACAGCTGACTAGCACTCATACAACTTGGGTAAATGTCTGGTGAGTCGAACTGAATTAAATTGCCCTCTGATAAAAAGTGGTGGGTTGATGAAGAATAATTACGTTCACTCAAAATTTGTTTGCCATTTTGGGAAGAGGTGGGCCGACTTTTCTAGAGCTTGCTTTAAAATGTGCAGTCTAACAGTAGGCCACATTCTATGTTGGTGCCTTTAAATGGTTTAATTCATAATGTTCTCCTCAAGAAAAGCTGAGTACTGTTTAAACACAGTACCCTCTTTGGCAATTAGACTTCCACAGGTGCCTTCTGCTAGTCTTCTGATAAATCTGAATCCGTTCTGACACCTAAGTTTAGTCAGTTACTTGAATAGACCATACCACAAAATCAACCGCTTCAATCCAAAATGCAGCACACATAGACACAAGCGGTTAGAATAATCAAAAGGAGAAAAAGACTGGCAGTGACTGAAGATCGGGACGGGAGCAGGACAAAGGGGAGGCTGCATGTTAACTGAAAAGTCCGGTTTGGAGTCACCAGGCAAGAAAAGTGTGGGACTGATACGGTTTGGATTTGTGTCCCCATCCAAATGCCTGTCGAATTGGAGGAGGGGCTTGGCGGGCGGTGATCAATCACGGGGGCGATTTCTCCGACGCTGTTCCCAGAGACTTGATGGTTTAAAAGCACGTGGCACCTCCCTCTTCTCTCTCTCTCTCTCCTGCCACCACGTGAAGAAGGTCGTCGCTTCCCCTTCATCTTCTGCCAAGTCATTGTAAGTTTCCTCAGGCCTCTCAGTCATGCTTCCTGTTAAGCCTGTGGAACCGTGAGTCGATTAAACCTCTTTTCTTCATGAATTACCGAGTCTCAGGTAGCTCTTTTTATTCGTTTTTGAATAGGCTAACGCAGGGACAAAGAGATGTCCTTAAACATTTCAAGGCCAGGTGTACAGAAGATGAAGTATTAATGGATGGAATAGCATAGCAAAACCATGTCTTCAAATTACTACAAGAAAATGAGGCCTCATATCAGAAAGGCAAGACCACAACACAGGAAGATGCTGAGTTTCGCTGATAACTGGAATGTGTGAAGCCATGTGTCCTCAACAGAAATCGAATGATAACATGGCTTGTTGCTAAAACCAATTATAGGTAAAAAATATAATCTTTTCATGATAGAACTATAATTACATTAAAAAAGGGGAAGTATAAGACATTTGTGTGAACTATATCAGGGCTTGCATTATTGAGAAAGTAAAATTATGAGCGAGATAAAGATCAGCCAGGCTAAGATAAAAACCCCTCTGTATCGAATTCCACCCACTTCAGGTCTTGGAATGATGCGTGCTCCAGTTCATGCAGCTGTCTAAAAGTCTATTTGAAAGTCTGGCTATGAGTTTTCCTGGATAACATTTGCACTTTCCTTATTTCTGCTTATCTGCTTTTGCTGGTAACATCAGTGATCACTGGAATTGGTCTGCAGTTTGAATTGGGGATGATTTTGTTTTCTACTTGGTATTTGCCAACCTTTTATTTTAAAGGCTCTGCTTTACACCTGTGCACAGCCTGAGGAAAATGGAAGCTTAGTGTAGTCAACTAGGTGACTTATTTATTTGCAATTAGGATTCTTCTCTCAATTAGACAATATTCACAGGCAACTGCTTGGCTAAATTAATTCCTTTTGTTCCTTCAAATTGTGTTCCCTTTAAACATGTTAACGGCGGTAAGGAAATTTGCAAGAAATAAAATCTATGATGTCAATGATAAGGCTTTCTATTTAAATATTACTATTTTAAACATGTAAAAATAAATATAGTATCCCTAGCACTGGTATTATTATATTAGTCAAGCTTTTTAATAATGCAGGAAACAAACACACAAGAATTATCGGTGGAAAGGGAGCTTATTAAGTGTATACAGAAATACAGGTTTCAAAGTTCCAAGATCCATTAACTATTATGTAGGATCTAATAGGCCGTATTTTCATTTAACATTTATATCTTTTAATAGTAAGATAATTTGATTGGTTTAGTTTATCATCTTCCAAGATGGAGCAACTTTATTGGATAGAATTTCAGGCCAAAGTCCTTCAGAGATGGCTGGCCTCTCTTTTCTCCTTCTCCAATGCGACCGTTTTTGACTAGTGCACTGATAATTGCTGCATTCAGGTGTGGCCAAAGTACTGAATTTGGTTTCACTCAATATACATTTGCAAGCACTATACACAGGGAAGGGCGAGCTCTGCCACTGTCCTTCAGAGGATACTCTGAGCTTGGCAGTCATCTGAGATTACATGGATTTCCCTTTAGCAGCCAATAAAAATACCATTTTCCATCAAGTAAAGGTCATCTTTCTTAAATCAGTTAATTAAATTAGTTTTCTTAGGTAAATTAGTGAGAAGATATAGTGGGAATGGAAGAATTCAGGAAAAATTGTTTTGTGCTACAGAACTAAAACAGAAATATTTTCTTATCAAGAGACTAGTTTCCAATTTCATTCCTTTTTTTCTTGAAATCATACACACGTTAAACGCGTGTATTGTCTATAAAAGGAATTGGTAGGTATTGTTTTATAAAAGCTAAAATTTCAGGGCTCATTATATCTGTGATCTGTAGGTTTAGCTGCAAAATGCCTGAAGTCTGTAAAGCAGGGCTTGTCAGAGACTTGTGAATTTCAGAGGATAGCTCACGGATTGTGTCTAGAGAAACCTTCTCGAAGTTTAGAGTTCAGTTTTATTACTCTAAATAAAAACATGGCCTATTTTTTTGTAACAAGATACTCATAGGGAACAGAGCAAATGTAAACTGTTGACTTTCCTCCCAGCAACTTTTGCTGTTTTAATGGAATATGTTATGAGGCAGTTAGCAGGAAATACTGACACACTACATTTTTGGGTAAGGTCGGCAGTAAAACAGTAAGTGGAAAGGGAGAAGCTTCTTAGACGTTTCAGCAGTCGCATAAACCAAATTCTACAGAGAGCTGTCTGATTCAGTTGTCACATCCTGATAGCGTTGCAGGATGCTCTGGGAGGAAGTTTCTAGCAGGTTTAAAAGGGGGTTTTGACACACAAGCCACAGAAGCTGTGGGGCTTAACATTCCCACTTACCTAGTCACACCAAATTAAAAACAGAGGCCTGGGGAGAGGTGGCGCAGCAACTCTAAATTATGCAGGAACAGGAGGTTAATTATTGAACCTCTCTGGCCATCTGCATACAGTTTAAATTTCGAGAAAAACAGTCAGCTGTATTATTCTGATGATGACAGCAGAAATGCACTCGTGTATAGGATGTGGGAATAAGGCTACCATTTATTGTATGCTTATTACATGCATCACACTGGGAGATAGTACTTTTCTGTATCACTTATAACCCTTAATATCTTTTCTGTTGAGTCTGAATATCTCCGTTTACATAGATGAGAAAACGGGTCTCTAGAGACTGATTTACTTAAGGCCCTGCAGGTAGGAATAAGCCCATCCATCTGGAATTGGGACGCAAAATCGACTGATTTAAAATCTAAGGTGCTTTCAGGGACCTGGAAAAATGTATTTACTGTTGTACTAGGAACAATGAGAAGTTTCCTCCCGGAGTTATTGCGGAGAACCGCTCACTAATTAAAAGGATATTAAACAGCGAGTACATAAAAATTTAGTGCCTCTTTCATTTGTTCGACAACAGCCGCCTTGAGCCAGTGCCAGGGGTAGTTTGTGGGAGGCAGAATAAAAAGACACAACCAAGTCACAGTGTCCACCTCCAAGAAGCTCACTACTTGGGAGGAGGATATGATGGAAATTATAATATCATATAACAGGATCTAGAACATGGGAGCCTCTGATAAAGGTACAACAAATTCCACCTCACGGTATTTATTTAAATGTTTTCAGCAGTTTTTTCTTGAGGTAAATTTTATACACAGTGAAATGTATAGACCTAAAATGTACCATTTAATAAATTTTAATAAATGCAGGCACGTGTGTAACCAGTACCTAAAACGAGATATAGGATGTTTTCATCATCCTCCGAAGTCCTCTTGGGCCCCTTCCTGCAGTTTTCCTGCCTTTAGGAACCATTATTCCAATTTCCATTATGATAACATTTCAACTTGAAATTCAAACTAACAAAGTCATGTCTTTTTTTCTTTTTCGGTTTAGCTTCTTCCTCTCAAAATAGTATTTTGGAGGTTTACTCATGTTTACTGCATTCATAATACTTTTTTTTTAATCGCAGACTAGTATTCTATTATATAAAATGCCAGAATTTGCTTATCCATTCTTCTATTGATGAGATATTCTTTTTGTCTCCAGTTTTTTTTCCTGCCTGTTCTTATTTGATTTAGGCAGGGGTCTCCAAATATTTTTAATTATACCAGCCAATGATGTACAAATATCATTGTTATGAACCAGTATCTCAAGGCACAATATACATTTAGAGTGAATTTTTTTTTTTTTTGTTATTAGCAATGGATAGCTGTTCATAGTTTTAATAGTCTTCATGATAATTTTATTTAGTTTTTTGTTAATTTCTCATCAGATGTTATTAGACTTCCATTGATTTTATCAAGTGTGGCCAGCATAGCTAGTGTGTAAATAATCAGTGTGGCCAGGGAGGCTCTCCTGCTAGAATTAATAATAGTGTAAACCCTGGCGTTCTTTTTGCTTACTGGTACTTACACTATTTTTGTTATCTTCAGTCCTTACTTTAATTGGAAGAGTTACTTTAAGCCACTTGCCTATTTTATGGGGATTTAGAATAAACTGTATAATTTAATTTGTAAATTCACTTGTTAAAGCTGTAAAACCATAAAGCCACTTTTTGGTGCAAAGGTTGACTGTGACATCACTAAGATCAATGCAAATACACAACTGATGTTATCTCTGTCCCGCTTCTGCTAACTGTACATGTTCCATCTTCCCTCAGGGCATCCTGAATACTGTAGGTTACATGAGTATATGACACGTATATTGCCCTAACGGATACCCTAGTGTCAATCTGTATATTAAAATCTTATAAAACTTAATTACTTATTTCTTTTTCTTTTTTAAATATAAAAATTACAGATAATTAGGAATGCTGACATATTGCACACTCAGTACAGAGCTTAGGTTTACTTACATCCTGGGTTGCATGCACTCCATTTTGGAGTCCCCTGATTAAAAGCATGGAGTAGTGGAAAATGTGGACCAGCTAGTAGTGAGAATACTCATTTTTTTCTAATTATAGACCATACACTGGCTCTCTGTAGAATATTATATGAGTTACTCAATATTTTTGAAACTTGTTTGTAAGATAAGGCATTTGGACTAAATATCTCTTGGGTGCCCCTGGATCTAACGCTGCATGATGATGAATTCCTTGTCTTTTCCTTACATTCTCAGGAGATCCATCCCTTCTGAACATAATCCTTTTCTTACTGCAACAATACCCCCCAGTAGCTTTTAAGACAATGTTGTGGGTTGAGTTAGTCTCTCACGTATCTTTTTCCCTTTTTAGTCTAGCAAAATGTCTTGTTGCAAAAAGACTGCCGACAGATGTTCTGCCAGAAACAATATATAGGAGTCTGAGATGGCCGAGTCCAGGGCCACCCAACTGGCCTGATCCTGAGGCAAATGTTTGACAGTCAAGGATGAAAGAAAGAAAAATTTACACAGCATGTTCTCACTGTCCTAGACAGAATTGGCAATCACTGTAGACCACTTAGAAGCAGGTGTAGCCACAGCAGGGAGAAGATTTATCTCATTGTTTTCTTGACCAGGACTTAGTTCTCTTTCTGATGCTAACTAGTAACTAGTTATTTATCTGACAACTCTTCTTAATGAGGAAGTTCAGCATAGATTGGAAGATTACTACAGTTGCTGGATTTTAGAGTATTTTGAATCTGGTCATTGTGTTATCACTGGATTTCTGAATTATTAACTTTGGGAAAATAGGGTAGACACTTCATTCAAGGAAGATTTAAAACACAGGACTAGAAGAGTGAAGTAAGAGGGTGGGTTGGATTCGAGCAGATGGAGTATCAGGCTGTTGTGTTTGATCTTCATCTCTTAGCTAATGGAAGCTTTGATATTTTTTGAGTAGGCTTGGACCTAGTTCTAAAATCAGGTTTTAGGGAAAAAAGTATTTTAAATTATGTTTAAGATGAAATGTAGAAGTTAAAAATTGAAGCAAGATACCTAGAGGAGAGGAAATACTTGGTGATGAAAGCAAGTGCAATGGAAATGTTAAAACAGGTATAGAGAGGAAAAAATATACAAATTGGTGACTGAATATAAGAAGGAAAGAAAAAGTATCAAAGATGATACTGAAATAGTTTAAAATTACTCTGTGATAAATGGCATTTAAACATAGTAACCATAATATATATGTATTTATGTCATATATATGTAAGATAAATATGAATGCCTATATTTTTTATTACTGAAATTCAACCAAAGCTAAATTTCCTGAATTATTATTCTTCAGCAAAAGAACTACGAAGAGAATAGTAATGAAAAACACGAAGGTTTGCCCTCGATGTTCTTTCCTCCCCCTCTGGCAGTGATGCAATGAGGAGCTATTGCTCTTTTTGTTGTCACCAGCTACTCATGCAAACTACATTCATTTTGTTGAAAATGGTCATTAGGAAAGTTAATTATTTTTAAAGTGTCAACTGATTATTGTGTAAGTACTATGTGTTCTCTAATTATTATTCCTTTCCATTAATTATATATAATTACTTAATTCCTAAGAGCAGATGATTCTTGTTTTACCAGGCTGTTCACTTCTGTTAACGTGGCTTTCCAGATAATCCTTGGTGCTAACGCAGAACCATACACTTGAGTGTTCAGAGTAATGTGATAAACATTAACTGCCAATCCTAATGACTTCTTGGCATCAAAATGAAAAACTTTCTTGCTAGCTTGTATCTTGTAGTCACCATAAAGTTGACAATTGAATGGCATCTGAATAAACAAAGATAACAAAACCATATATAATATTTGATAATTCATGGGAATTAGTTCATTTCCCCAACGGGGGAAGGAAAATAAATCATACCTGAGATACGGAATTATTCTGCTTATCCTGTAAATACAGAAACTTTAACAATTACAATTTTAATGTGAAGGAGAAATAAGTAAATATAGACAAACATTATTATAAATCAAATTTATATCTTATATCTACATGCACAAACTTGAATTTATTTGCCGATCGATCTAATTTTGGGACACAGTCTGATACAATTTATTGTTCCATATATATATATATATATATATATATACACATACACAAATGTTGTATGAAATGATTTAATATTTTGCTATTTAACAATAGAATTTTTTCTTCTGTTTTCAGGATATTTGTCTTTGATAGTTCTCCCAAAATATTAAAATGATGAGTTCTTGTGTCCTCACCTCTATCTGATATTCAGAACAGCACATCACCTTCATTTCCTTACACTCTAGTCCTCACTGGTTATACTTTCCACTCTGACGTTAATTTCAACTCTATTTACAAGTTTCTTTTTTCCTCTGAAGACACTACCATCAAGTTTTTATAAAATAGAGGCTTAAAAGAAAATGCTTGTGAAAGCGGAATAGTGGCCAATTCACCATGATGTAGAATAAAGGGATTTAGCTTTATATTTTTCGTCATTGTACAATAGTATATTAGAACACATTTCAAAGATTTATTTCATGCCCTCTGATAAATACAGTAGAGTAAGACACAACTATATAAGCAGAGGAATTTTATACAATGAGTGGTTGAATTTCAGCTTAGATCAAATGAATTGTATCAATGTATCTCGATGCAATGCTATGTATCAAAAAGCATTTTACATGCAGAATATATGAAATAAAGCTCATTTTTCTTGGTTGGGTGCAGTGGCTCAGGCCTGTAATTTCAGAACTTTGAGAGGCCAAGGTAAGCAGATCACTTGAGTTCCGGAGTTTTGATTCCAGCCTGGTCAACACGGCAAAACCCAATCTCTACCAAAAAAAAAAAAAAAAAAAAAAAATTTGCTGGAAGGTCGAAGAATTGCTTGAGCGGAGGTGGGGCGGGGGGGGCGGCAGGCGGAGTCAAAGAGGCAGTGAGCCTTGATACCAGTGAGCCTTGGTAGTGCAATTGCACTCCATTTTGAGAAACAGAACGAGACCTTGTCTCAAAAGCAGTAACAAAAACAAAGACACACATACAAAAATACTCTATTGTTCTCATTTGTCAAGTTTAATAAATCCGAATGTTGTTGGTTGTCATGTAGGGAAGTCCCCTTGCTTAAGGTGGAAGAATTATTTATATTTATCTTAAAAAAATAAACTACCGGTCTAGTGAAAATCAGCCAGGTGAAAGGAAAGGGAAATAGTTTATTCCTTCCACACAAGCAAACTGTTTGCTTGGAACGAATAGAAGAAACAAAACTGTTAGATGCAGTAGAAAGTGTATTAGATAAAATGATGTGATGGTTGTTTGAAAGCGTTTTTCTAATTGTAATGCAACCCACGATTCTAATTTATTATTATCACTATTGTAAATCATTAGACATGGGTTTAATCCCAGTTCAGCAAACTAATTAGCAGTGAGATCTTGGGCAAGTGTTTCATCTTTTCTTGACCTAAATCTGCTCCACTCTAAAGTGATATAATTAAACTAGATAATCTCTAAGGATCTCTTCGAATTAAAAAAATGTTATTTGATTAAAGTCCTAATAAATATGTTGCATAGTGGATGTGCTAAAAACCACATAATTAATTATGTAAATTAAGAATGCTAGAATCACATTCTTTAAAAAATAATCTACAGGTGTTAAAATATTTTTGGTTCTGTAAATTTAGGTGCATATCTTTATTCATTTTTTTTAAATGTATAGATGTGTGAGTGATTTACTCTCTTCATTTTTAAAAGCTAGATTCTCTAATTTTAGTGAGTATTAACAAGTAAGATTAGGTTCCTAAAATGGTGAAGGTTTCACTTCTCGACTGTATTTTCATTTCTTTTCTTCTTCTGCTGCTTCTTTTTTTTTTTGAGAGTGGGCCTCTGTCACCCGGGCTGGAATGCAGTGGCACAATCATAGCTCACTGCAGCCTTGAACTCCTGGTCTCATGTGATGCTCCCACGTCAGCCTCCCGAGTAGCTGGGACTACAGGGGAGTGCCACCATGCCCCGCTCGTTTTAAAATGTTTTTGTAGCGATGGGGCCTTGCCATGTTGCCTAGACTGGTCTCCAACTTCTGGCCTCAAGTGATCCTCCCTCCTTAGCTGCCCAAAGTGCTGAAATTATATGTATGAGCCACCATACTTTGCCTTGTACTGTATTTTCTTACATTATTTTTTTTCTTTGTAACTATATAGCAGAGCATTTGTTATACAAAAATTCTCCCTTGAAGTTCTCAATTTTCCAGACAAACAACTAATAAAGGGAATTTTCCAGGTATAAACACAGTATCTCAAAAATGAAGTCATGCATTCAATCAAGAGAGAATGAAGAGAGCATCCTTTCTCTACATCTCTGTTACTTAAGATGTGTGGTGGAATGCTTAAAACTCAGTGGTGTTTATCACATCAATTTGTTATCCTTTGTAGTTTTATAACCTCCCCTTTAAAGCCCAGCAACGGAATCTTAGCTACTTTTCTTTAAAGGCAATTGGGTTACTGTCTGGATAATATTAGCACTCTGCATTTCTTCAATTAAAAGTGCCAAATGAATGAGAAGAGAGAAGGCTGTCTCACCTACAACATGAATGTACTTTCCAAGAAAGGGAGGTCAGATAAAGACAAGACTTGTATAAGGAGAAACAATTAACCGAAACCTTAGCAAATATCAGCTTTTCTCTTTGTGAGTCTACTCCTTTTTTTTTTTTCTGTGCCTATGCTTCCCCATGTGGCTGTCCTCTTTGAAGCCTTATTGGTGATGATTTCCACATTCTGGGCTTTGGTCCTGATAAAGTAGTTAAGCCATTGCAAACTTCTGGAGGGAAAAAAAGTTTATGAGAAGAGTTTCTGTTTCCTTTTGCTTTTTATCTTGAGCAAAATTTAGTTTCCAGGTCACACGATCATGGTGGAATTGCCACAGGATGGTGGAATCAACTCTCAAAATATATAGTGGTACCATTAATGTAGGTGATAAAGAATGACTCAGGTCTATAATCAGAAATTAGAGTTCATTTGGGGATATGCTAAGACATCTTGATGTGGATCAGTCAAAGCTAATCCATTTTGACTGAAAGTACTCTTAATACGTCAAAGCAAGATCATCTATGGGTTGAAAATAATTTCAGTAGAAGAATCTTTTTTTTTTGCCTTCAAAATGACCTTACCCAGAACTCAGACTATGCAACAGATAAAAGTGAGGTTGTGTTTGTATACATTAACTTTATAATTAACTTTATTTTGTTATATTTGCTTGTTGTAACGTCAACATTTAGAACAATATTTAATCCACAATATATGTAAATATAAGTATAACCACCCTAATTAAAGGCAGAGCTTGTTGGGATGAAAGAACAAAACCATCTGTATGTTTTCTATAAGAAACTCACTGGAAATATAAAGACATAGCTCTGTTAAAAGTTACAGAACAGAAAAAATTGGGTGATGCAGACGTTAAACATAAGGAAGTCGGTGTGACTGTATTAATATCAAGAAAAATCGATTTCAGAACAAAGAATGTTACCAGGGATAAAGAAGAATAACACATAACAATAAAGCGGTTACTTTATCCAGAAGATACAAGAATTTCAAATATAAATACACTGAATAATAGCGCCTCAAAATATATAATCCCAAGCTGGCAGAAATGGAAAGATAAATAGACAAATCTGTAATTACAGTTGGAGATCTCCACTCTCAGTTTCTCGCTGTGGTTTCACGCAGCCTTTCCTCTCTGCACACATACTTCTGGTATCTCTTCCTCTGCCATAAAGGAAATCAGGCCGTGAGTTTAGCACCCTACATTTTGGACCCCATTTAGCCTTAGTGAACTCATTAAAGACTCTATCTCCAAAAACAGTCACAGTGGGCTTTAAGGGTCCACCATGTGAATATTGTAGTAACACAGGTTAGTCCCTGACATTCCACTCTCCAGCGAGCAGTATGTATGTCCTTCTCTAATGCAATATAGGCACCTCACGAAGGTTGACTTTATGTGCTAATTCGACAAGGCTAAGGGATGCTGAAAAAGCTGGTAAAACATTATTTCTGGCTGTGTCTGTGAGAGTGTTTTGGAAGAGATTAGCATTTGAATCAGACTGAGTAAAGATTTATTGTCACCAATGTGGGAGGTGATCATCCAATTTTGGAGGGCCCAAGTACAGCAGATAAAAGGTGGATTCTCTCTTTTCTTGAGCTGGAACATCCATCTTTTTTTTTTTTTTTTTTTTTTTTGCCCTTGGACCTTGGAGCTCCCAGTTCTCCAGCCCGCAGACTATGTGACGGATACCAGCAGCCCTCCAACTTCTCAGGCCTCAGCCTTGGAGTGGGAGTTACACCACTGGCTTCCCTGGTGCTCAGGACTTTGGACTAAGGCTGAATTATGCCACTGGCTTTCCTGTTCTCCAGTTCGCGGATGGCATCTGATGGAACTTCTCAGGCTACATAATTGCATGAGCTAGTTTTCATAATAAATCTCCTCTTAAACATATCAATATGTATTTTATTGGTTCTGTTTCTGTGGAGAACCTTGGCTAATGTACACCCCATCCCAATATCCCCAAAAGTTTTAACTCGTTCCAGCATACATTTCAAGTCCAAAGTCTCATCTAACTGTTATCTAAATCAGGTATTGGTAAAATTCAAGGTATGAGTCATCCTGGGGCAAAATTTCTCTGCAGCTGTGAAACTGTGAAACCAGACAAGTTCTGTGCTTCCAGTATATAATGGTAGGATAGATATTTCCATCCCAAGAAAGAAGAAAAAAATGATGGGTCCCAAGTAAGTCCCAAACTAGCAAGCCAAGGGTCAAAAACAATCTTCTTTTGCTCAGTACTCTACCTGGTCCCACAGGGCAACAGGTCATCCCCACAGCTCTGGGAGGCAGCTTACTCCTGTGGCTTTACAGAGTGGCCTTACACTGGGGCACTGGGCCGGTGACATCCTGGCCCTAATCACCAAAACTCAGGGGGAGACAGTCTAGCCTGTGGTGGGAGCCCCGCTGCCTTGATTTTTGAATCACCTTCAGGGTCATTCTTCCCTTATTTCAAGTGTATTTAAAGCTGAATAGCTCTATTGTCACATCCTGTAGAATTCCGAAGTCTGACAGCCTTCTTTATTCTTTCCCATTTTCTCTGTCCCCTTTAGTTTCAGCTGATGGATTACCCATGGATTTAATCAGCCCACTCAGTTGAAGCCAGAAATAATGATAGGAACATAAGTCTTCAGGAAGTAATTGCCAGCTAAACCCTTAGTGCTCTCTCCAGAACATGCTTTCTGAGTTTTTGCAATATGAATAGGTTGAGGAATTTTTCAAATCTTCAAGTTCTGACTCTTTTTTGTTTAACAATTCCTCTAATTTATCTTTTTCCTCTCTCACTTTGCTATAAACAGTAAAGATATGCCAGGCTGCACCTTTAATACTTTGCTCAGAAATTTCCTCCACAAAGTATCCAAGGTTATCACTCATGGTTCTATCTTTGAGAAAACATGAGAATACAATTCAGTCAGGTTCTTTGCCACTTTATCATGTGAAAGCTGCAGATTGCAGAATGATTTCTCATCTGACTTTTGTCAAGCCCAGATAAGAATTTTTCCCAAGGAGTTTCTAAAAATCCCACAGGAAGCCCTTTTACATCCTCTGCTTTGACAAGGTTTAACTGATGGCTTGCCACTCTATACATTCTGAATTCTAATCCTTATTCTCATTCCTGAATAAACTTAACATATTTGTAAATGTATCCTTATCTGGCCTTTATTCTTTCTCTCTCTCTCTGTCTCTCTCTGTGTGTATGTATGTGTGCATGTGTACGTGTGTGTGTGTGTGTGTGTGTGTGTGTGTGTGTGAGAGAGAGAGAGAGATAGAGAAAGAGAGAGAGAGAGCGCGAGCATGCTCCGGTATCTTTTTCTCTTCCTGTAAGAACACCAGTCCCACTGGATTAGGACACCACTCTTATGACCTTGTTTTATCTTAGTTACCTCCTTAAAGGCCCTATATACAAATACAGTCACACTGGGGCTTAGGGGTGCAACATGTGAGTGTGAGGGAAGACAGTTTTGTCCATAACAATAACAATCTACCAATGCTTAGTGGCTTAAAAACAAAAACAGCACTTATTTAGTTCAAAAATTTTCAATTTGGGTAGA
Source organism: Saguinus oedipus (assembly GCA_031835075.1). NCBI lineage: Eukaryota > Metazoa > Chordata > Mammalia > Primates > Cebidae > Saguinus > Saguinus oedipus. The sequence continues at coordinate 4,402,171 of CM063186.1, forward strand.
ACTCAGTTCAGCTTGTCTCTGCTCCACTCAGTGTCAACGGGGCAGCCAGTAGGGTGTCATTTACTCATAGGTCTAGTAGCTGATAATTAATGACAGTCATCTATAATTTTAGTGGGGGGTGTCAGCTGAACATCTACAAATTTTAAGAGGTGGCTCGATTTCAAAGGTGACTGTTTTGAGAGAGAGAAAAAGAGCCAAGCAGAAGCCATATTTCCACCTGCGACCTAGCTTCTAGAGTCACACAATATCACCTATTTTACATTTTATTTATACAGTTCTAGCCAGTTTCAAGTGGAAGAAAAATAGACTTATGCTTGATGAGAAAATAGCAAGGATCTAAAAATATTGCTGTAGAAGGAGAAATATTACTGTGGCTATTTTTTGAAAATACAATTGACCACATTATGTATGGTTACCAAGCTTTGAGAATTATAAATCGGCATCTTCTCTTTGGTTTACCACTAATCACATCTTCTCTTGCAATTTTGTGCCATAGCAAGTAATCAATCATAAATATTTTTCTTTTACCTCAGAATCATCAAAACGCAAGGGCAGAAGCCAACAGAACTTTATGCATGGATCAGCAACTTGCAAATTTATTAGATACTATTTATATTTAATCAAATATACCTACTTATAAAGGGCAAGAGTTTTAGCACAAGACACAAAACACTTATTTTTAACCTGGAAGGTGGCTGGAGGAAAACAGACAAGCACAGTCCACTGCTTTGGGAAATATTTTGAAAGAAAACTAAATTCTCTAAATTATCCCATAGCTAAGCATTATAGGTTGTGGCTCATTTCCTCAAGTCAATGAGTTTAAAATTAATGCTTGAAATTAATATATCAAGTATTTAAGAATAAAATTAATAATATGTGTAATAAAAGAATAAATTTAATAAAGTACTATTTTATTTATTTTTGAACATTCGTATTTTAATTACGGGTCTCTGTAAAATTCCTCATTTTTGCATAGTGTACTAGTTACACATCATGTTACAATGGTACTTTATTCCAAAACGTTGTTAAAGACCTTTACAAAGAAAACCAAAAACCCATTGTACAGACTTCCTATCTATTGTCTTTTTTCCCTTCTTTCCTAGCCTCTTTCCATTTTGGGGTAAGATTTCCAGCTGACACTAATCAACACACAACCTTTCTGTTTCTCTAAATCTTACTTTCTTCCTCATTTTTCTCTGATGGAGGTGACATAACGTAGGAAAACACTCCTGAATGGCTGCCTGTATTTGAGGCCTTCCCAGGTTAGGTGCTGGTTAGCCTGTGGTCGTTACAGGAAAACACAAATTGTCATTTTGTGCTCCGACAGGAACTGACTGTGGGATCGTCTTCACGTTCACTGGCGCCAGACAAATATGAGATGAACAGTTGTGTTGAACCACATAATAGTTGGGTGTTAAAGTTTAAGTTTGTCCAGAAAGAGAATGAATTTGTGAATTACAGAATAGTGAATGCTTTGAGAAAGAAGAGGAAACATAAAATGAGATGCAATCTAGATTTATACGCAATGTTGAAGTTTGACCGGCACAATCTTTCAGATAGTCTTATTTTTGTATGTGACATACAATTATTTAGTTTAGACAGGTAAGTTCTTGGTGAAGAAGGGAGAAGGAAAAATGGAAACAAAAATAAAATGTCAGGATTAAAAAAAAATAGCAACATGGCAGTTTTAGAAGAGGTGAAGTGAATGAACTCCATTATTAAAATGGAGCAATATGATAATGTTACTGTATGAGACACTTATTTAGAATCTACCAAAACCTCTTATTACTCAGTAGATGCTGTTTTGTATATTGCTTCCCATGATGAAGTGTCATGCAGACTAAAATGCTGGACTACTTTAAGGAGCAGACTGTTATATGCCACCTAGATTTAAAAGAAAATTTATTCATCACTGATTTTTTTCTCAGACTAAAAAGATAAATAAATACATACCTAAAGAGGTAACAACCAAGCTTGTAAAGACAGGTTCTTATTTTAGTTTGGAACAGTTTGCCTCTTAGAAAATTTGTCAACCAAAGCACACAAATTGAATCCTGTTTATTTTATTGTAATTAAGTCAAGAGTGGACATTTTCTACATTATCCCTTAAGAAATAAACAATAAGGTAAGTTACTTTTTACTTTTTTTACACTATTTATTTTCCCAATATGAAACTAATTAGTGAGCTCATTCTTTTAACAGCTGTCCCTGTTGTTCAGGATTTTCCTAAGAAGATGAGGGCCACTGGATGGAAAACAGAACTTGAAAAATCTAATAATAATAATAAAAACCCACAAAGCATGTCTGAGGAATTAAGTAAAAACAATAAATAAGTCATTTTACAAGAGTTCAGTGATCTTGAACTTCCTATTCCACTTATCCACACTGAGGTTGTGTTGGCTAGTATCAGTGGGAAATCTTACGCTGAAATGGAAAAATATTAGCAATGAGTCAACCTCCAAGGGTTCACATCGAGTTTGAATAAGTATTCTGAGTTCAAATGTCTATTGGGATCTTAGTTAAACCTCTACCATCTACTAGTGCCGACTAAAAACTTCAAGAGAACTGGTTCTCTCCAGCATCTTCTGTTCCTATCAGAATGTTAATTTATAAATTCTCTATATCCCTTCAGTTTAATATATTTTCCATGCATGCTCAACGGGTGTTCCTTCTTCACAGATTTAGTAAAGTTGAAAATTTACACATGCAGAAGATATGTAGTAGTAGGAAAAAGGTGAAAATCTAATACCAAAGAAGTAAAACTCAGCGTTTCAGAGCCTGTGATTCTAAGTGAATATGAGAAACAAATGGGAAGAGAAAAGGTTAAGACTTTACAAAATTCTGCAAAAATGCATGACAATAAGTAAAAACGGTGTTAAGTTGGCTGGTTACATACATTAAATGTCATTTGGTAAGGTCTTTATAAAAGTAATTCAAGCTATTAGATCTTTGGTTTGCACTGCCAAGCATAATTTATTCATTATCTGTTCCTTATTAAATCAGAAAATGTCATATAATATATCTTAGTAATTTAAAAAATGTGATATGGCATTGGGAATTCTAAACATCAACATATTCTTATTACTAGTCTTTTAGACTTTCCTCATACTACAAAAGCCAAATCTTAAAGGAGGTTCAGTTTTACCCCAGAGTAATTCTCTAGCTATGACATCCTAAAATTTCATGCCAGTGTGTTAAGAGTTGAACAAATTAGGAAAATATGGGGAATAGAACTGGCTGTCTTGTAATTCTGTAATAAATTTTTATGATATATTTTGTTACTTTGTTTGCAATTTGTAATAAAATATTTGATTGAGGGAATGATGATTAACAGGTGAGAAATATTATTAGATGAAAGATTGCTACAGATATTCATGAGATGCAAAAATATCATTACAAACATTACTTGTTAGTCACCAAGGGAAAAAGATACACTTTTATAGAGAAGGGATAAGGCTGTCACCCCATTAACTGAGAATCCAATATTAGCAACACCAGTAGTGCAGAGATGTCTTATTGTGATGCAATATGAGGCACATAGCATCACCTATAAAGCATTACGTCACATCACACATGGCATCACCGACAAAGCATTACGTCACATCACACATGACGTCACCGACAAAGCATTACATCACATCGCACATGACGTCACCGACAAAGCATTACATCACATCACACATGGCGTCACCGACAAAGCATTACGTCACATCACACATGGCGTCACCGACAAACCATTACATCACATCACACATGGCGTCACCGACAAAGCATTACATCACATCACACATGGCGTCACCGACAAAGCATTACGTCACATCGCACATGGCGTCACCGACAAAGCATTACATCACATCACACATGGCGTCACCGACAAAGCATTACGTCACATCGCACATGGCGTCACCGACAAAGCATTACATCACATCACACATGGCGTCACCGACAAAGCATTACGCCACATCGCACATGGCGTCACCGACAAAGCATTACGCCACATCGCACATGGCGTCACCGACAAAGCATTACGCCACATCGCACATGGCGTCACCGACAAAGCATTACGTCACATCGCACATGGAGTCACCGACAAAGCATTACGTCACATCGCACATGGAGTCACCGACAAAGCATTACGTCACATCGCACATGGCGTCACCGACAAAGCATTACATCACATCACACATGGCGTCACCGACAAAGCATTACGTCACATCGCACATGGCGTCACCGACAAAGCATTACATCACATCGCACATGGTGTCACCGACAAAGCATTACGCCACATCGCACATGGCGTCACCGACAAAGCATTACGCCACATCGCACATGGCGTCACCGACAAAGCATTACGCCACATCGCACATGGCGTCACCGACAAAGCATTACGCCACATCGCACATGGCGTCACCGACAAAGCATTACGCCACATCGCACATGGCGTCACCGACAAAGCATTACGTCACATCGCACATGCATCACTGACAAAGCATTACGTCACATCGCACATGGCGTCACTGACAAAGCATTACGCCACATCGCACATGGCGTCACCGACAAAGCATTAAAAGGCAAAAAAATTGAGTTTGTTAAGTGCAATAATGGTGTTTTCTTATACAGGAAAATATGATCCTTAAGGATTTTAGATGGTGATATAGTGATCTATTTAGGGCTCAAATGTCATGATGTCTATATTTACTCTAAATTATAACACAAAAATAGATTAAGTAATATAGTATTTGCCAGCTGTTAATTGTGATAAGGAAATTATTACTCAGGGTTTTCCAGAAAAACAGAGCCAAACAAACAAATGTATGTGTATATGTGTGTACATACATACATGCAGATTGAGAAAGAGAGATTTATATTATAGGGATTTTATTTTGAAGAATTGCCTAAAATGATTATGGAGGCTGGCAAGTCCAAAATACGCAAGGTAGACCAGGGAAGGGCCAGTGTTGCAGGTGAAGTCTGAAGGCCATTGGCTGGGCAAAGCTCAGTCTTTTGTTCATTTCGGGCTTTCAAATGATTGGATGAAGCCCAGCCACATTATGGAGGACAATCTGCTTTACTCAAAGTTCATAGATTTAAGTGTTATTCTCATCCAAAAACCTGCTTACAGAAACATCCAGAATAATGTCTGACCACATAGACACTGTGACCCAGCCAAGTTCACACAAAAAATTAGCCTTCATAATTGGTATATAAGACTTTATTATTTTTATACCTTTCTGAAACATTTAAACTCTTCAAAATTAATGTTTTTCAAAAATATTTAAAAATGTATCGTCTTTATTTTTTATAAAATGACAGCAAATAAAATGTTTACATTAGTTGTATGAAAAATTAAAACATGAATTCTGAGAATACAGAAAAGTTTATCAGTGCTCACTTTATCAACCCCAGTCAATGACACTCACACAAAGCTCTTCCCAGCATTATACAGAGAACAGAAAAGAAAAAGAAAAAAAATGGAAGTCTTTGATGTTTAAAGTAGGAAAAACAGATGTGAAAGGTTCAGTGGTTTAGGTTTCTGGTATATTTTATGCTGCATCTGTGGATAAAAATGAAAAAATTATTCTAATCCCATAGAATCTTTCAAAGGAATTTTTTAAAAATTGCAAGTCCAAATCAATTACATCATTCAATGATATTTATATGGACACCTTTAAACGGGATTTGACATATCTCATGGTCTTAAGGCTTGTAGTGTTGAGAAAGATTCCGTTTTAATCACTGGGTACACTTGAGCAATGCCAAAAGATCAATCAATGCATTTAGAATATTTGGGGAATAGCCGAGACACGGTATGATTGCCGTCGAGATTTCTGACAGAGCTCAAGTTAGAAAAAAAAAAGTAAAAATGTGAGGGTTTTATTGTGGTAATAACCAAAGCACTTAGTAAATAATTACAAAGAATAATGCCTAATTCAATGATCTAAATCAAAACAAAAATAATGCCCAATTCAATGATTTAAATAAAACAAAAAATAATGCCCAATTCAATGATTTAAATCAAAACAAAAATAATGCCTAATTCAATGATTTAAATAAAACAAAGAATAATGCCCAATTCAATGATTTAAATCAAAACAAAAATAATGCCTAATTCAATGATCTAAATAAAACAAAAAATAATGCCTAATTCAATGATTTAAATAAAACAATAGGAATGCTGGAAAACTATAAACTGGAGTTAACTGTGCTCACAGGAGGGAAAAGAGTGTCTTTCTGGGGCCACTGGGACAAGAATAGGAGGCAGACAGGGCACAGAGCAGCTTTTTCCCCCCTCCAGCCTTCCAGGCTCCCCCTAGCACCACCTATTCTCAATGTCCAACAGGGAGAAACTGGGCAAAGCAGCGACATGGTTTATAGACGTCCAGCCCCAGCATTTCACAAAGCAGTATTGAAGGTTGGGCTTGAAGCTTACTATGCAGCACACATGCTACTGATACCAGATCATTGAGTATAATTAAGAATTTTAATCTCAAATAAAATCATGTCTTATAGAATACAGAAGCACTATATATGAGATAAGGCTTTGGCCATGATTCCCTGTACTTTTCCCTCAGAGTGGAGGAAAGAAGAAATGGAAAAGAATAGATATGATAATCTATAGAAATTACAGTATGAAGAGAAGATTAGAGACCAAACCGGCCACTATCTTATATTCTGGGAAATGTAGATGTCTGATAAACACAAATGCCTTTGTGACCTTTAACACGGTATTTTATTGCTTATAAAACCTTCCTTTCAAAGTGTCAAGCACAGCTGAAAATATGATTATATAAACTAGGGATTAGAGTATGATCTAAAATTTCTGCAAGAACATTTCTTTTTTTCTTTTCTGTTTTTCTGAGATAGAGGCTCACCCTGTCACCCAGGCTGGAGTACAGTGGCACAGTCATGGCTCACTGTAGAGTCAACTTGTCATCCCACCTCAGTCCCCCAGCTAGCTGGGACTGCAGGTGCATGCCACCATGCTTGGCTAGATTTTGTAATTTTTTTGGTAGTGATGGGGTTTTGCCATGTTGCCCAGGCTGGTCTTGAATTCTTGGGTTAAAGCAATCCACCCGACTCAGCCTCCCAAAATACTGGAATTACAGGCATGAGTCACTGTGTCTGGCCACATTTCTTATTTTATACTAAAAATAGAATTATATTGCATTGATTATTTTAATAAAAAAATAGTTCTCACCATCTATAAGGTGTTACATATTTAATGTGTGACTTGATTAACAGCACACAGCCACATACGCCAAGGATACATAGTTTAAGAATCATGACAGCAAATGATTTATACATATATCACTTAAATATATAAATGATGTTGGCTTTGTTAATATAGTCTGCATTGCTTAACAACAGGGATATGTTCTCCAAAATGTGCTGTTGGGTAATTTTGTTGTGCAAACATCATAGAATGTACTTACATAAACCTAATTGAAATAGCCCACTATACATATAGACTATGTGGTTTAACTTACTTCTCCCAGGCTACAAGCCTATATAGCATGTTACTATACTGAGTACTCTAGGCAATTGTAACACAGTGGTGAGTTTGTGTGTCCAAACATAAAAAGTACAGTAAAAATACAGTATAAAAGACAAAAATGATACTCCTGTGTAAGATACCTACTATGCACAGAGCTCGCAGGCCTGGAAGTTGTTCCCGGCGAGTCAGTGAAAGCATGTGGAGGTCTAGGCATTACTCTCTGCTACTGTAGACATGTAAACACTGTGGACTTAGGTTATACTAAATAGAATTTTAAAAGTTTCTTTAATAATTAGTTTTAGCTTAGTGTAATATTTTTTTACTTTATAAACTTATTTTTTTAAAACTTTTTCATTCTTTTGTAATAACATTGCCTTAAAACAAAACACATTATACAGTTGTACAACAAAAATATTTTCTTTCTTAATATTCTTATATTATAATCTTTTTTTCTACTTTTAAAATTATTTATGTTTTTACTTCTTAATTTTTTTTTTAAACTAAGACTTGCACACATTAGCCTAGGCCTGCACGGGGTCAGAAGCATCAATATCACTCTTTCCCACTTTTATATTTTGTGACACTGGAAGGTCTTTAGGGTTGATGACGTGCATGAAGATGTCATCTCTTATGATAATAATGTCATTTTCTGGAATACATTCTGAAGGACCTGCCTGAGGCTGTTTTACTGTTAATTTTTTCATAAGTATTATTGAAGGAGTATATTCTAAAATAATAACAGAAGTATATTATAGTTAATACATAAACCAGGAACATAGTCATTTATTACCAAGTATTAGTTACTCCACATAACAGTATATGCCATGCTTTCATGTGCCTGGCAGCACAGCAGGTTGTTTACACCAGCATCACCATGAACGTTTGTGCAACAAATTTTGCTTTTTTTTTTTTTTCTTGAGACAGACTTTCGCTCTTGGTACCCAGGCTGGAGTGCAATGGCGCAATCTCGGCTCACCGCAACCTCCGCCTCCTGGGTTCAGGCAATTCTCCTGCCTCAGCCTCCTGAGTAGCTGGGATCACAGGCATGCGTCACCACGCCCAGCTAAGTTTTTTGTATTTTGAGTAGAGATGGGGTTTCACCATGGTGACCAGGATGTTCTCAATCTCTTGATCTAGTGATCCACCCTCCTCAGCCTCCCAAAGTGCTGGGATCACAGGCTTGAGTCACTGCGCCCGGCACAAGTTTTGCTAAGACATTAAGGCAGCTACAATGCCACTAGGCAATAGAAATTTTTCAGCTCATTATCATCTCTTATGAGATCCCTGCTATACATGTCATCTGTCATTGACTGAAATGCTGTTATAGAGTATATGACAGTATAAATAAAAACATATCCATAGACTCATATTCATCTATCAATATGATCATATGTGGAATTATTTGCATTGAAGCTGAACAATAGAGCAGAAAAATCAAAAGATAGTGGATCTGGTGACTGCCATCGTGTGTAGCCCTTTAATCTGTGAAGGCTTTGGCAAATTTACCTGACTTTTTCAGCATTTTGTCATCTTTCAAGTGGTGGTAATGCTCAGTCAGTGTAGGGAACTAATGCTTCAATTCCAACTCTGCGCCAGGCACTATATTTTAATAAATATTTACAACATCTTCATGGTATCATTATCTTCATATAACAGAAAAGAAAACTAAACCTCAAAAGGAATAAGTAAAGGAAGGATCAAATCCACAAAGCTGAGTGATAATCAACACTTGAGCAGCTATTCCCTCTCCAATCTAGGATAAAACAATGTATGATTGCACTTGTAATCTGTGAAGTGGTGTGTAATGTATCAATTCAAGGTAATTTATCTTTCAGCTTTCATCATTTTAAACCAAGAGATATATTTTTAAAAATCTCCCATCAAGCTTGAGGGCAGCAAATCTTAACACAAAAATTAATCCTCTAAGAGGAGGAACTGGTTTGTCCTTTGCACCTCCAACTGAGTTTCCTACGATTTGTTTTATTTTTTGACATGGATTGAATTATTCCAACAACCACTCAGGTTTTCACTTATTGAATGTTTTGTGTGAAAGGAAAATGCAATATTCATTAAGATAACTTCAAAGTGTGTTTCATTCCTTTGAGAAATGAGGAAGCCTCGTTCTTCCAATATAACCATGGTCACAACATGTATTTGAAAGTATTTTTCTTTCCACAGGTAATTTTCTTCTCCAATTCTATTTTTAAAATATACTTTCTTTTTTCTGCGACCGAATTCACAATCATATTTCATTTAGTTTCTTCTTTATCTGAATTCCATCAATATTTAAACTTTGTGGCAAATAAATAATTTGTGTGTGTGTGTGTGTGTGTGTGTGTGTGTGTGTGTGTGTGTGTATTTCCTCTAAGGTAACGATTACTAATCATTAAAACACTCAATATTTGGTGGTAACACTTAAGTGTTGTTTCATATCGTTACCTGGTATTTTAAGTGTATTATTATTGCTTTTCAAATTAGGTTATAAATTCCTCGAAATATGCCAGATTTTCATTACTATCTCAAAAGGTTTTAGCAACACTTGTCCTATTGCAGTTGCTTAGGAAATTCAATTAGCGTCATTACTTCTGCCAGATTTTATTATAATGGTTCTTTAAATTCACCAATACATTGATATAGACTCAGCTTCAATCTCTATTAATAACCTTATTTTAAAAGCTGCAAATAATATTTAATGGGTTGAAGAAAGGAATGTATGAGAAATAATAAAATAATGTCTTCCTTTTTTTATTGAGTCTCTATAATTATTTCAATGAAAACATTTCAATGCTGTAAATTAGTTATTTATGGAAAGGAGTAAGTGAAAAACAAGTTATTTCAGAAAAAATGATTCTCCCTTGAAACCACGGTGCATACTAGCAACCAGAAGTCATGATTACCTGGATGGGTATGAATAACTTGATATAACTTTTTCTCTTATTCTTCCACAGTTGTCCCACTGAGGACATTCCCCTACATCACGCATTAGCCTCAGCCTACACAGGGTCAGAATCGTCAATATCACGGTCTGTTGGTACCAGCCAAAGAGCAGGATCAAGTTTCTGTTAAAGTAGAAAGGTAGACGGTGTAAGAATAAACTTTCCTCCAATCTGGCAAAATTCAGGTCAATAAATCTGAACCGCATCTGAGACTGGACCCTTAGCATAGCCATTGTTGGGGCCAGGTCCAGACCAGCTTTGTCCTTCTGTAACTGTGCTCACCTGAATAAATTCAATCGGAAGGCTTTATTCAGTTCCAGGTAAAAAAAAAAGAATATCTTTTAATACATCTGCCCTGACATTATCAGGTCTATCAGGAGAAAAGGAATTGTTAGAATAGATCGTGATCCTGATACAACATTCTTAGAATCGGCTTATTCAGGTAAAAGGTAAGGCATTTTACAGGGCAAACTGTAAAAGAAATTGCAGTCATTGCCCCGTTAAACCTTGGGAGAAATGAAGAATTTCAGTCTTTGGTGCTGTCAAACTGACACCATTCATCATCCTGGAATTGGCTCTTGGCTTTAAAATAAATAAAACAAACCAGAGATCCTCTTCAGAGCCCCATAATAAAGGCAACTCCCCACTGTAGCTCGTCTTGATTTTGGAGTTGATAGCAAAAAAAAAAAAAAGATTTTAAGTCCTTAATACTTCAAGACTGAAACCCACACTGGAGCCAAACAATCTCAAGAAGTTACTGAACGAGGTATTGATTGCAAACAGGGGGACAGTTTGTTATTTGATTTTTCCATTTCCAAGGAATGAGGTGAAATTCACATCTCTCCAGAAGAAAGCATGCTGTGGTCCCTGGAAGCAAGAGTTTATGTGACTTGAGTTCATACGAAGATAATAATTTATATTGGCATGAATAAATAATAGCAGGGAGTTCTAACTGTCCAAACACAATATATAATACCCTGAGAAAAAATGTGGACCATGTTGTAACGTCTTCTATATTTCATGTTATGAGAAGCTGTAAGAACTAAATCATTTCAAAATCACCTATGTCCTCAGGTTTTTAAGTCTCATTTGTCAAATAGCATCCTCGCATCAGCTTGAGATACAGGGGCAGCCTGTGTTGTAACTAGCTGTCTACTCTCTAAGCTTGTCTGAAAACCTTGAAGGTAAATGACTTACAAAGAATATCAGAATGATGTTGTGTCCTTTTATGAAGTCTCTCTTCATAAGAAAACAGTAAATAGCCAGTGAGATTTTAGAAAACCATAGACCAACTTACTTGGTGTGGGAGGGAAAATTTCTGCATCTTTAATTTGTAGACAGAAACTTCCCCGGCTGTTCTCAATTAAGCCCTGCCCACTGCTTCTGGTAGATGTATCTCTGAAATGAGTACATTTGCAGGCTTCGTTTCCTTTTCTTAAAGTTAAGTCTCAAACGAACCCACTCCTCTGAATTAACATAACAGCAATTGAGTATTGGGTGCCGTCTCCCCTGAGTTTCTTTTTCTACAGATCAGACTTTTGCATGTCAGGATTTATTAAGCACATTTATGTATTAAATCTAGAATTGAATTAAATGCTAATGAATATACTTTAATTCTAAGGTTGAAAGATACCTGAACTGGAGAGTGATTAAAAGTGGATTTTATTTCAGTAAATGACTAGACAAAAGAAGGCATGGCCCAAAAGAAAGTGTATGGAGCTGGAGGGAGGACGTATTGGTGCTGGGTTCTTATGCCACATGTTAGCGGTGGGGACGAAGAACCATCATTTGATCGAGCCTCAATTTTCTTATCTAGAAAGTGAGAATGATGGGCTGAGATATGAAAATTCTGTGACGAGCTAAGGATCCATACTTAGCTGTTTTAGATTTTACTATTATAAAGGAAGAACCGTAGATTTACTTTCCTCATGTAATGGCTTTTGTAAAGGAGGAACAGTAAATTGACTTTCCTTATGCGATGCTCTCAGTAGAGGCATTTGTGAGTAACGGAAGTTTACCATAATCTGCTCCCACCTTTTCACAGATGACTTCATCTATACTTGCGGGCTTTCAGAAATCTATTCTTACTACTGAGAGCTAAAACCTTACTTGGAACTGCAATGTGAGAATTCATTACATTAATGAAGATGTGATTGATATTCGCCATGATTTCCAGAGTTAGGATGTCAGTATATTGCTTAACATATATGAGCACATTAAAAGATTTATTCCACATGTTATGTAGTATATCTATTGCTGTTCATATGTTGTGGTTGGCTTAAAAATGACCTCTCAAAAGATAGCCATTGGAACTTGTGAATGTTAACGCATAAAAAAGGGTCTTTGCAGATGAAATTAAGTTAAAGATTTTGAGATGCGGAGATCAATCTAGGGTATCAAGGTGGATCCTAAATGTATCTTTATAAGAGGGAGGCAGAGGGAAATTTTACACAGAGAGAAGAGGATAAAGCAACGTAATTACAGAGGCAGAGATGGGAGTGACGTGGCCACAAGCCAAGGACTGGGGGCAGCAACCAGAAGCCAGAAAAGGCAAGGGATGAATTTTTCCTAGAGCCTCCAGAGGGAGTGCAACCTTGACAGCTGAATTCAGCTCAGTGAGACTAATTTTGGTCTTCTGGCCTCCAGAACTGTGAGGAAATGCATTTTTATTGCTTTAAGTCACCAGGATAGAAATAATTTTTTACAGCAGCTGCAGGAAATGAATATATAGTCTCGCTATCAAAGAGCATGGATAATGCAAGTCTTGATTGCCAGAGGTGTGCTAAATAGCTGGGCTATAGGCACCTTTGTTTCTAATTTGCTTCCATTTGGCATCTTTCTGTAGATTCCACAGTTAATGAGAACTGTTGTTAGAGTTTCATCCTAGGAAAATTTTGTGTACACGAGGGTGTGAAGTGACACTTACTTTCGATAAATGGAGATTATGTAACTGAATTTTTCTTGAGTGCTTTGTTCTCCAGGAAGCTGAATGTGAAATGTTAAGATTATCTCTCTGTCATCTGTGCTCCATAGATAGCGGCTTTCCTTTTCTATCGGGCAGAAATCCTCTATATTTCCTTGGCTCAAACCCATATTTCTATTTCGAGGTCAAAGTGTCTTGTGAAAGTTATCTTAAATCTCTTTACAGAACAAGGAAGTAAATGCACGTTAAGTCAGGTAAGTAAAACTGGATAAAAAAATGTGGTTTGCTGTCCATAGTTCTTCTCCATTCCCATCTTGAGCCAGCCCCAAATACAGGTGCCTGCAGCCAGGAAGCAGCTACCCGCGTCTTCCTCCTCTTCGTTCACCATCACAGCACATGCCCTTGGTCTCACAGCTTGTTAGCTTCCTCCCTTCCTCCATTTACTAGCTGCTATTTCTCATCCTGAAGGCTCAAAGGAGGAGAAAAAACAAAGGAAGGTGACAGTTGCAGAGTTTTGATTTCAAACTGTACCCTCATTAGCTGGTTCTGTGCTCTCTGGGTCTAACAGGTGATTCTTTCTTTCATAGTTCCCTTTCCTGGGCTCTTGGAGATAGTCATGCCCTCCTTTGGTTCCCTTGAGACCAGCAGATAAACCATTAATTGCTCTTCTGGTGGAGTCGTGAAGAGTAAGACTAAGGCTCTTTCCACAGGTTCTAGGCATTCAGCTTGACATATCAGCTCCTTTTTTTTCTTAGCCCCTGGAAAGGTCCTATGAGGTAGGACTCAAGGTGACCCAAGACAAGGTGACCCTTTTGTTCTGACCACCTCTGAGAGAGCAGCCCAACGGCCCCATAGCAGCAGTCTCCTGATGTTTGAAAGAAGTCATCAGACCCTCTTTCCATCCCTACATTGTATAGAAGTTAAGCTCATTCCACCATTAGCCTAATGATTTGACACCTGCCCTCTATGTGACTCAGCTTCAAACAGCACATTTCAAAGCTATCAGAGTAGTTTCCTTGAAACATGACACCCCTTTTAAAGGTTTGAGGTGAGGAAACAGCCATGGTCCACTAGAGTGACTGAAAATAGCCTTCCCTAAAGGTATTTTCATCATGACATCATTACTCTTTTCCACACTCTGACACATGGTTCATAATTTGCTGAGGAGATTCAAGAGTTAAGATTGGTTCATAGAGAAGGTGTTTGAATATCTACGTATGTGTATTTCTCTCACACATCCTGAGGTGTCTGCCCTCTCCAGTGCTGTCACGTCTGTTACTAAAGTAGAAAGAATGACATCCAAAATTCTGAGAGCCTGTGACTCTCAACCCTGACTGTGCACAGAATCACACAAAAAGTGTTGTAAAGCGTACATGGCTAGACGTCTCCCCAGGCCATGAATCACAGTCTCTGTGGTCCGGTGACTAGAAATCCAATTTTTTGAAAGCTTAAGAGACGTGAAAGACTTTTAGGGCTTTGCTCTAAGACATAAATGACATAAAACTCATGGGTGTCTGGGCCTTTTTTGATGGATTGTCATGGATATTGCAGATTCTACTTTTATAAACAGTTTATTCTAAACCGCTTGTACTCTAAAGTGGTATTCTTATTCATAAAAATGTGGTGAATCTTTAACAGTATCTTCACAGAGAAATTATTAATCCGTGAAGGTTTATGCCATTAAATGATTTGAATTTTCCTTTAGATTTCCTTTTGCTACAGAGTCATTTAGCAGGTAATCAAATGTGTATCACACACTCATAATTTCTTGGTGTGTGTTATTGCTAAAGCTGCTAGCATGAGTGTAAACACCACAGTTTCACTTACATTTTCAATTCAAGTCCTTTGCTGGGTCTTATTTTTCCCTAACCAAAGTAATAACATTGAAATATGTTTTGATTTACTTCCAAAGGGAAACAAACTTCCAGGAAAGTCTACCCCCAAATGCATAATATAAAAACATATTTATTTAGTATTTTAACTGAAGAATCATAATTAAACACTTCAGGCAGCTAAATAAAATTTATCAGAAAGATAAGCTTTTGCTCTACTGATTAATTTATGCCATGTGCCTTGGGATAGCATGCAGAAGCCACCTGGCATTACTGTGATTTGGGCAATGTCCACATTAAGCTACCAAATCGATCTGGAAAGCAAAACATGTGTCACACGGGTATTCTTCTCAAGGCCTTGTTTTGATGTAAATTTAGACTTTGCTCATTTTTGAAACCGCAATATTAAATCTAGACTCAAAACACAAATTATAATTCAATGTAAATCATAACAATATAAAAGTTTATATTCAAAGTTAGAAACAATAGGCAGGCACCCAGATGAAGTGACGTAAGGGGCTTTGTGGGCATGATAAAGTCCTTAGTCATGAATATCAGCGTCTGATTTATAAGCATTAGAGAATTTCTCTTTGTCTTCTTTCTTCAAATACAACTATTCCCTCTCCCCAAATGAATACATTATAATCAAATAATTTTGCCAGCAATACATTTGGCAGAGTCATTTTTTTTTTGCCGGTTGGCAGATAGAAGAACTGAGAATCTGAGAACCCAGAAATGGTCGTGAAAGAGAGGGTAGGAGCCCAAAGATTTGTCTCAGGACAGTTTTGTTTTAAATCTAAAAATGCCCAAGATTTTAAGTATTATATTAGTTAGGCATTGTTCTGAAACAAATTACCCTAAAACTTAGTGGCTTAAAATAGCACACATGTATTATCTTACAGTTTCTGTGGGTCAGGAATCTCAGAATTTTGTGGGGTCCTCTGTTTCCTGCTCTCTCATAAGCTAGCTTTTGGCTAGGGTTAGGGTCATACTTGAAGTCTTATTAACTGGGGAAGGGTCTACTTTAAAGCTCACATACATGGTTCCAGGGAGGATTCAGTTTTTAAGAGTTATTGGATAGAGAGACCTCATATTCTCACTAACTATTGGTGGGAGGCTACCTGCAGTTTGTATTATGTAGGGTTTTGTAGCAGTTTGCTCTATCAAAGCCAGCAAGAGAGGAAATCAACGAGCAAGAAGGAAGTCACAATATTTCTGATCTAATGTCGCTGCATGACTGTTTATGTCCCCCTAAAATGTATATATTGAGATCCTCACCCCAGTGACGTGATGGTAGCAGACAGTGAGATCTTTGGGAGGTGATTAGGTCATAGAGGCAGAGCCTTCATGAATGAGGGAAGTCTTATAAAAGAGGTCTGAGAAAGATCCATCACCACTTCCACCATACAAAGACAGAGAGTACCTTCTATGCACAAGGGGGCCCTCACCAAACACCAAATCTGTTGGCGTTTTGATCTTGGACTTCCCTCCTTCAGATCTATGAGAAATAAGTGTGTGTTGTTTGGAAGTTGCCCAGTTTGCAGTATTTTGTGTTAGCAGCCTGAATAGAAAAAGACACCTTTCTTTGTTTTGTGCTGCTAACAGAAAATACCACAGACTGGTTAATTTATAAAGAACAGAAATTTACTGGCTTATGGTTCTGGAGGCAGAGAAGCCCAAGGTTGAGGGGCAGGCATCTGTCAAGGGCCTTCCTGCTGCATCATATCATTGAGGAGGTCTTCGCATGCCAGAAGGGTGAAGAGAAAGCCAAGAAAAAAGCAAGAGGGGGCTGAACTCATCCTTTCATAAGGTGTCTACTCCTGCAATAACAAACCCACTCCCACAGTAACACCATTCATGAGGGTACACCTCCCATTAGGCCCCATTCCCAGCACTGTTGCACTAGGGATTAAATTTCCAGTACAGAACTTTGGGGGACACATTCAAACCACAGCAACATGAAATCATGGAAGTGACATTGCATCACCTTTGGTATGTATTTTTTGTTAGCAGCAAATAGCTGAGTCCAGCTCACTCTCAAGGAGAAAGTATTATACTAGGATGTGAATTATAGCAGATTGAGGGTCATCTTAGAAAGCCATAGCCCAAATATACCCAAATGCTTCTTGTATTCAAAAAAATTCAGATAAAGACATCATTAGCTATTCAGCTTCCTGTCTATAAACTTGATGTCATGTTTAATTCTTCATTTTCACTCACTACACACATCTAGCTCATCCCTAAATCATGTAGATGCTTTGACCAGAGTTTCTAAAATCTTTAAAATAAAATATATATATATATATATAAAATTGCACTTTAGGTTCTGGGGTACATGTGCAGAACATGCAGGATTGTTGCATAGTTACATACACAGCAATGTGGTTTGCTGCCTCCATCCCCCTGTCACCTATATCTGACATTTCTCCCCATATTATCCCTCCCCAACCTCCCTACCCACCTCTGTCAGACCCCAGTGTGTGATGCTCCCCTCCGTGTGTCCATGTGTTATCATTGTTCAACACCTGCCTATGAGTGGGAACAAGCAATGTTTGGTTTTCTGTTCTTGTGTCAGTTTGCTGAGAATGACGGTTTCCAGATTCATCCATGTCCCTACAAAGAACATGAACTCATCAATTTTTATGGCTGCATATTATTCCATGGTGTATATGTGCAGCATTTTCCTTTTCCAGTCTATCATCCATGGTCATTTGGGTTGGTTCCAGGTCTTTGCTATTGTAAACAGTGCCACAGTGAACATATGTGTGCTTGTGTCTTTATAATAGAATGATTTACAATCCTTTGGATATATACCCAGTAATGAGATTGCTGGGTCAAATGGAATTTCTATTTCTAGATCCTTGAGGAATCACCACACTGTCTTCCACAATGGTTGAACTAATTTACACTCCCACCAACAGTGTAAGAGTGTTCCTATTTCTCCACATCCTCTCCAGCATCTGCTGTCTTCAGATTTTTTAATGATCGCCATTCTAACTGGTGTGAGATGGTATCTCAATGTGGTTTCAATTTGCATTTCTCTAATGACCAGTGATGATGAGCATTTTTTCATATGTTTCTTGATCTCATATATGTCTTCTTTTGAAAAGTGTCTGTTCATGTCCTTTGCCCACTTTTGAATTGGTCTGACTTTTTCTTGTAAATCTGTTTTAGTTCTTTGTAGATTCTGGATATTAGCACTTTGTCAGATGGGTAGATTGCAAAAATTTTTCCCCATTCTGTTGGTTGCCAGTTCACTCTAACAATTGTTTCTTTTGCTAAGCAGAAGCTCCGGAGTTTAATTAGGTACCATTTGTCTATTTTGGCTTTTATTGCCAATGCTTTTGGTGTTTTAGTCATGAAGTCCTTGCCTACTCCTATGTCCTGAATGGTTTTGCCTAGGTTTTCTTCTAGGGTTTTTATGGTGTTAGGTCTTATGTTTAAGTCTTTAATCCATCTGGAGTTAATTTTAGTGTAAGGTGTCAGGAAGGGGTCCAATTTCTCCTTTCTGCATGGGGCTAGCCAGTTATTCCAACACCGTTTATTAAACAGGGAATCCTTTTCTCATTGCTCGTTTTTGTCAGGTTTGTCAAAGATCAGATGGTTGCTGATGTGTGGCATTGCCTCTGAGGCCTCTGTACTGTTCTGTTGGTCTGTATCTTTGGTTTGGTACCAGTACCATGCTGTTTTGATTACTGTAGCCTTGTAGTATAATTTGAAGTCAGATAGCATGATGCCACTACCTTTATTCTTTTTGCTTAGGATTGTTTTGGCTATGCAGGCTCTCTTTTGGTTTCATACGAAGTTTAAGGTGTTTTTTTTTTTTTTCCAGTTCTGTGAAGAGGGTCATAGGTACCTTGATGGGGATAGCATTGAATCTATAAATTACTTTGGGCAGTTTGGCCATTTTCACAATATTGATTCTTCCTAACCATAAGCATGGAATGTTTTTCCATCTCTTTATGTCCTTTCTTACTTATTTTTAAAAATCTTTTTAATATACCCAACTGTCAGTGATCTACTGAACATCTTTCATTTGGATAGACGCAAAAGCCTTCAAACGTTGTTTCATGAGTCTTTATTACTCAAATCCATCATTTCCTTAACTTAGTACTTGGCTTGGATTATTTATTCTCTAGGGAACATTCTCTCTTCCCATTAACCTTTCTTGCCAGCAAATTCTTACTTATGTATTAAGGCCCAGTTTAAACGCTACCTTATCTGTGAAAACCTGGTTTTACTACATCTGACAGAGAAAAGGCCCCATCTCTAAGACATTGGAAATAGATGATATATAGTAAAAAGATTATAAAAAACTGTACTCCCAGAAGAAATAAGGAATCTATTTCTGCAATAACAAAACCACTTCCACAATAACACCATTCAGGAGAGTACACCTCCCATTAGGCAGAATGTACCATCTATGCACCTGGGCAAAGATTTGCATTCACTATTCTTCTGAATTGAACCAACTACATGCAATTTTAAAATAAGGGATGCTATATTCTGTCAATAATCCAGGGCAAAAAGAGGACAAGCACTGTGTCCTCAGAAGGCAGAAGAGTGAATGAGCAAAAGGGTTCCTAAGCTGGTTACGTCTAGCCCTTTCATAAGGCACTCGTCTATTCACGGAAGTGGAGGCTTCATGACCCAACCACTTCCCAACACGGCCCCACCTCATAATACTACCACAGCCATGAATGTGGGTTAAGTTTCTACATGTATTTTGGAGGAAACATACATTCAGACCATAGCACAGATGGAAGATTTTCCTTAACATTCCATCTATTAATTCGAACAGAAAAATATTTTTATTAGTTGTGCTTTGATGTAACAATGTTATTTTTTAGGGGCTTTTGTTTTCGTATAGTTGCCTACTATATTATTGGTAGTGGTGGAGGGAGACCTAGGGTAAAAGTGCACAAAAGGAAAACAGGGAAACATTATAAAAGAAATAGGCAGCAGGCCTGCTTCTTTCTTTCAATCGGCTTTACTTATTTTTCTTTTTCCTTTTTTTTCTGAGATGGAGTCTTGCTCTGTTGCCCAGGCTGGAGTGCACCAGCGCAATCTCAGCTCACTGCAACCTCCCCGTCCCAGGTTCAAGTGATTCTCCTGCCTCAGCCTCCCAGGTAGCTGGGATTACAGATATGCACCACCATGCCTGGATAATTTTTGTATTTTCAGTAGAGATGGGATTTCGCTATCTTGGCCAGGCTAGTCTCAAACTCCTGGCCTCAAGTGATCCACCTGCCTTGGTCTCCCAAAGTGCCGGGATTACAGGTGTGAGCCACCACGCCCGGCCAGGTTTTACTTATTTTCTTGGTGTAGTATAACATCTTATTAGTCATCTGGGTGATCTAAATGCAAATTTGGGTGAGAGGAGGCATTGTGAATTTCTTTTGAAAGCTTCTAGTGAATAACTAAATATGGCCCAAGACCTGAAAACTGAACAGCTTCTGCATCTAAAATGACTTCACTGATAAATAATGAATTAAATTACATATAAAAGATTTTGTTCTACATGTAACACACAAGATAATAAAAATGTTAATAAAGATGTTATACTTCTGGCAATCAGGAAACACTATTTCATACTGAGACCACTTGTAGGCCCGATTCATCATGGGTTTGGATAGTTAATTGCTTTGTGCAATCATTGAAAAGCTATTTCTCATGGGCACCCTGATCCCTTGATGATAAACACAAATTTTATAAGAAGAATCAATATAAGTTTATCAGGAAGAATCAATAGTCTTGTGAAGTTATTGTAATCCTCGTTTGACACTTTTGGGATTCCTTTACATTGAATCAATATGTTTATTGAAAACCTATTCAGTGAAAGGTACTGGCATCAAAGATGAATGCTATGTAATTGTAATGCTGTTATCCAAGAGCATCTCACTATGTACTAGGAGAGACTCTAAGTGAGGGGTAGCCAGCTCTTTTATTAGAATCTGTCCTACCGGGTGACTTGGGATGCTGTAAACAGACTGTGACTAGTGAGCTGTGGGGAGGACTCTGGCAAGGCCTATTTATTTAATAAAGGCCCTTTCTTTACTAAACCCTTCTACTTATTGTCAGAGCTGAGCTTCAGGCCTAAGAAGAGGTCATGGGCAAAAACAGAACGTGCAAGTTCATATGTGTAGGGCATACAATGACATCTAGCAGAACATTGCAAAGGAAATAACTTGTGAATTTCAAAAACTAAGCATCATTGACTGAAAGGCTACATTAAAGAGTGGACAAGGCGAGGGAATGAATTTCTGGATAAAGCTGACTTTTAGAAAACTTGCTATGGAATACATGGAGGCCTACCTCAAATTGTGCTGCAATATCCAGAGCTGTGTGAATTACACGTAGCTGAGAATTGCCAGACTTTGTCATTTCTGCAGTTACTCAATTGAGTTAAATAGAGTATTAGGCGGAAGCACCACAGTAAAAATATTATATTAGTCTCAGATTTAACTGGTTTTTAATCCAAGAAAACATTTAAGAACCCTCTGCCTCAGGACTTGTTTTATGAGATGGAGTTTTGCTCTGTCGCCCAGGCTGGAGTGCTGTGCTGTGGCACGATCTCGGCTCACTGCAACCGCCACCTACCGGGTTCAAGTGATTCTCCTGCCTCAGCCTCCTGAGTAGCTGGGATAATAGGTGCACACCACCACACCCGGCTAATTTTTGTATTTTTAATAGAGACAGAATTTCACCATGTTGGTCAGCCTGGTTTTGAACTACTGACCTCATGATCCACCCGCCTTGGCCTCCCAAAAGTGCTATGATTACAGGCATAAGCCACTGCTCCTGGCCTAGTTTTTCATCTTAGTTTGTGATGGAAAAGTATCTATCCTATAGGGTAGATACAATGATTTGATGGAATACAATGCAATCCAATACATTCGATATCTGTATTAACTAGGCTTTCCCAGAGAAACGGAGACAATAGGAGATATATCTAGAAATATACGTATATTTAGATGTATATTTAGGAATATATGTGTGAACAGATATATTCAAGTTATTGGCTTATACAATTATGAAAGCTGAGAAGTGCTATGATTTTGGATATCCATGAAAGCCAGCGGAGTAGTTCAAAGGTCTAAGAGCCTGAGAGCCGATGGTGTAGCTTCCAGTCTGGATCTGAAGACCTGAGAACCAAAAGCTCTGCTTGCAGGAGAAAATTGACCAAGCAGCTCCAGCAGCCAGGAGGCCACGTTCAACCTTCTTTTCCCTGTTCAGGCCACGGTCAACCTTCCTTCTTCTCCCTTTTCGTTCTGTTCAGGCCCTCAACTGATCAGTTGATGCCCACCACATTGAAAAGGGCCATTTTCTTACTCAGTCTACCAATTCAAATGCGAATCTCTTCTGTAAACGCCCTCACAGACACTCCTAGAGATAATGTTCAACCAGGTACTTGAGCATCCCATGGTCCAGTCGCGGTGACAGGTAAAATTAACCATCACAGCGGCTAACACTGAAGGAGTCAAAGGAATACAAGTAGAAGTCTGACCCAAGGATGTGGAAAAACGGCAGTTCCCTTTCCCTTTCCCTCTCTCAGCTTGTGCAATAATTTATTTATTTATTTAATTTTTTTGAGACGGAGTTTCGCTCTCGTTACCCAGGCTGGAGTGCAATGGCGCGATCTCGGCTCACCGCAACCTCCGCCTCCTGGGTTCAGGCAATTCTCCTGCCTCAGCCTCCTGAGTAGCTGGGATTACAGGCACGCACCACCATGCCCAGCTAATTTTTTGTATTTTTAGTAGAGACGGGGTTTCACCATGTTGACCAGGATGGTCTTGATCTCTTGACCTCGTGATCCACCCGCCTCGGCCTCCCAAAGTGCTGGGATTACAGGCGTGAGCCACCGCACCCGGCTGCTTGTGCAACAATTTCTATAGATTCTGTGCTCTTTCAGGAAATGATTTTCTGAGAATGAGCCTCTATTCTTGACTACGGTAACTATGATCTCAGACAAGAGTTTCTAGTGCGTAGGGAGTAGAGGGTAAGAGCATGGACTCTGAAAAGTGGCCGAGATGCTAAACGTGGACATTAGCATAAGGAATGTCCGTAAGGAAAAGCACTTAACCACTCTGGGCCTCAGTCTCATCTGTAAAATATTATCTCCCTTACAGAATTGACATGATAATTATTACACGAATAATACATTTAGAGCATTGGCACAAGTAAGCTCTTTAAATGTCAGCTTAAAATAAAAGAAGGCAGCCAGGGTAGGGCAGAGAACAACATTCTCGAGTCAGGAGTCAGGAGTCAGGATCCTGACCTCATCTGGTACCTTCTAGGTTTCGAAGTCAAGGAGCTTAACGTGACTAAATCTTAGTTTTTTTACTTGTAAAATTAAATCAACATGACTTACACATCCAGCCTCTTCTTTTACATGGTCGAACAAAACGAGTTGAAGGAAATCAGGTGATGAGCCTATTTTGAGCAACATTACCATCTAGGATAGTATTATCTCAATTATTTATGATCTACCAGGGTTATAAGAAAAGTGTCATTAAACAGTTAGGGGCATCTATTTTATACTCCGCAGGGTTCAGTACAGTGTGCGCTCAAGCCTACAACCACCAGGTCAGAAAGACAAACCGTGGCGGGCTTGAGCTACGCTTCCATGCATGCCCAATATCTAATTTTTCTCTTATTTCTAACTTTTCTCTGAATAGTTAGTAATTTATAAGAAATATTTTCTTGACTTTAAGTCCTGGCTTTCAAAGTTAAATTCTGAAGAGTAAGCTCAAGAGACTTTATATTTCTACATTTCTGCTAGTAAAATGTAATTAAGTGAGCCTTCTAGAGAAGCTACTTTCACAAGTAAAGTATTCAAATTATTTTATAAAAGCTTAAAATTTCAACCACTTTAAGCTACTTAAAGAAACAAGTGCTACTTGCTAGGATTAAGCCAACCCAATTAATTAGTAGAAATTATAATGGTGTTTTTCTATATGTAAGAACGAAAGGTGCCAAGGCCGTTGACAGATGTGGCTGGTGTTCACGGTGAATTCATCTGAACCTTCCTGCCTTTTTACCCTCAAATGCTCACTGTATGATTTCTTTCCAACCTCATTAACTTAAAATGAATGCATGTATGGCAGAGATAAACAGGGTTAGAGGGAGAACAAGGGCTAGGGAAGGAGAAACACTCTTGCAAGATGAGGAGAATTGTGTTTGTGCTTTTAATGCAAAGCACTTCTGTCTGTTTTGGGAATTTCCCTAGATTTATGTTATGTTTAAATCTCACATTTTTCTATGCATATTACCTTTTAGAATTGCACCATGCCCTGTTTTTTTCTTAAAGTCTATTTCTGTTATTGCTTATGAAGTTGGTATTTCTTTTCAAGCAATACGACTCTGGACAAACCCTAATTGTCTGTGATGCTGTATATCACATTAGCTCTAATTAGTTACGCTATCTTCACCTACCTTTTTCCAAATTTAGCTGGAGTCACTATTTTTATAGATTTAAATAAAATGTATCTCTCCTCTCCCCTTTTCTTTAACCTGTATTTTATGTTTTTCTTTTTCTTTCACCTTTCTGGCCCTTTTTTGGGCAAACCTCTCTCCTTTCCAACTCACTTTCTTTTCTTTCCTTTTTTTTTCTAAACATATGTCTTCTTTTAAATCTTCTAGGGTTAAAAAGCTAGAGAAAGGATAGTTAAACCAAATTGTTACATATATACGATTATGTTCCATAAATATGTAGTAGACTTCTGGGCATAATTCTGGATATGCTTTGGAGTTTTGTATGTATGTGTACTGTATGGTTTAGAAAGATGTGCAACACTTTGGATATGAACTTTCTAAATGGCTATCTTCACGTTTTCATATGTTCTTTTGGAAAATAATTTCCTAAGAATTTTAAAAGTTTCTAGATGATACTGAGTGTGATATAATTTTGTGTGATATAATTTTATGTGTAAATTTGGCTCGACTACGGTGCCTGTTTTGTGTGTGTGCATGTGTGTGTGTGTGAAGCACTAGTCTAGTTGTTACTGTGAAGGTATAATTTAGATGTGACTATTATTACAATCAGTTGGCTTTACAGTAGGAGCTTGCCTTTGGTAATGTGGGTGGGCCTCATCCAGTCAGGACTTAAGAGCAAAACCCTTCCTCATTAATCAATTTTCTATGAGAGGAAATTCTAATATTTCACTATACTTGTACTTATCACACCTTCAACCAGCATTAGCCTCCCTTGATGACTTTCACCTGAACCAGCTGCCAATCTACAATGACTGTCAAATGGGTTATTGTTCATTTTTATCACTCGGTCTTTATGAATTGGTTGTCATTCTACTGTAAGGAAGAGAGAGCTTTTCCTTTTTATTTACTTATTCATTTATTTATTATTTATTTATGCCAGTGTAGATTTATAAATTCCTTTTTTTTTCAACTGGCTGAATTCATTTCTCTGATTATTTTGATGCAAATTGTCACAGGTTTGGTCACATCAAGCTGATGCCTATATCTATTTGCATTTTCTTATAATCAGGCACAAGATATTTCAGGCTCATCTTTATTTTGCCTCACTCCAGCCCTGGAATTAGCTTATATATATATATGTGTGTGTGTGTGTGTGTGTGTATGTGTATATATAAGCTCCTTCTGTAAAGCCACCTGATTCTAATAGTCACATCTAAATATACCTTCACAGCAACAACTAGACTAGTGTTTCACACACACACACACACACACACACACTATATATATATATATATATATATATATATATATATATATATGTATTACACTTTAGGCTCTGGGGTACATGTGAAGGACAGGCAGGATTGTTGCATAGGTAAATACATGGCAAAGTGGTTTGCTGCCTCCATCACCTTTATCTGGCATTTCTCCCCATGTTATCCCTCCCCAACTCCCTACCGCTGCTGTCCCTCCCCTATTCCCCCCTAACAGACCCCAGGGTGTGATGCTCCCCTCCCTGTGTCCATGTGTTCTCATTGTTCAACACCCACCTATGAGTGAGAACATGTGGTGTTTGATTTTCTGTACTTGTGTCAGTTTGCTGAGAATGATGGTTTCCAGATTCATCCATGTCCCTACAAAGGACAAGAACTCATCGTTTTTCATGGCTGCAAAATATTCCATGGTGTATATGTGCCACATTTTCCTTGTCCAGTCTATTGTTGATGGGCATTTGGGTTGGTTGCAGGTCTTTGCTATTGTAAACAGTGCTGCAATGAACATACGTGTGCATGTGTCTTTATAATAGAACGATTTATAATCCTTTGGGTATATACCCAGTAATGGGATTGCTGAGTCAAATGGAATTTCTATTTCTAGGTCCTTGAGGAATTGCCACAGTCTTCCACAATGATTGCACTAAATTGGACTCCCACTAACCATGTAAAAGTGTTCCTATTTCTCCACATCCTCTCCAGCACCTGTCTCCAGATTTTTTAATGATCGCCATTCTAACTGGCATGAGATGGTATCTCAATGTAGTTTTGATTTGCATTTCTCTAATGACCAGTGATGTTGAGCATTTTTTCATATGTTTCTTGGCCTCATAGATGTCTTCTTTTTTTTTTTGACATGGAGTTTCACTCTTGTTACCCAGGCTGGAGTGCAATGGCACGATCTCGGCTCACCACAACCTCTGCCTCCTGGGTTCAGGCAATTCTCCTGCCTCAGCCTCCTGAGAAGCTGGGATTACAGGCACGTGCCACCATGCCCAGCTAATTTTTTGTGTTTTTAGTAGAGACGGGGTTTCACCATGTTGACCAGAATAGTCTTGATCTCTTGACCTCGTGATCCACCTGCCTCAGCCTCCCAAAGAGATGTCTTCTTTCGAAAATGTCTGTTCATATTCTTCACCCACTTTTGAATGGGCTTGTTTGTTTTTTCTTGTAAATTTGTTTTAGTTCTTTGTAGATTCTGGATATTAGCACTTTGTCAGATGGGTAAATTGCAAACATTTTTTCCCATTCTGTTGGTTGCCAGTTCACTTTAATGATTTTTTCTTTTGCTGTACAGAAGCTCTGGAGTTTAATTAGATCTCATTTGTCTATTTTGGCTTTTGTTGCCAATGCTTTTGGTGTTTTAGCCATGAAGTCCTTGCCTACTCCTATGTCCTGAATGGTTTTGCCTAGGTTTTCTTCTAGGGTTTTTATGGTGTTAGGTCTTATGTTTACATCTTTAATCCATCTGGAGTTAATTTTAGTGTAAGGCGTCAGAAAGGGGTCCAGTGTCTGCTTTCTGCACATTGCTAACCAGTTTTCTCAGCACCATTTATTGAACAGGGAATGTTTTGCCCATTCCTTGTTTTTCTCAGGTTTGTCAAAGATCAGATTATTGTGGATGTGTGATGCTGCTTCTGAGGCCTCTGTTCTGTTCCATTGGTTTATGTCTATGTCTTGGTACCAGTACCATGCTGTTTTGATTATTGTAGACTTGTAGTATAGTTTGAAGTCAGGCAGCATGATGCCTCCAGCTTTATTCTTTTTGCTTAGGATTGTTTTGGCTATGTGGGCTCTCTCTTTGTTCCATATGAAGTTTGAAGTGTTTTTTTCCAGTTCTGTGAAGAAGGTCATGGGAAACTTGATGGGGAAAGCATTGAATCTATAAATTACTTTGGGCAGTATGGCCTTTTTCATGATGTTGATTCTTCTCAACCATGAGCATGGAATGTTTTTCCATCTGTTTGTGTCCTCTCTTATTTCACTGAGCAGTGGCTTGTAGTTCTGTTTGAAGAGGTCCTTTACATTCTTTGTTAGTTGTATTTCTAGGTATTTTATTCTCTTTTTAGTAATTGTGAATGGGAGTTCACTTTTGATTTGGCTCTCTGTTTATCTGTTGTTGGTGTATAGGAATGCTTGTGGTTCTGCACATTGATTTTTGTATCCTGAGACTTTGCTGAAGTTGCTTATCAGTTTCAGGAGATTTTGGGCTGAGACGATGGGGTCTTCTAAATATTCAATCAAGTCATCTGCAAATAAAGACAAGTTGGCTTCCTCTTTTCCTAATTGAACACCCTTTATTTCTTTTTCTTTCCTGATTTCTCTGGCTAGAACTTCCAATAGTATATTGAATAGAAGTGGTGAGAGAGGGCATCCTTGTCTAGTGCCATATTTCAAAGGGAATGCTTCCAGTTTTTGCCTGTTCAGCATGATATTGGCTGCGGGTTTGTCATAAGCAGCTTTTATTATTTTGTGTTATGTTCTATCAATACCTAGTTTATTGAGAGTTTTTTAGCATAAAGGGCTGTTGAATTTTGTCAAAGGCCTTCTCTGCATCTAGTGTGATAATCATTGGTTTTTGTCTTTGGTTCTGTTTATGTTATGGATTGCTGAAGTTTTCTTTTTTAGTTGTGTCTCTGCCAGGTTTTGGTATCAGGATGATGTTGGTCTCATAAAATGAGTTGGGGAGGATTCCCTCTTTTTGTATTGTTTGGAATAGCTTCAGAAGGAGTGGTACCAGCTCCTCTTTGTATGTCTGGCAGAATTCGGCTGTAAACCCGTCTGGACCTGGGCTTTTTCTTGTTGTTAGGCTATTAATTGCTGCCTCAACTTCAGCTCTTTTTATCGGTCTACTCAGGGTTTCAACTTTTTCCTGGTTTAGTCTTGGGAGAATGCAAGTGTCCAGGAATTTATCCATTTCTTCAAGATTTACTGGTTTGTGTTCACAGAGTTGTTTGTAGTAATCTCTGATGGTAGTTTGTATTTCTGTGGAATAGGTGGTGATGTCTCCTTTATCATTTTTATTGCATCTATTTGATTCTTCTTTCTTTTCTTTTTTATTCATCTGGCTAGTGGTCTATCTATTTTGTTGATCTTTTCAAAAAACCAGCTCCTGGATTAATTGATTTTTTGAAGGTTTTTTTTTTGTGTGTATGTGTGTGTGTGTGTGTGTGTGTGTGTGTGTGTGTGTGTGTGTCTATCTCCTTCAGTTCTGCTCTGATCTTAGTTATTTCTTGTCTTCTGCTAGGTTTTGAGTTTTTGATCTTGCTCCTCAAGCTCTTTCAATTTTGACAATAGGCTGTCTATTTTAGATCTTTCCTTGCTTCTCATGTGGGCATTTATTGCTATAAATTTTCCTCTAAACACTGCTTTAAATGTGTCTCAGAGATTCTGGTATGTTGTGTCTTTGTTCTCATTGGTTTCGAAGAACATCTTTATTTCTGCCTTCATTTCATTGTTTATCCAGTCAACATTCAAGAGCCAGTTGTTCAGTTTCCATGAAGTTGTGTGGTTCTGAGTTAGTTTTTTAATCCTGAGTTCTAATTTAATTGCACTGTGGTCTGAGAGACTGTTTATTATGATTTCCTTTCTTTTGCATTTGCTGAGGAGTGATTTACTTTCAATTATGTGGTCAGTATTAGAATAGAAGTGGTGTGGTGCTTATAAGAATGTATATTCTGTGGATTTGGAGTGGAGAGTTCTGTAAATGTCTATCAGGTTTGCTTGGTCCAGATCTGAGTTCAAGTCCTGGATATCCTTGTTAATTTTCTGTCTCATTGATCTGTCTAATATTGACAGTGGAGTGTTAAAGTCTCTCATTATTATTGTGTGGGAGCCTGAGTCTCTTTGTAGGTTGTTAAGAACTTGCTTTATATATCTGGGTGTTCCATTAGCTCTTCTTGTTGCAGTGATCCTTTTAAAATTATGTAATTCCCTTCTTTGTCTCTTTTGATCTTTGTTGGTTTAAAGTCTATTTTAACAGAGACTGGGTTTGCAACTCCTGCTTTTTTTTTTTGCTCTCCATTTGTTTAGTAAATCTTCCACTATCCCTTTATTTTGAGCCTTTGTATATCCTTGCACATGAGATGGGTTTCCTGGATACACCATACCGATGGGTTTTGTCTTCTTATCCCATTTGCCAGTCTGTGTTTTTTGATTGGGGCATTTAGCCCATTTATGGGCTAAATGTGGGAATTTAATCCTGCCATTTTGATGCTAGATGGTTATTTTGCCCATTATTTGAGGTAGTTTCTTCATTTTGTTGATGCTCTTTACTGTTTGATACGTTTATGGAGTGGCTGGTACTGGTTGTTTCTTTCTATGTTTAGTGCTTCTTTCAGAAGCTCTTATAAGGCAGGCTTGATGGTGATGAAATCTCTGAGCAATTGCTTGTTTGTAAAGGATTTTATTTCTCTTTTGCTTATGAAGCTTAATTTGGCTGGATATGAAATTCTGTATTGAAAGTTCTTTTCTTTAAGGATGTTGAATATCAGCCCCCACTCTCTTCTGGCTTGTAGGCTTTCGGCTGAGAGATCTGCTGAGAGTCTGATGGGCTCCCCTTTGTGGGTAACCCGACCTTTCTCTTTGGCTGCCCTTAGCATTATTTTGTCATTCCAACCCTGCTGAGTTTCATGATTATGTGCCTTGGGGTTGCTCTTCTTGAAGAATATCTTTGCTGTGTTCTCTGTATTTCCTGGACTTGAATACTGGCCTATCTTTCTAGGTTGGGAAAATTCTCCTGGATAATATCCTGAAGAGTGTTTTCCAGCTTGGATTCATTCTCTCCATCACATTCAGGTACATCTATCAAACATAGATTAGGTCTTTTCACATAATCACATATTTCTTGGAGGCTTTGTTCATTTCTTTTCACTCTTTTTCCTCTATTCTTGCCTTCTCATTTTATTTCACTGAGTTGGCCTTCAATCTCTGATATCCTTTCTTCTGCTTGTTCGATTTGGCTATTGAAACTTATATATGCTTCGTGAAGTTCTCATGTTGTGTTTTTCAGCTCCATCAACTCATTTATATTCTTCTCTAAGCTGTTTAATCTCATTAGCATTTCATCAAATCTTTTTTCAAAGTTCTTAGTTTCTTTGCATTGGGTTAGAATATGTTCTTTTAGCTCAGAGAAGTTTGTTATTACCCACCTTCTGAAGCCTGTTTGTGTCAATTCATCAGACTTATTCTCCATCCAGCCTTGTTCCCTTGCTGGTGAGGAGTTGTGATTCCTTGGAGCAGGAGAGCTTTCTGGTTTTGGGTGTTTTCATCCTTTTTGCACTGGTTTCTCCCAACTTTGTGGATTTATCTACCTGTGGTTTTTGTTGTTGGTGACTTTCAAATGGGGTCTCTGAGTGGACGTCCAATTTGTTGATGATGAAGTTATTTCTTTCTCTTTCTTAGTTTTCCTTCTAACAGTCTGGCCCCTCTGCTGTAGGACTGCTGGAGGTCCACTCCAGACCCTGTTTGCCTGGGGATCACCTGCAAGGGCTGCAGAACAGTAAGGGTTGCTGCCCATTTCTTCTTCTGTTATCTTTGTCCCAGAAGGGTACTTGCCAGATGTCAGCCTGAGGTCTCCTTTCTCAGGTGTCTCTTTGGATATACAGGGGTTGGGGAGCTGCTTGAGGAGACAATCTGTCCTTTATAGGAGCTCAAGTGCTGAGCTGTGAGCTCCGTTGTTCTGTTCAGAGCTGCTGGGCAGGTACATTTAAGTTGACTGCAGCGGAACTCGTAACTGCCTTTTTTCCCCCAGTGCTCTGCCCTGGGAAGGTGGGGCTTTATTTATAAGTTCATGTCATTCTGCTGCTTTTTTCAGAGATGCCCTGCCCAGTGAGGAGGTAGCCTAGTCACAGTCTCCCAGCAGAGGTGTTGCTGAGCTGCCATGGGCTTTGCCCGGCTGCTGTGTGAACTTCCTTGTGGTTTTGTTTATAGAGGTACAGTGAGAACTGCCTCAGCAATGGCAGGCTGCCTCAGCAATGGCAGATTGCCTCAGTAATGGTGGACTGCCTCAGTAATGGCGGACGCCCTTCCCCCCACAGAGCCGGACCATCCCGGGTCCAGCTGTGCTTGCTGTGGAACTCTCAATCCATAGCGTTTCAGATTTGCAGGTCTTTGTGTGGGTGGGACCCACTGAGCCAGATCACCTGGTTCCCTGTTTCAGCCCCCTTTTCTCAGTTGGATGCATGACTCTGTCTCCCAGGCCATGGTGGAGACACATGGTGCTTTTCTGCACAGGACTCTCCTTGTCCATGGCAGTAAAAACTCATTTGGAAATGTGGTAATCACTCATCTACTGCATTCTCCCTGGGAACTGTAGTACTCCAGAGCTGTTTCTATTTGGTCATCTTGGATTGTCTCCTCAGAATTAGCTGTTTTTCTATGAATTTCTGACTCCTATTAATGGAGGATGGTATCCAGTCACCAAGATCTGGGCCTTCCATATGTTCATTGCTATTGAAATACCACTGCTTCAAAGAGTTCTCTGAAAACAGAATGGGAAATACATGTACGTATATTCATACAACTGAATATACATACTTCTCTCTATTCATATACCTACATATACATAGCTCTCTATATTCATACATCTACATACACATAACTCTCTATATTCATACACTTATGTAACTCTGTATTCATACACCTACATATACATAACTCTATGTTCATACACCTATATATACATAGCTCTCTATATTCTTATACCTAAATATATATAACTCTCTATAGTCATACAGTTACATATACATAACTCTGTATTCATACAGCTACATATACATATCTTTCTATATTCATATACCTACATATACATAACTCTGTATTCATACACCTACATATACATAACTCTATGTTCATATACCTACATCTACGTAACTCTGTATTCATACACCTATATATACATAGCTCTCTATATTCTTATACTTAAATATATTTCTCTCTATAGTCATACACTTAACAAATACATAACTCTGTATTCATACACCTACATATACATATCTCTCTATAGTCATACACTTACATCTACATATCTCTCTATATTCATATACATATATATATGTAACTCTGTATTCATACACCTACATATACGTAACTCTATATTCATATACCTATATATATATATAGCTCTTTATATTCTCATACCTAAATATATATAACTCTCTATAGTCATACACTTACATATACATAACTCTGTATTCATACACCTACATATACATGTCTCTCTATATTCATATACCTACATATACATAACTCTGTATTCATACACCTACATATACATAACTCTCTATAGTCATACACTTACATATACATATCTCTCTATATTCATATACCTACCTATACTTAAGTCTATATTTATACACCTATATATACATAACCCTATATTCATACATATACATCTACATATCTCTCTATATTCATATACCTATATATACGTAACTCTGTATTCATACAGTTACATATACATAACTCTGTATCTATACACCTACATATACATAACTCCCTACATTCATACACCTACATGTACATGGCTCTATACTTCTATATGTAGCTGAGTATTTGCACACAAAAAATTTATATTGGTACCTGTTATGTAAATTTCACCCCTGATGATTCTCTCTCCACCCATGTCTGTAAATCTCTTCTCTGATGGTCAGAAACCCACTCACTTTATTCTCTGTCTCCTCTCCACACACACACATACACATATGTACACATGTGCTCAGTCAGCTTACTTCGTTGTTTATTGTAATGGATCTCCCAACCTCACCTGCAGCTTCTGTACTTGTCAGCTCCATCTAGCTCCAACTCATCCAGGTCTTTTGGCTCCCAGCCACACAGCTGATGTCTTTGTACTGCACGCTCATCCCTTCACCAGCCTGCAGTGGCTGCCCTCCGTGCTGAGAATGTTTTCCTTACACACCTTATTGTTACGGGTGCTTGCAGGTTCTCTTCAAAATTATTACCTGTCCGAAACTTGTTAAGTCAAATTTCTGTGAAAATAATTAATAGAAGATTCAAAATGTTCTCAACACAAAGAAATAATACATGTTTGAGGTGATGAGTATCCTAATACCTTGATCTGATCATTACACATTGTATGCGTGTTATCAAAATATCAGGTCTCACATAAATATGTACGATTCTTATGTATCAACTAAAAAAAGCTTTGAAATAAAAAAATCAGACCTTCGGCCGGGCACGGTGGCTCAAGCCTGTAATCCCAGCACTTTGGGAGGCCGAGGCGGGTGGATCACGAGGTCAAGATATCGCGACCATCCTGGTCAACACGGTGAAACCCCGTCTCTATTAAAAATACAAAAAATTAGCTGGGCATGGTGGTGCGTGCCTGTAATCCCAGCTACTCGGGAGACTGAGGCAGGAGAATTGCCTGAACCCAGGAGGCAGAGGTTGTGGTGAGCCGAGATCGCGCCATTGCACTCCAGCCTGGGTAACAAGAGCAGAACTCCGTCTCAATAAATAAATAAATAAATAAATAAATAAATAAATAAATAAAAATCAGACCTTCTTTTTGAAGCTATTTAGGATCCTCTAGGTAGAAATCCTGCTTTCTGTCATTTCTCATTTTCACCTCTGGCCTCAGGACATTAGGTCTCTAGGAGAAAGACCGTGTAGGTCATCGTCTGACCACTGTTTGCCTCATCCTCTGCAATGAGGATGAACATGGAGAACTTTATGGTAAGTAAAATAAGTCACACACAGAAAGACAAATATGCATAGTCGCACTTACACTTGGAATCTAAAACAATCAATGTAAAAAAAGCAGAGAGTAAAACGGTGATTACTGAGGGGTGGTGGGTGGGGTGAATGGAGAAATGATGGTCAAAGGTCACAAAGCCTCAATCAGACAGGAGGAATAATTTTTTTCTTTGAGAAAGATTTCATCCTGTGGCAAATATAGTAAATAATGTACATTTCAAAACTGCAGAGAGAGTAGATTTCAAATGTTTTCACCACAAAAATGGTAAATATTTGAGGTTATGAATATGCTAATTAGTTTAATGTAATTATTTCATATTGTATTCATAAGCATAACATCACTTTGTACCCCATAAATATATACAACTGTAATTTGTGAGTTTAATTTTAAAATAAATAATCCAAAAATAATGCACTTTTGCTATATGCAATGTGTTTATTTGCCTTGTATTTGAAACTCCCAAAACTTTGGATTAATGTTAGTCAAAGTCATATGCAAGAAAAAAATTGGTTTAGTGTTTTATTTTGAGATTTTCTGTTTCCTGAAATCCCAGAGTGTTTTCACCCATTTGGCAAATTGGAACATCGTATGTAGAATTTTATTAGCCATTGACATGCTTTCTAGTTTACGGCTTGTCGATCAGAGGCAAGACTGACATAATTCAGAGACATTCATTCTCATTGTAAACACTCTAAAATACAATATGTGAAATGCCAATTATTTTTTAAAATCACCATGTGTGAAACAACTGGCTTCCAAGGGGGACAATATAGATATAAATATATATCATATATAAAGTAAATAAATGTAATATAAAATAAATAATACATACAATCAAATAAATATAAATCTTTCAGAATATTCTATGTACTTCATCTCTGGAAGCCACAGGACAACTGGTGTTTAATTTTGTATCTTGTAGGCTTTATCTGCTGTCCAAATAAGAATCATTAAAGATAAATGTATAGTTATAATTTGAGCTCTATTTTCAACTGCTCTAACTGTAGCTTTTAAGAAATATTCCTGAATAAATGGGTATCTAGTTATACTACCTATCAGCGTTGCTTGCACAGAGACTTAGTTAATATTTGATTAGTTGGTTTAATTCAAAATAAAAGCTTGCTCTGGCCCAAATTACTGACATGGCAGGCTCTTTATTTACCCTATGTTCCATTCACTTAAAACTGATACTCAGTGAGAATTGGCCATCGTCAGGCCCTTGTTCCCATGAATAGGTCACTTCATAAGAACTTGCCATAAGGCAGATAAATAGGTTTTCTTGGATTTCTCTTTTGCTCTTTTCTTTTTGTTCTCTCACTTTGCACTTGTGAAACTCATTCTCGATTTAAAGATCCTTGAAGATACAAGAGAAACTGCTCATTAGGTCTTTATGCCTTTTCCTTGGAAAAAGCAAATAGCAAAACCTTTAAGAAAAATAATAAATGAGAGCCTCTAGGTTTTTCACGAGCCCTGTAACCATAATGGATTTCATATTTTATACATCAGGTCCAAAATGTCCAAATCAGCATATACAGCGAAAAATTGGAAATGAAATATTATCTTTTTTGGCCAACTAGTATAATATAATCCCACATTTTCAGTTATCCAGATTTGCTCTGCAGGACATTTTGAAAATGGAGGGGCCTACACTGGGGTTCCCTGCTTCGGTGGGAGAATTCAGATTTAGTTATGACTGTTTCCTCCTCTGCCACGCAAGGTATCTCCACGACTGGGCTATTTTAGAATTTGATTAGAGCATATGACTAGAAACTAACTATAACCCAGAAGAGGGTTTGTCTTTCTGTAGAGTAACCTTCCAATAAATATTTGTTGAGTGCAATGACCTTGCGAGGCACGGGTGAGAAACCATCAGATATTGGTGATGTCTGCTGACCGCTTATTACCGCCACTTTCAGGGCAGACAGAGAGCTTGCTTTCCATGCTGTCTGAAGAACCTATTACTCGTAAAGGCTTTGTTTGCAGAATACATTATCAGTAAAAGCAAAATATGCTGTCAAAAAGATACGATGTGTTCACACAGAGCTCAGTAAACTCTTTTACACAGTAGTAAAAAATAAAACCAGTTATGTCTCATCTTCCTTTATAATGTAAGGCACTGCAAATTTCTGGACTCAAAAAACTATAATAAATGTGCTCCAGGGAAACCATAATATATCTAGAAATTTATATAAGTATTTTCACCAGAAACATTTGTATTAGATTCATTGTATTGTAACAACCATTCTAAGTTTCTTTGCAAAATAAATTTTCTATACTGTACCTAGAAGGCTCAAGAATTAAATGTGATTTGTAAATTCAATATATATTACAAGGCCAAACACTACCAGTTTGAGTTAGAAATATTATTTTCACTTGAAGGTTTTAATACAGGTTGAACAGAAGACAGAAATTATAAAATAAGCCTTATTTTATACTTTCTATTATAAAATTCCTATTGAATTCCTATTGAATTCAGTTAAAATAATGCAAAAAAACTAATTGTACGTAAGCCTTTTTACTATCCAATAAATAAATTGCTATGAGAGAGCTTTTGCTTAAAACACAATATGGGCTTCCATAAATAACAGTCTTTATTAGTTTAGAATGAAATAAGGCTTTATTTTTAGGACATGGTTCCAGTGCAATAGTCATTTAAGGAACTCACTGCAGTTTTGAAAGAGGAAATATTTGATCTAAGCCTCAAATTTCTTACCTGACATAAAAGTGGAAAGACATAAAATTAGCATAACCTGAAAGGTTTCCATAAACATTGTAGAATATTTGAATCACCAAATTTTGTGCCTGTAAGATAAATCTTATCTAAATTGAAGACTCAGGAGGAATAATATTTTATAATAAAGGATATGAGTGTTAATTAGCAAAGTTCTCTAAATACTGAAATGAATTTCTCTAACGTCCCAGAAAGTCGGAGTATGTTTATTTACATTTTTCTGTTTCTAAATGCTTTATTTTAAATTACCCTTGGACTCTCCAGTATTAGACATCAGCCTGAAAGAGATAATAAACTTTGAAATAATGGGCTTTGTTTATAAGTGGCCACATGAAAGAGTAGAAAGAAGATAAAACCAGGAAAAGTAGATCTAAGTTCTAGTCCCAGTTTTACCTCTTGTTCATTGAATAATTTGGAACAATTTAAGAAAAGTAGGCTCTGATACCCTTCCTTGCTTTAAAATGGGTGAAACCATACTCCTCACGATTACCTCTGTCTCCAAGAATCACGGATGCATTCCCCATGAAATTAAAGCATATATTTATAAAGTAGTTTAAAAAATTTACCCAGCTACTCAGGAGGCTGAGGCAGGAGAATTGCCTGAACCCAGGAGGCGGAGGTTGCGGTGAGCCGAGATGGCACCATTGCACTCCAGCCTGGGTAACAAGAGCGAAACTCCGTCTCAAAAAAAAAAAAAAATTATTGTGTTGAGTATGGGCGAAGAGGAAATAAAGGATGGAAGCAAAGTTATTGGCTCTTTTCATGACCCACAGTTTGAAGTTCTGTGGACATCACCAGAGAAATTCCTTGGGCAAACAGAAATTTCCCCTTTTCAGTGGAAGAGCAAGAGTAACAGTCCATGTCAACCCCATTCACCTGCTCAAGTCTGCTGGCTCTTCCTGAATCCCCTCCTGTTTGGTTTAGCGCGTCAGTTAACTTTCTCATTCCGTTAGGTGGCACTGGATTCGCTGCTGCCTCACGCTGTCATCTTGGTCACCTGATTTCGAAGTGCTTTCATCTAAATTTATAGAATATGAACTCTGCATATGTCCTACCTATGGTGTGAGTGTCAGAGAGTACACAAAACACACCAAACTCTTGGAGACTACGTTTTAGTATCATTATTGAGGTAGCGTTATTTGATGGCTCATCCAGCTTAAACAGAGTTGACTACTGCAGACTTTGGCACGTGTTACCAACCTACCTGGAATGATTGAGATGACGTTTATGTTTGA
Source organism: Saguinus oedipus (assembly GCA_031835075.1). Lineage (NCBI taxonomy): Eukaryota > Metazoa > Chordata > Mammalia > Primates > Cebidae > Saguinus > Saguinus oedipus. Next base: position 4,440,748 of record CM063186.1, read on the forward strand.
CTGACTCTTAGAGTCTGGCCTTACGGACTATTTGGAAAAGAATTGATTTAATTGAAATTTCTCTGTTATGACTTCCCATGTCAAAGCAACTAAGTTCTCATTCATTGGTAGTTGTTGAGTTTAGAAAAATCAAAATGTTTGAGCCCTTACAGTATACATGTGACTGTGAACATCAGTCTGCCAGAAAAGCTCTGAGCAGCATGAAACACAGACCCTGACTTGTGCAGGAAAAACTGCCAGACAGAAAGAGAATTATTGAAAATATCAGGGTTTTATGCACTGGTTCTTTTTGCCTTAAGGGAAAGAAGCGGATATAAAGACATCTGGAAAGCTTTCATAAAGTGAGATTTTACTTATCTACCTCTGGGTAGATAGTTTTAATTTCCAAGCTCTTTACCCGTAAGGGGAATACATTTGCTCATCACTCTGCGGAGTATTGTAGGAAAGGGAGAGGGCAAGACCTATTACAAATAACAGCCCGATGTGACTGTGTCTTCCACATGCTGAGATTAAAGATTTTTTTAAGCTGGAGAATGTAAGGGGACCTAAGAGACTTATTTATGTAGTAGTGGATATTAAACTTAAGCCCTTTTGTCCATTCTGTAGTGTGAATTGGAGAACATTTTCTGTTCCATCTGCATCTGTTTGCTGTGATAGATCATTGACATGACTTCAGTACAAAGAAATAATATATGTTTTTAAAATAAAGGATTGCACTGAGACTTGCAATTAGGACATGTGGCATCAGAGTTCCGCTTACTTTTAACTCATCACTTTTTTTTTTGTATCTAAGTATTTGACTTTTGTACTGATTTGAGAATTTGTGCTTTTTTTTGTGTGTGTGTGTGATTCTTGTTTCATTGATAGTATTAAGCTTTACAGTTTTTGTAACCAAATCACAGATTCATTTGCAGAAATGTATGTGCCAATAACTACTGGACTAGACCGGAGGTTTTCAAAACACTGGTGTGAGAAGTAAAAATCAACAAGTGTGAGAAAAAAATTTATTTGATGAACAGACATTATAAGAAAGAAACCTCAGCTATTGAGTCCACACCTTGCAGACTGGCTCCTATTGTTCATGGGAAGAATTCCTGACAAAACTGGGAACACTCAGAAAATATATGCACGGAATTTTAGCAAGATAGATTTTGAAGTGCTTTTGAAGGTACGAGTTATTTAGGAATAATATAGACTGAGAAATAAAAATCTGAAGGTGAACTTTAACTTAGTACAAGTGGCCTGGAAATGGTAGTGTATTATAAACTGTATTCTGGAAATATATATCGGAAACAAGTTCCCTACTTTCCAAGCCCTTAGAAACTTCAGTCATTCTACCTAAAATTGTGACTAGTGGTTCTCTAATTATATGCAAATAATAAACTGGAATTCAGAACTGCTAAGGCTTATAGCTTGAGTTTCTAAAACAATCTGGGCTGTTTTAACAGAACGTTAGAACATGGGGTGCCATGGGTAAGCATTTGTGGGTTTGGCCTCTCTACTGTTGAGCAAAGTCCTTATTTTCTTCCGGAAAACCTTCTCTCTCTCTTCTTGGCTATTAGTTTTCTTTAGTTATTGAGCATTTGAGTTGTAGAGAAGGAGGAGAAATTTCAAAGGTATCTCTCTGCCAGGATATCAGCAGCTTAAAAGAAGCTACCTTGTTAGGCCGGGCGCGGTGGCTCACACCTGTAATCCCGGCACTTTGGGAGGCCGAGGAGGGTGGATCCTGAGGTCAAGAGATCAAGGCCATCCTGGTCAACATGGTGAAACCCCGTCTCTACTAAAAATACAAAAAATTAGCTGGGCACGGTGGTGCGTGCCTGTAATCCCAGCTACTCGGGAGGCTGAGGCAGGAGAATTGCCTGAACCCAGGAGGCGGAGGTTGCGGTGAGCCGAGATCGCGCCATTGCACTCCAGCCTGGGTAACAACAGCGAAACTCTGTCTCAGAAAAAAAAAAAAGAAGCTACATTGTTTAGAAATTTCTTGATGAATTGGCCTCAAGAAGTCTTGAGTTTACAGAATTGTTTCAGGTTAAAACTGTTATTGTAAAAATGGCTTGCAAACTTAAGTGATTTCTTTTAATTTGAAGCATTATTAACTTTATACAATCACGTCGTAACTCCTTTGCTATTTATATGAACTGCAGTGCTTCGCTGTGTCTGTTCCTCACGGAGGAACAATTGGCAAATGGCCTGTGTGTTGTGATTTGCTGTAATGGTACCTTTTTCTTTAATACAGGACTAGCAATAACTGTCTTAAAAAGTACACAGAAATATGCAACAAGAACGTCTTAGGCGCCGCACCTGCTTTGGGTGATTATCTGCTCCTGCCTCCATACAGGTAACTAGGACTTATTTAGTACGGACGGGAGAAACCAAAACATAGAATTAGTTCTCTCTGAGAAGCAAAAAGGAAAACAGTGACTGACATATAGGAACTCTTACAATTTCTCCTTGGGAGGCCAAAAGAAAAAAGGAAGAAAGAACATCGGAAGAAAGAGAAAATACACATGAGATTTCTTATATCACCACTGGAAGTGGCTTTCACTTTCATACTGCTTAATTGTAATAGGAGTTATCTTAGTTAATTATGTTCTGTATTGTTGGAGGAGAAAAGCTCATTCATATCAGCTTTATATGTTTAAGACAATTTGCGTATTCTTTTCTCATTTGTCCAACTTAAACATAATTTTGAATTTTATATGTAATTTTTGTTTTATGTTAAAAAGAAGCAAATAATACATATGAAATAAATTGCTCTTTGTTTTAACTGGCATTGTCAATTTTGTTCTGAATTAGTCAACACATTAATGATAAATCTTTTAGTATTTTATCACTTGGAAACTTACAAATTACTTGCAGAAAGTTTCAAAATTATAGGCAAAGCTATTTTTTGGCATACTGAAATAAATTTTGGAAATCGAAAAAAAATCTTTGTATAAGTCATTTGCAACCCTCTGTGAAGATTAAAAAATACTGTCTTGTAGATACACAGATGTGATGGCAATACCAGAGGTGACATAGAATAGCATATATCTATCTAGTCATTTAAAGAAGATAGTGTCATTGATTCTAGGTAGATCTGTTCTTCTGTTAAATGGTTTTTTTTTGTTCCTTATAAATGTTGTAGATTATGTTTGTTTAGTTTCTACAGAGGACAATAATGGCTGCATATCTCACTTAGATTGTTAATATTTCAGAAGCCACATTTTGAAGGGGGGAGATCTATCTCTTTTTTTTAGAAACAGTCGTTTGTTCTCCCTGCAGCAATCAGTTTATATCACTAGGGGTCAGTGTACATGAACAGATGTCCATATATATCATGGTTTTAGGAAGTGTGATTTCATGTAGTGTTTTTTCATTTGGGGATATGGACACTTACATAGTAATATCAGCTTCCTGCAGCTTGAATTTTCTAGCTATACTCTTGACAGGACATTTCTCCAAGGATTTCCACATGCAGCTCAACTGTTCTTTTCCCTTAGCTGCCTGGTTTCTTTCTGTCTGATGTCAATTCAGAGCCTTTGTCTAATTTAATATGCAGGAACAACAGAATGGCTGACAAGGACTATGGGACCATGGTCAGGGTGTTCCCAAGGCCCTTAGGAATGGCCTGAAGGTGACAACTGCTCCTGGAAGGACTGGATTTGGGGTATGTCTGACACCTGCGAGTTACAGATGAGGGTGACGTTGAAACCATGATGCCTTATCAACTGCTGGTTTCTATTATTTTCTTTCATGTTCCCTCTGCCTCCTGGAAGACATGGAAGCCTGTCTTCACCGTTGCATTGTAAGCTCTTCTTGGGCAGGATGACATCTTACCCGTGCTTATTTTCCAGGACTTAGCACAATGTTTGGCATATAGTTGGCACTGATCATGTTTTCTTAAGTGAACTGCATTTGGTAAATGCTAATATGCCAGAATGACCTACTCATAGTTACTTTTATTGGCAGAGAAATGGATTTTTATTGGCATTAATGGATCTGCCCCTGGAACAAAGGCCAAAAATAGAATGACCCAGTCTACTTTTTCTTTATAAGGATGGAAAATAACGTACCTAGCTTATAAGTAATTAGAATAATTTGGAGCTCATATGTAGCAAATAATTGTTCTAAGAAAAATTCATTCTAGTCATTATTATTATTTTTTGGCTAGTAAGCAACAGAAATTTCTTGCAGTTCTAGAGGCTGGAAATTCCAGGATCAGTTTGCCAACGTATTTGGATTCTGGTGAGGGCCTTCTTTCTTCATAGACGGAAGGGTCTCACATAAATGCCTTCTAATTTTTAGGCAAAACTCATAGAAATAGTCTCATGTCTTAACCTAGAAAAGACATTCTTGTTAGTCTAGAAACAATATGTAGTTTTATGAATAAAAGTCTTTTCTGTTTGCTCTGGTTAGTATTAAGTTTAACACTACATTGGTCATATTAGAAAATTAGCTTAAAATCATAGAATCTGGCTTTAGGTATTGGAAAGAACCTATTTGTTTAGCTCACATGATTGTGTTTGTAGAAAACCTTTTCACTTTTCAACAGAGTGAGCATGAGAGTTTTTTGAAGGCTCACAGCTTTAGCAATTATACTAAATTACATCTTACATGCAAAAATTATTATATATAAAAAATATACTGCACAGAATAACATGCTATGTTAGAGTAGGATCAAAGGTGAGGTTCAATTTCTGACCACTGGGAGTCACTGTGTAGCTGTCACAGCTAAGGAGGCCCCTACACCATCCACATGGGCTACTGGGCAGATAACAGGGTCACCTCTTTCTCCCAACCTCTGGCATTTATCCACTTGCCAACTGGTGGTTATTAAGTGCCCACAGAGAGCTGGGTGCTGTGTTAAAGGAGGACACACAGGGAGAACCAGCTGCCTATGTAGCTAGCCACGACCCCCACCAAAGCTCTTCAAAACCCCTGTGACTTAGTTTCAATATTCTGATACATTTATTTATGAAACCTTGTCTTTCCTGCTACAGATCTTTCAGAGGGACATCTGCGTTTTTATTTTATCTTGTAATTGTTTGTCATATTGGCTGGTATATAATAAACCCTTAAGACACATTTGTTGAGTGACTGGATGCTCTGCCAATTGTTTCCTCTAGTCCTTGGATTTGGTTGCTATTTCTTCTTCTTCTTTTTTTGAGACGGAGTTTCGCTCTTGTTACCCAGGCTGGAGTGCAATGGCGTGATCTCGGCTCACTGCAACCTCCGCCTCCTGGGTTCAGGCAATTCTCCTGCCTCAGCCTCCTGAGTAGCTGGGACTACAGGCACGCGCCACCACATCCAGCTATTTTTTTTTTTTTTTGTATTTTAGTACAGACGGGGTTTGGATGGTCTCGATCTCTTGACCTCGTGATCCACCCGCCTTGGCCTCCCAAAGTGCTGGGATTACAGGCGTGAGCCACCGCGCCCGGCTGATATTTCTTCTTAATTGCATTACTGCTTAGTTATTGCGACTTACCCTGCATCCTTATCCTCTAATGTTATTGTAACATGAAATAGTAATAGGTGAACAATTTTCTTTCATGTTAATTATTTTTCCTGCTTTATTCTGCCATGACAATTTAGGGGTCTTGTTTTATCACATCAGAAATGAACGACAGCAGTTACCAGTGACCATAACAGTCTCATATCTGTAAGTGGGAACTAGAATGGAACAACGTACACAAAATCCAGTAACGAAAACAGCGTTAGTTACTGGAAAGCGAAATAAGTTCATAAGAGGGAAATCTACATTTTAGTTTCGTATCTTTCACCAAGAGATAATTTCAATATAAAGGATCGTGTTACTTCTCACTAACTTCCCTTTCTCCATTTATAAAATCAATTTAAAGCCTATTCAATGCCAGATAGGGAGCAGGCTATGTACTAGGTGTTCCACAGAGTGCAAAGAGAATGTAGCAGGCACAATGCACGTTCACAAGTGTGCAGTTGTAAGAATATGTATAAAACAAACTGAACTTTTTTGGCAGCATTTAAGTGCCAAATGAGTGGAAGAGATCGTAGAAATTTAGATATGTGAGTGATTCCCTTGAGCTTAGACCTGTCATGATTTTGTTCAGAAGAAGTGGATTTTGCTTTTGGCTTTGAAATATCAAGACACTCCATTCCCTGGAATGGAGAGAAGAGGGCATTCTGGGAGAGATATTCAGGGATGTCTTGGCAATAATGAGTACACCTCATGTCTGAAGAGAAGAACGTGTATAGGAGAAAGTAGAGAAAACTCTTAAAGAAGTGATGAGTTAATTTAATAAAAATCTTGAATATATTTTTAGTCATGAGTTTAGAGACCATAATGAATTAAAACTGGAACTTGAAGGTCACTCCTCATTTTATATCCTACTCTTCTTCCTGGAACAATTGCATGTTCTTAGGTACTGCATCTGGAGTTACAGTGTCCAGTACCTTTTTTCTGACACTTATTTCTACTAATGATACAAATCTAAATATTGCCAGAAGTCTCCATTTTCTTGCAAAAGGGTTGCGTTTCACCGAAAGAGCCAACCCACTGTTGGAGCACCTAATTTGTTATGAAGAGAGTGGATTGCTCCAAATCTTATCCTTGATTTTCAGTTTCCCCTTCGGCTTCTATTAAAAAAATATTCTCCAGGAAACCTTTCTGTCAGAATAATCCCCACAGATGCTGAGCTTGTATGATAAAACACTGAGGTGCTTGAGGATAAATTGATGGCAGGAAAAGTTGCTTGTTGAATTAATCAAGTTAAATTCACATCTCTTGTAATCACTAAGTAGCAATGTGCACTTTAGGTAAAAATATAATTCTATTCCTTTTCTATTACATTCTTCTTACCTTCCCTCCTTCATGCTCTGTTTAAGGACCGCCAGTTCAGGAGAACAACACTTAATTCCCGTAACTTAGAATCAACATTTGTTCCCATAACTGCAGAAAGACTTCTGTTCCTGTTAATGCCAATGGATTTTTAGTTCCATTAAGGGAAATAGCTCTTTATTTTCGTGAATGTTGTGGAATGAGAAGGCTGGAAGCTCGCAGGTAATAAAGACCAGACAAACTGACTAAAAGAAGAAAGCTTTAAGGAAAACAATTGATTCATGGTAATGGGTTTCTGCTTGTCCAAAAAGTCTCTATAACTGTTTTGCTCCCATGGGAGTAATACTGAAGAAACTTACAGAAAGTGTGTGTGTGTGTGTGTGTGTGTGTGTGTGTGTCTGATTTTAGGCTATTTGTTTTATGGATTACTTCACATACCCTGATTACCCTGATCTCTTGTTTATAGAGCACTTTGTTACAGAAAGAGTGTGTGTGTGTGTCTTATTTTAGGCTATTTGTTTTATGGATTACTTCACATACCCTGATTACCCTGATCTCTTGTTTATAGAGCACTTTGTTACAGAAAGAGTGTGTGTGTGTGTGTGTGTGTGTGTGTGTGTGTGTGTCTGATTTTAGGCTATTTGTTTTATGGATTACTTCACATACCCTGATTACCCTGATCTCTTGTTTATAGACCGCTTTGTTAAGGCTACAAACGGAGATCAATCACAATTTTTAACTAACAACTGGACGGTAAAGAGACTGTACGAAAACGTCTTACTTTTCATTCAAAGGACTGATAAGAAACTACTAATCCTATGTGTATCTCAGGCTTGGAGTATAATTGGGGGAAAAAAATCTCAACAGGTATCTATTATTTAATTCAATAGATATTTGTATAGATGTAGTTTCTATTTATTTTGGAAAAACATATCAATAAATACACTGTAATAAATTGGTCCCCAAATAATTTCATGCGAATGTATTTAAAAAATTACTATGTAATTATACTGAAATAGTTTCGTATTAAAAAGCTAGCAGATATTTTTTGGTTAATTAACTTTTAAAATATTACAAATCATCTTTACATGTACAAACTAGAAATGATATTTACTAAGCTTGGGTTTTTCATGTATCAAGTTCTCTTAAAATTGGTCAAACAGACAACTTTCTTGTATTTGGTATAAGGATCTCTTCTCTTTGTTTTGAGTTATCTATAGCTTTTCTTTCAAATGATGCCAAAATCATACTTATTGGTGAACTTAACCTATTGAACTACAAGAACAGAGCTTATTAATGTTTAATAAGCCATTAAAACAAATTAAAATTAAACAGTTTGGTCAGTCGTGAGCTGAATATTTTTAAAATATTGTTCATAAGAATTTTCACTTTAAATATAACTTGTGGGTGGTGTGAAGCTGAAACTGTAAAACATAACTCTAATACACAATACAAAAAGTCAATGAACAAATGTGACAAATCTGTGAAGTTATTGAACTAAAGTATTGAAAAAGGATAGGTAAAATACCTAAGATGTGTTACTTTCTATTCTCCGAAATCCCCTTCTGGTTGGCACAGTGGCTCACACCTGTCATCCCAGTACTTTGGGAGGCTGAGGCGGGTGGATCACCTGAAGTCAGGAATCTGAGACCGGATTGGCCACAAGGAGATGGAGGTTGCAGTGAGCTGAGATCACAACAGTGCATTGCAGCCTGGGTGACAGAGAGGGACTCCGTCAAAAACAACAACGACAACACAAAACCCTTACTGAACATGGATTGTGATTTATCTTTGTGTTTTAAATCTACTTCTGCCTGCACAGCTCTCTCTTCAGGGTCTAACACTGGTCAGGAAGTAAATCTTAATGTGTGGAAGGAAAAAGTCAATGAGCAACGCTGTAGGAAGTGTAAACTGAGCTAGATTTCCATTCGGTCTTGGAGTAGAAGAAAAATTATTTTATCAATAAATGGTCATTTGTCTCCAAATATACCTTAAATCAATAGAGAATGGTAATTTTCAGATTATGTATGAGAGCATAAAGGAACTTTTCTTTAAAAAATACATTTTTCTACCAAGTAGTGAAAAAAATGCTTTAGAAAAAAATTCAAAACTAGAAAATAAAGTTAAACAAAGCTTTAAAAATTATTGTGCTGGTCAATTATAATAGTAATAAATAATAGGAAATAGAGTTAAAAGAAACCTTATAAATTATTGTACTGGTTATTAATATTGATAATTAATGATACAATGACCACTACATTTCTTCAACATTTTCTTCAATATGTGGATGGGGAAACTGAGCTGCACAGAAAGATAAACACATTTGTCAACTTCTTTCTTTGATTCTGGAAAACATTTTCCACATGCATAAAAGTAGTGTGTAGCACAGAACGCTGCTGTTCAATATGGTAACCGCGAGCCATGTGTGACTACAAAACGATTCAAATTTGGCTATTGACACGTAGCCATGATAATATTTTGGATAAATTGAGTTACACAGAAAGAATTTAACATATGGATTTCACTTATTTATTTTTGCCTTTTAAAACTGATTACTAGGGGATTTGAAATTACACATATCGCTCACTTTCTATATCTTTGGGCAGTGCTGGCAGTCGGTGGACCCTATGGAATAGTAAGTAGGTACAAATATCCACATCAACAGTCATCATGGCTCATCTTGTTTCACTTATGCCTATGTACTTTCACACTGCCCATGGTCATGCAGATAATTAGTCCCAGATTTGGCATGAACACCTGTTTATTGGCTGTTGTTCTTTTAACTACTATTAATTGAAGAATTTTGTGAGTGTGTGCCTGCCAGTTTTACTTCTCATTATTTAACCCTCCATTTCTGAGCTGAACTGATTTTCACAGTTTAATAACATATTTATCCATTTTCTTTGCTGAGTTTATTTTAGTTTTATTGATAAAGATTTTTAGATAAATTCTCCAATTTACTTTACCAAGTACAGTGGATTCATTTGTAAATAGTCGCTCATACTTGCAAAATTGTGATCATCTGAAGATACCAAAGGAGTTAGTGCCTTCTTGGCTGTATGTTTTATTTACAGTTTTCATGAAAAGTTCCTCTTAAAGTATATGTTAAAAGAGCATAAGTGTCCAATAATCAATAAAAATATCTATTGAATATTTGCACTGTAAGACACACACACACACACACACACATTATGTCATTTAGAGAGTTAGTAATCTTAGAGTGGGAAGAGAGAGGAGGAAGCACAATTTTGCAGACATGCTGGACCTGAAGTGTCAGGGAAATATTAAAGCAGAACTGTCTAGAGATTAACTGGGGAAAACATTTTCTATCTGTACCTTCTCTTCGTGATGACTTCTTGAATAGAAGAGGAGAAAATTTTGTTGAAACGATTAATTATGCTATTTCAGAGAATATTTACAATTACATCTCTGCACATAATATTATGGACCTTTGTTACAGTTATTTCAAAGCAAACATCCTTGTGTATTTTGAGGGATATAAATCATTAATAGAATCTACTTAATACATTTTTAACTTAATTACAAATTCGATTTAGCACATTTGCATCTTAGGAACTGAAAAGGGCTTCATCACAGAAAATCCAAGAGTTCTGAGTTTTCCCTTTTACCCAAGGTTGAGACTTAGCACAGTAACGTGATGTTGTTCTGGATACTCCTAACAAAATGCCTACCCTGAAGGGTGATTTAGGTGGAAGAAATGATGCCTGCGTGATGGCTATCTTCTGGGTGCCCTACAGATTCCCATCTACCATTCCCTGGTCCTGCGAAGCTGATCTGCAGAGACTATGTCACCTGGTTCCCTTGACCTCTCTACCCTCTGATTAGGTGAGAACAGTGGGAAATATCAGCAAGACATGGGAACTAGGGAGTGAATGAAGGGTGTCTATTCCCTTGTTCTTTTCCTGTATAATTGCTGACAGTGGCTGCTGTTTACCCAGCCCCTCTGTTTCCAGATTTTGGTCGTTACTCAATCCTCTGCAGAACTAGGGCTGCTAACGCCCTTCACCTTAAATGGCCAGAGGTGCTGCCTTATCCCTAGTGGGTTTTCCACTCACGCCCATACATTCGTGAAATCCTTTTATTAAACTTCCCTCAAACTATCCCAATTTGAATGTGCCATTCGTTTCCTGGGGAATTGAGAAAGTGTATGAGGATTTCCAAACTTGACTCTGTATGTTAGAAATCCAGTTTGACCCTGGATACCTCAGTGTACTTTCTTCAAAAGTTGAGTTTCTACTTGGAAAAGAAATTGACAGGTGGCTGGAGATTCTGAGACATTGAGCAAAGGCTAATTAGAAGAAGAATTTTCTCACATTTCTTTCCACTTAAACAATAAAACATTATGCTTCACTGAATACAATATACAAGGAATATTCCAGAATATACTTGAAGACTAACAGTTTTTCAAGGTATACGTGCAATTAAACAAAGAATGAGGTGGCAGCTGCAGCCGTGAAGTCCATGCATTTGGACTTGACTTTAAATCAATGCCACAGACACATTGGGCTCACATTGCTAGCAACACACTAAGTCCTAATGCACTTAAGAACTTCAGGTTTTTAATAAGCGTTTTCTTCAAAGCGGTGGCTTGATTTGCTCTGTGATTTCTGTCAAGTGCATATCATATCAAAGGATAAGTGTTTGCCAAAGCCTTTCTTCAGCCACAAAAAGGGAAGTTTTGTTTGAAGAAAGTCAAGCTGGCTGCAGTGACCGCTCCCACTGGGAAGATGAAAGGAATGATTGGATTTCCTGTTACTCTTTTGTTGTTGTTTTTATCTCTCACATGTTTTAATCAACATGAAAGGACACTTGCACTGTGAGAGCGCTGCAATTTGAGAAAGCCATTTAGAGGCCGCCAAATAATCTGCAACTAATAAAGTTGTATTTGTCTGTGGTGTCAAAGAGCAGATTTATAAGAGATGATTAATAAGGGCCGGAATGCCAGACGTGGAGAGATGATCAGGAGATTATTTTGAAAATGAATTTCTCCACTGCAGATTCTTAGGTACGTTTTAAGAAACAAGATAGACTGTAAAGGCTAATTTTGATCCAATGACAACGTCTTGTAGCATTGAGATATGATTATGGGGTAAACTGCAAATATTTTCTATACACAGGTACACATGGCCTCGTAAATCAAGAATAGAAATTTCAAATTGAGAACTAAGATTCTTTATTAATCATCTATATTTAATATATATGAAAATATCATAATTTATTGCTATCAATTGTTTTCTTATTAAATTTCTGTAATATATATAATAGGTCCTCAGTATGTGTTTGTTCAAGGAATCATTAGATAGTTCAAGCACATGTATTTTTAAGTTTTTAAACCATTAAAAATGCCGTTACATAATGATGCCTGCACCCCGAAGAAAGGAAAAAATAAAAAAGGGAGATATACCATCATCATTGCGTTTATTATAATCTGCAATTTCCATTAAGGAAATTAACACCATAGGATATTCTTATTCAAATGAAGTAAGTCTCAATTTTCTCAGGGTAAGTGCTTGAGGCAAGAAAGAAGTATGGCATCCCACCTGCTCTCTCAAAAGGCTGAGCTCTGCATTTCTTCACGAGGGCAGAAAGATAGAGACCACCACCCTCCTCTGCATCTTTTTGTTTCTAAAAATTATACAAGAAGATTAAGTTCACCATATTCCTCAGTTTATAGGGTATGCTTGGCACTGGGCTGAACAATGTCCTGCTCCTTTCTTAGTCATTGATGCATTTCCTTTATTCCCACTGTTCTCCACCTTTCTCTACAAAAGATACCATGTTGCGTATGCTTCTGCTCTTATAGTCTTACAAAATGTATATTGCTGTTTCACATATGTCTATTTTTAAATTATGAAAATAGTAATAGAATAGATCTTGTTCTTTCCATTTTCATTCATAAGTATGTTCTTACATTTTTTCTTTGTGGCTATGAACAATATAGTCCATTGCTTCTAGCTAACAGTGCACTGTGATGGGTCTCAACGATATGATAACTACATAGTTCCTGGATGTTATTGCTGTATTACAAATTCATCTTCCCATTTCTAGGCCATACACGTTTCCATCTGTGGTTTCTGAGGGTTCTCAGCATCCCATTATAAGCCTGTCAATGCTTGGTGTTATCTAGCTTTTAATTTTGGTCATTATGGACATAAAATGATGTCTCAGTGCTTCAGTACATATCTTCCTGATTACGTGTGAGCAACTCTCTCTGTGCTAGTTGGCTTGGTAGACTATCTCCTCCGTAAATTGACAGAACATAAACTTTGCCTAGTTTTCAACTGGGATTTGTTTTCAACTTTTTGATTTTCTTAGGATAGTCTACGTATCAGACCTTTGACCGTTTTAGTGAAAACTTTCAATCCTCCATTTTCTCTGATCTTTATTTACGAGTTCCTTCGTTGAACAAGACCCTTAAGTCTAGTATGAGAAGTTGTATCTTGCATATGTGTACGTTGTTCTGGAGTTTACGAAGTTATTTCCCACTTATCTGTCCCCAAGTTATTCCTCTGTATTAGGTATTACTGTTTTATATTACACATTTGAATCCTTAATATATTTAGTCTACATTTACATGTGATGTGGCTGGAAGCCATGTTTTATTTTTTTCCACATAATGCCAATTTTCCCAACTCTTTTATTAAACAATTTACCATTTGCCCATTGATAGTTGTGTTGGCACCTTTAGCTTACGTTTCTGCTATGGGTTTGTATCTGGGCTCTCTATTTTATTACATTAGATCATTATCTATTCTTGTGCCAACAATATACTGCCACTGAAGTATTTTTTTTTTTAAGTAGAGCTTTATAGTATAGTATGGACTAATATCTGGTATGGCAAAGTTTTCTTTTTCTTTCTTTTTTTAAATATACACTTTGCTATTTTTAGACCTTTGCTTTTCCATATAAATTTTAGTGAAAATATATTCTTATTTTCGTACTTTTTTCAAGGTTGTTTTCACAGTGACTTTATGGTGGCAAAATATCTGAGGCTTCATATGCCTTAGAAATTTCTACTAGATTAGGAATGTACCAAATTTACAGATTAATTTAATTTAGAAAACTTTTAAGTTGTGTCACCCAAGGGCATGGTATATCTCTTTAGTTACTCAGCCATCTATGCCCTACATTAGAGTTTTGAAATTCCTCAGACCTTTGACCACTGTATTGAAAATAATTTCTAGAAATTTATAGTGTGAAAGTAACATCACATTTCTATTGTATTTTTAAATTGTTTTTGTTTGTAAAAAGAGATTCTATTGAATTTTGCAATTTGATTTGTATCAGGAAACCTTGGCCAATTTCTTTACAGTTTTAATAGTTCAGTCTATTAATTTCATTTATTGTCCTATGCAATGACCAGTTTACCACAGCGTTAGTGTTTATTAGAATTTATTTCTGGCAGATTACAGATGTATGCTCTTTTTCTTTCCTTTGGTTCTGCCTTTGAGATTATAAAGGTTATCAAAGTACTTGATAATAATGAGTTTATAAATTTTTTACAACAACCGCTTTTATTTATCTTCTTATTTTCGTACTTCCTTCAAGGTTGCTTTCACAGTGGCTTTATGGTGGCAAAATATCCGAGGCTTCATATGCCTGAGAGGATTTGGAATTCCTTAGTATTTAAATCTCAAGGTGGCTAGATGTATAATTTTTACATTAACACTATTTCCTTAAAATACAGACAAAACTTGCTGCAGAGAATTCAAAGATCAGCTGATTTCTATCATTTTTTAGATGATCTAGTCGCCTTTCTTTTTGGTAAACGTTTGGAATTCTTCTTATCTTTGGTGTTCTTAAATACTACAATAATGTGTCTAAAAGTGAAGATTTTTTTTTTAACATATGATTTCTCTGTCACTCTGAGGCCTTTCAATCTGGCATCTTTCACCTTTTTCTAATTTTAGAAAATTTATCTTCAATGTTTCTTCCTTACATTTAAAATCATTTCAAATTTTTTCTACCTTTTGGAAGGTTGCCTAAATATGAATTCCTGCTTAGCAGTTTACTCTTAAATTATGTATATCGTGTTGTTTATTCAATCTTTTTCCTTTCTTTGAACTATTGCCATTTTTGTACCTAATATTTGATTCATCTTCAAATTCTGATTCTTATTTCATATTGCTAGCATGTCTCTTCATATATTTAAGTATATTTATTATATATGGTTTCTTTTTTTTAATTATACTTTAAGTTCTGGGGTACATGTGCAGATCGTGCAGGCTTGGGGTTAACAACTACTCTGCCTGATAATGTATTTTCAAAAACACTGAGTGTCAAATTTTAGTTTGTATCTTTCTTGGTAAAGTTTGAGAATACAAGGGGATGAAGCTCAGGGTGGAGAGTTTCAGGCTCTAGAACCAACTGTGGTTCACCCTGGCTTATCAGCAGATGAGGACCATTGATGAGAAGAGCACTTGCTTATTATCAGACCACTCTCCTGGTCAGGGACCCACTTTTAAATTATTGGAAAGAAAGAGAGAAGGCAGTTTCTTTAGTTTGTAATCCACCAGCCTTGGGGGAAAGACAGCATTAAGAAATGAATGCTGAAGGGCAGAAGACCAATCTGGGTATGTTAGAATCCACTTCTCACCCTGACAGAAGTTTTGCAATCACCTGAAATTATTTTGTAGATATTGGTGGCCTAAATTGTTATCAGCATAGTGCTGTGGCCAAGTGGCAAATGATGATTTTCTCAAGTAACACAGGAGAAAGAAAAGGAAAAATGTAGATGTTTTCCTGAGTATAATGAATAAAGACAATCTACAGTCTCTGCATTTTTGTTTTTCAGGTTTCTATTGTGATTGGTTGCTTGTGCTTGTACCTCTGATGCATTCATTTTTTTTTGTTGTAATTTCAGTAGTTTTTCAGGAGAAATCCAGCAGAAACCTTTGCACAGTTTTTCTTCCCGCTGTTTGTCCCTCCTTCCCTCCCTCCCTCCCTGCCTCCCTCCCCCTCCCCCTCCCTCCTCCCCCTTCTTTCTTTCCTTTCTTCCTTCCTTCCTCCCTTCCTTCCTTCCTTCCATGTCCCTCTCTCTTTCTCTTCCCCCACCACATCTCTTCTCTTCCCTTTCTCTCCTTCCCTCCTCTTCCCTATCTTTTCTTTTCCTTCCTTTCTCTTTCCTTCTCTTTCTTTCCCTTCCCCTTCCTTCTGATCCCTAAACCCTGGACAAGGGAAGCAGTAAGGTTAGATGAAATAAGAACTGGATTTAGCAGCAGCACAAAATTGTTATTTTACTCCTTTTCTTCTTTCTCAAGCCCAGCCCTACAGTTTTCTAATAGGTTCAAAATCTTGGATGAAGATTTGAAATGTCTCCAATAAGCTACTCAGTTCTCTTCTACTGAATGTGCTTGCTCGAGGAGAGCAGCTGTCACTGACATTGGCGATGTTCCAGGAATTTTTATTCATTGGCTCTTTATTAACAATCTTTGTGAATTTTTCCAATTTTGTAGTTATTCTGTTATCATTTTCTTCACCACTTCCTGGGTTTAATTAGTTCCATGCTTCATATGGCTCATGATCCCAGAGTTTTCAGACCTCAGATTTCCATTGCAATTGCTTGAAGTACAATTATTCAAATTGATCAAATATTCTTGAGAGGAACTTAGTTCTGTCTATTTCCTTCATAACATTCAGACATTCTTAAGAACTTGTTGGCCTTTATTATATTTTTAATGGCAGCTGCTACCCTGTTTTTATGTTGTTTTATTTTTATTTTTGAGATGGAGTCTTTCTCTTTTGCCCAGGCTGGAGTGCAATGTCACAATCTCAGCTTACTTACCCATTTCCTGGGTTCAAGCAATTCTCTTGCCTCAGCCTCCTGAGTAACTGGGATTACAGGCACCTGCCATCATGCTAGGCTAATTTTTGTAGAGATGGGGGTTTCACCATGTTGGCCAGGCTGGTCTTGAACTCATGATGTCAGGTGATCCACCTGCCTCAGCGTCCCAAAGTGCTGGGATTACAGGCATGAGCCACCGCACCCGGCCCAACTTCCATCCTGTTTAGACAAATAACATTAACAACGGAGGAAGGAAGGAAGGAAGTAGAGATAAACTTTTCCCAGTTTTTTTTTTTTTTTTTGTATTTTTAAATTTTCCTCAGTGAACAAGTTTAGTAATAAAATATATAGGAAAAGATGTTTAAAGGATTAAAAAGTACTAAAATATTAAGAAAATGCCTAAGACTTTGGAACCCGTTAGTAAACTGTCGGCATTTTGTTTTTCTCCAAGGTCCATGAGGTGATCATCTTGACATCTGAAAGCAAAATCTCTTTTCAAGTCACTTCGTAAATATAAATTACATGTATTTCTTTCTAATATTTTACACTTTAAAACATTTATGTTACATATAAGATGAAAATATATTTTGTAATATCTGATTTTTGAACAAAGATTTCATCATATTCAGATAATGGCGGATGTTTTGACCTTCTACGCTTGAATCAACACATACAATGGTTTGCTTTTTCTTGCAGTAATAATTGAAATCAATAAAAAAGAAGACATTTTCCGTAAACCTTACACAGAGAAGGAGAGATATGGTTTTCCCTTGGACCTTTAGCATGAAAACTGCCATGCCAAGCACTGGAGATTTAACGTTATCAAGAATTTTGGCTAATATAAATGTTAATCTGTTGAGCTCCCAAACTCAACACAGTCGGTCCTCTCTATATAACTGAAATGGTTTTGTGATGAGGAAGAGAAGTGGCAACTATTGAAAGCATATGCCGACTTCGATATAGACACACACAACACTTTCATTTGCACATACATTGCTAATGTTTTACTGCGAAACCTTGTGTTTCTTCACACATTTGGTTAACCATATGCCTTTGATGACAATCCAATTTTAAAGCATGGCTTCTTATACGGAATGAGAAGTATAATTAAACTAAAATTTCAACCTAGGCCTGTAATGCATTTTGATTTCTCATGAGGTTCTAATCCAGTTTACAAAATGTTTCCAGATGTACAGTCTAGTTCCAGATCAATTTTTATGGGTGTGCAGAAATCCTAATCCTAAATAACGAAAATATATTTATAGTCTTTGTTATGGAAGCTCTATTTGGAGCATCATCTTGAAATTATTAAGCTCATGGGAAGCTGCACAGAGCAGTTTAAGATTTTCAATTTTGTATAGGGGCTTGAAATCAGTGATTGTAAAATTTGAAAATCTAGGTCTTACAGATTAATATGAGAGATTTAAGATGTTCACATTTGGTCTATTTAATTTTCTATTGTATCTTCAGGATGAGTTATGCTGTTTAGGGTCAGAACTAGGAGAGAGAGCTGGTAAAGTACCTTTGTAATTTTAGGCAAGATATCTTTGTTTTGAATTACCTGATTCTGAATGTTTCTTGAATAATTTGTCCATTTATTTAAATATGTGTCAGATATTATGCTGGAGATTAGGTATATGAAGACAAATGAAAGACTATTCTGAAAGAGTTTACAGTGTAGAATAGTAAGAAGCATAAATAAATCTTTAGGGATGAACAGGATGTAGCAAAGTGAACACTGAGTGGAATAACTCTCTAGACGAAATGCTCAGCGTTAGCAATGATGTGAGTGTGGTAACAGCATGAGGAATTTCAAGTAGTTCTTTCCAGCGAGTAAAGTTCAATGGCAGTAGTGCAATAGATTAACCTGGAAAAGTAGTCAGCAAAAAGTGCAGCCAGAGCTTTTCCTACTTGCCTGTAAGAATTTTGAAGTTTTCCTATAACAGGAAGCAAGTCAAATGCCTTTAAGAGATTGTAGTGATTTGGGCCAAACAGAGAATTGTTTAGATTATAAAAATACTACAGCTTTGACTAAAGCTGAGAATATCTATAAACCATACTATGGGAATATCCCCAAGAAAAGTGAATGCTTATGATCATCAAAATTCATACAAAAGAATGTTTATTACAGCTTTATTCACAATAGTTTCAAATGGAAACAATTTAAATCTCTGTCAACAGAAAAGTGGATAAATATGTGACGGCACATTCATACAATAGAATACTCCAGTGAAAAAGAACAAATTCGACTAAATCCATGGATATGACTCTATAGGTGCAACCGCAAGGATGAATCTCAGAGACACAACGTTGAGCAAAATGAGCCAGACAAAAGATAGTATGTAATTAACACCATTTTTATAAAGCACATGAAGAATCAAAATGTATATTTTTGAGAGAATTTAGGTTAGCTTTGGGGAGCATATTGACTGTGAGGGGCAATGAGAGCCTACTGACATGCTTAAAATTTTCAGTATTGCAGATGGGTGCAGTGGCTCACGCTTGTAATCCCAGCACTTTGGAAGGCTGCAGTGGGTGAATCCTGAGGTCAGGAGATCGAGACCAGCCTGGCCAACATGGTGAAACCCCGTCTCTACTAAAATACAAAAACTTAGCCGGGTATGGTTGTGCCTGCCTGTAGTCCCAGTTACTTGGGAGGCTGAGGCAGGAGAATCTCTTGAACCTGGGAGGTAGAGGTTGCAGTGAGCTGGGATTGTGCCACTGCACTCCAGCCTAGTGACAGAGCAAGACTCCGTCTCAAAAAAAAAAAAAAACCAAAAACCAAAGAACAAAAAACGAGGGCGGGTTTAGTTCATGTCCTCTAGAGAGTAGACTAAGCCCAGGGTGTAGGCCTAGGATGTCAAGGGTGAGAATGGAAAGTGAAACTCCAGAATGTTTGCCAAGGATAATTTATACTAGTTTTCTCAATAAATTTGTTTGTTTTCTGTTACCCTCCTAAAATGAATATTTTTTTCTCCTTTCCCTCTCTCCTTCCATTCATCTCTCCGTTTCTTCCTTTCTTCCATTTTTTCAGTATCATTAATTATAGTGGCTCAGAGGATGATAGAATTAGAATTATTCAGTGGTTTCATCCACTTTATATTTTATCTACTTAGAATAACAATACGAATTCCACTAATACAGTGACTGAAAACAGTTAAAAGATTTTTGTTGTAAACGTGGTCTTCATTTTCTGTTTCTAATAGTCATATTATGTCTACATTGTCAGAGCACGTAGCTGTTACGTATTATGCTTCATCTTTTTTAACCACTAGCTGCTCTTAAGCTACATGTAGGTGTACATGTTCACAGTCTGTCAGTATCTCTAATTATTTTCGTTGACTGAGGCTGTTCATTAGTAGATTCCTCAGAAAGAGCTCAAAGAAACATTTTCCTTGAATTTCTGCCAGTTGAGAACAGATAGAGCATTTATGTTTGAAAGCCAGATTTGTTGAATACACAGTCCTCAGTTCAAATTTTCTTTTGTTGAGTAGCATAAATATGGTACCTCCTTTCTTTGCACCAAAAAGTCTGCAAATCACGGTTTCTTTCCTTTGTTCTTTTTACCTTAATATTCAAACACATTTTTCCTTTTCTTTAAGGTCTAGCCATTTTTCTGGAATACATCTTAGTGTCTCAGGTATGAGGCATGTTCAGTATGAGGTATGTAAATTCAATTCTATTTTGAAAGTTTCCAGAAAGTTTTCTTAGAACTCAGTCTTAGTATTTGTCCTATATCCTTGCTTTGTTTTCTTCAGGATTTTCTATTAATTGCTTGTTAATCTTCTTTATCTTCAATAATCATCACTTTCCTTTAGTCCTATTTTTCTTCCTTCCTTTCTTTTGACCTATGTATAATAAAGCATTACCTATTATTTTCATTACTCTTGCATTCTTTTAGTCTTTGTTTCTAAATAATTGTTTTATTCTGAATTCTTTCCAAAGTTCTGCCTCATTTCTTACTTTTTTATCATTCAGATTTTTGTTTTTTTATATCTTACATGGATGTGTGCTTTGTGAATAGCAAATTACAGTTTATCTTTTTCCATTTTGATTGCAGTTTATATTACATTTTTGTATTAACATTTCCTAGTGTTCATTTTATGATGATGGAACAACTGTATCAGCTTTATTCTAAGAAGCTTGAAGTATTTTTCTACACATTGCCATCAACTCTTTATGCAAACTAAATATGGGTTTTGCAACTGGTATCATTTTGATATTATAGTATGTTTTAAATGGAAACATAAAGCAAGTATGATATATCAAGGAAAAAATTCTGATTTGTCAAAGACAGTTACACTTCTAAATGCATCTATTTTTCTATTGTACTTTTCTAGTATTTTCTTCTATTATTGTTTACCTTGTTAGGTATATGTAAACCATAAATACTGTCTTTTTCATCAGAAAGATGTTAGTCTTTAGAAAAAAAATAAACAAAGAGATCTGCGGCCCTTTCTGATCCATTTAGACTTCACCTGAGCTAGCAAATAAACGATGAAAGATAAAAAGCACATTCTGGATTATTCCTTTCCCTCCCGAGTCCCCCAACCTTCCAGAACGAAGCACACATTTTCTTCCGTCTTATCTATGCAAATTGACCACCTGGCCTCTCATGCAAATTAGTCATGTTTTCTAAAAGGATAAGAATTGTAGGAATGTAATGTTCTTTAGTGCCAACGCCAACTGACTTTTCTAGAACACTTAAAAATGGCTAATTCAATTCCCATGGTTTATTCTTAAGAGTTGCCTTGATAAAAAAGATAATCTTGTCAAGCAGCAACAGAAATCTGTAGGATGTCAGGCCTGAGCTCCAGATAAATATCTTTCTCTAACAAAGGATTTTATGAAAACGAAATGAGACAGGGTATTCGAAAAGGTTTTGTTAAAGAAAAGAATTACACAAATATGAGGTATTACCATCATGCTTTACTGTTATGAATTTTAACTTCCATCTAAAATCTGTTTCTTGTTCTACTTGGCATTTGCTTGAATACATATGTGGTGACTTTCACTTAATAGAATCCCTTCCCTTAAAATGAGACTCATAATGTATTCTTATTAAAATGGTATAAATGTCAGTGTAAGATTCAGAGGGGGGAATTTAATTCTAATAACTGCAGGAGAGTTCAGCACTCAATCAATTTACATATCTTGAGTTAATTTCTCTTAAATATACTGTCCTTACAAGTTTCGTAAAAGCCTGGATAAGCTATATTAGAATTCTATTAATGTAGTATAGATTAAATAATGTGTTTATTAACTTAAATATTTCATAGATCAGTCTTTTGCTTCTGCAAGCCTCAACTTTTTTCTGTTTTCTGTGGCAGCACATGGTTAAGAATAATAATCTAGTCAGATTACAGGGTGTAATATGCCTCTCCTGGCCATCAGATAATGGATTTGTGTGTTTGTGTGTGTGTGTGTGTCTGTGTGTCTGTCCATTATGGCTCAAAACACAAAATTAAGAATAAATGTCCATGTATAAATATCCATCATATTGCCTCTGCCAGGAATGCATTTATCAAGGGAATTTAATTAATCGAACGCGGTGCATCACTGTGTTGTCAAGCTTGCCTCTGGTAGATATGCTTGAAGTCAAGCTGGGAAAAGGATGATGAGAACTATTTTCTGACCTGAAACCAGCTCTGATTGACTTCATAGAGTGAAACATGTTATAGAAGGTTATGAGAAATCTTTTCTCATTAAATGGAGATACCGATTACTAATCAGTAGGTATCTCCAGTACTAGGCAGAAGAATGTGGTGCATGGAAGGTTTTCCAGGGACATTTTGGAGGTTATATTTAACTGGTCAGTTTTACTAAGTTTAGGCAAAAATGTTTGTCTAGCTTGATAAAATGGAAATAAAAACTCCCTCTTTTCTGTCCTTTTATGGCACAAGAAACTGATTCTCTTCTACATTTTGGGGAAAGTTTATCTCTTTTTGTAAGATGAGAAAGCTTATAGATTCTTCTCAGGTTTTGTGTACACAGTTCAGTGTTTGGTACAGAAATTATAAAATAATGATGATGCTGATGCTGATAACGATGATGGCTACCACTTATCAGTGCTCTTCATGTTTTAGGCAATATTCTAAGTGCCCTATGTGGATTAACTCCTTTAAATCTCGGCAATCATGTCGTCAGGCTACCGAGACATGGGGACCTTTTGCTAAAGGACCCCTTGCAAAAGGCTGCACAGAATGGGAGAAACCAGGATTCAGCCTTAGGCCGGTCTAGCTACGAGGATTATACTGCTACCCTGAGGCTTCTAGTCTGCACACAGCGACTGGCGCTGACATCCAGAATTATGCCTAGACTCGTGGGAAAAATCAGTTCCGGACTACGCTCTCCGCACTGGCAGTTTGGACCCCACCTACAGAGGAACAAATGTATAGAAAATCACTCTTTCAAAAAAATGCCTTGATAACACCAGCATTTGATGGATACTATTCTGCATAAGGATGTTTGCTAGGCAATGTGATGATACAAAGAAACGTCAGATCCCCAAGAAAATGTACAGATAGAGGGGAGATTTTGCAAATAACTCTAATGAGGCAGGAAGTAAGACCCACAAAAGAGGCACAGAATTCCTCTGATATGAAAGATGAGAAGAAAACATGTTTTCTTTCAAGGAGTGGGCAGATAATTTTCTTCATTCCATGTCTGAATGGCAAAGTCAAGATCGTAAATACTCATAGTTTTAAAAGTTAGCAGGACATTTTAACCAAACACTGGGGTTTCATGGATAAGAGTTCTCTGGAACACATTCGAATTCTCTCTATGTCCTCATTTAGTACATTCTGTTTTCATTTATTATCCATACGCCTGAACTTCCATGCCATTCAGAAGTGTAAACATGGGTAATTAAATATAAAGTTAAATATTTCTGCTTAAATGACTTTCTGATGGAAAGCATATTATTTTTATAATCCTATTTTGCTTACTATTTAGTGAACTATAAATATTAAATAAAATCCCCTATTTGGACTGTTCATAGCATTTTTGTATTTCTTTAATTCCCCTCTTTCTTTTCTCTCTTCCTTCCTTTTCTCCTCCCCCTTTCTCTCTTTCTTTCTCTCTCTCTTCCTCCCTCCCTCCTTTCTTCCTTCCCTTTTTCCTTTTCCCGCTTCCCTCTCCCCTTCTCCTTGTTTTCTTCCTTTTTTCTCTTTCTTTCTTTCTTCTCTCTTACTTTCTCTCTCTCTTTCTCCTTTTTCCCTCTCCCTTTCCCCCCCTTCTTCCTTTTCTTTCTTTTTTTTTTTAGGAAGTTTAACAATCTGATAGACTTATCTATCATCATGTTAAGAATGATGGACTCATTGAACTGTTGGCTTCATAAACAGATATTCATTAATCAAATAAAGTTTTACCTTACAAAGTCTAATGCAAACATATAAAATAACATTTGGTGACATAGAATTTATACTTTAAAATTCATGAGTCATATTTAAAAGCTGATGTTTAATTAGAATGTGATAGCAAAATGACACTTTAGAAATTTAAAACTAACACAGTGTTTAACAATTAGGATCTTAAATATTATTGAATATATATAAATTTAGCTGACATATAATAAGTGAAATAATTTTTTAATGTAGTTTCATAAAAGTCATTAACAAATATTTTCATAAGAATATGAAAATATTTCATATTTTCATGCATTCATAAGAATGCATGAGGACAGATTATTTCTATGATCTGAAATATTCTTTAAATTATATTTGCAAAATATTTGACAATAAGAATAAGTTGTAAGACTTGTTTGATATAAAAACAGTAACCAACTGAATTATCTCACTTGGATGTTTGCCAACAGCAGACACTGAAAATTTGAATCCTTAGCCTCACGTTGTTCTGACTGTAAACTTTAAGTGAACCCACATATATTAGCTATATTGATATTTTTAAATGAGATGCTCCTACTAGTATTACATCCATCTGTGCCGGCTGTAATTGGGAAAAATTAGATCTAATGTTTACATGAAGTCAGGCTGAAAAACAGCTGTTCTCAAGGCCAGTGTCCCCTTTGGGCCTCTATACTCAAATGTCCCAGAACACATATTCCTGCTATCCATTCCCAAAAGATGATGCACATTTTAAACTGGCAGCAGTTCTGGAAAAGATCCAGATTACAAAAGTTTTATAATTTTATGGATATGGATTACCCTCAAGCAGAACAGCCCTTAATTACTCACATTCTTACTGGCACATTTATACTTTCAAAATAGGCACACACGTAGAACAGTTTAAATGATCACATATTTGTGTATAATGCAGAAACATGCAGCACTCATGAGGTTCAACAGAATTGTCATGGGACTCCATCCTGCTTGTAGTATTTCTTTTTCTAGTATTTCTGAAATGGTATGAGTGATTCACTATAGACACACATTTTGTATAGCTTATTTAGCAAAGCAATGGGCTAAGAGTTATAATCCCACTCTAATGATAATTTCTACAAAGTACTTTCCTAAATAAATAATATTCTGTTATTTAGTATATTAATATTTGATTGAAAAATGGAAATTTCCCAAATAACAAGTATGAACTAAAAGCGTGCCTGTCTTAACTAATTGCAAATTAAGAAAAAGGTGCATACATTTTTTCTCAGTTGAAGCCTCAGTAGTGAGAACTGTATTATTTTATATTGCCTCTGCTTAATGGAGAGGGGACATTTGTCCATTGGTGTAAAAAGTGCATAAATGAACAATAAAAACTTTGGAAATCATATGTGTTTTCTCCCCCCTTATTCTGGATTTCTCTGAACTCCACGTGCTAGCTAAAATACATTTGCTTTCAATATGCTGATTGCTATCAATAATTGCGTAAGAGTCTGATATTTGACTCTGCTTGTAAGGTAATGAGCTAACCTGCTATTGGATGAATTCTGGACGTTTTACTCATAGCACAGCAAGCAGTATGATACACGCACCAGTGCCCCTCCCCGCCGAGTTCTTATAGTGCTGAGATGCATAAGGGCTCAGGTTTAGATTTATTACATGCACAGAATGTAGATGAGGAGCCCTAAGCTTAGGAACCCCAGATATTTTATAACGAGCTGTAAGAATACATATCCAGTCTTTGCCCTTTAGGGAGACATTACACTGGAGCGTTTGTTAATACTATCTCCGAGGGAGACACGCTGTCTTTATCTATCAAGGCTGTTTCCTTGAAAACAGTCCAGAACAAAATTAGTTAGTGTGCTTGCTCACAAAATGTGTAGCCATGAGAGATACCCATGGAGATTTATCTCCAAATAGTTGCATCTCTTGTTTCCAGGTTGTCTTTGCTATCGCAGATATTTCCAAGAGTACAGCACTCTAATTAATCTGACTGATGGAAACTGGACTAGATGTGTTTAGTTTGTCTCATACGGCGTTCACTGGAGGTTATTCCCAACAAGACTCAAACAGAAGGACCAACGTGTCCTGTTTACCACAGCCATTCCTTCACAAGCCATTATGGTATCCTTTAGAAAGCCAAATGATTTCGTTTCAGTTTACTGCGTTGACCTTTTCACTTGGCTTGAGAAATTAAGTGGGATGCAGAAAGCTACACTAGAGATTGCCCAGCTGCCACCTTGTCCTGCAAGGAAAAAGTCTAGGACCCTCCTCTCATTGATATCAACCCTAGGCAGTGAGTCCAGGCTGACCTGCATGCCCTCCGGGGTTAGGTGATGGTCTGTCCCTTAAACACTTGATGGTCTCTTACGACCACTGTTAAACTAAAAATGTCCATGTTTTTGGGAGGGAAGCATGTTAATACCTGCCTTCCACATGAAATGGAATCCTGATAGTGCCCCTGGAAAGACAGTGTTGTTTACAACTGATGGTGCTCCTCAGGGAGAGTCGACGTGAGTCTTGGGGCATAGGTTTAAAGTGTTTTCAAACATAGTCTCTTAGCTAGACTGTAGGCTTTAGGGTTCCAAGTTCAGTCTGAGTGTCTGAGTGTCTGCCTTACTTTAGAGGAACCACCAGTTTTCCCACACTACATGCTTCATGGCATTTCTCTGCCCCACTGCATGGGTGGGAAAACACTGGTATTTTGGGAGTTAGAGCCAACCAATTATATTTCTGATAGACATTTTGAGAAAATTGAGAGAAGTGGAAGCCAAATTATGGTCAAGTCATTGGGAGAGGGATAACTGATCTCTAAAGTTAAGTTTTGAAGATCTACACTGGGATGTTTTCTTTATGTGGAAGGTTCTATAGAAGAAAAAAAAATGATTGTTCATTTTCTCTCCTCCCCATTCTCCCTGAAAGCTTAGGTGTTCCATCCTCAGATTCCAAGTTTGCTGCTCTCCCTTCATCACCACAAAATCAGTGTGCACATTCCGGTAGCCATAACCTCATCATGCTTCCAATCATCCCCTACTCAAACTCTTCCTTTTTGTCCAAAAGGATCATGTGCAAAAGGGGCAAGCCATTTTTATAAAACTCTCAGACACCCATATGTACCCCACTTTGTCTTGAATGGGCTACTGTAGGATCTCAGTAAGCAGTGTAGTACCAGATAGTCATTATCCTGATGCTCTAAGACCATGTCAAGCCAACAAGAGGTCCAGGTAGCTGGACCTGAATTATGTTTGAATCTTCTTTTGGATGGCAAAGTCTCCATCCTGAATTATGTTTGAATCTTCTTTTGGATGGCAAAGGCAGCAAAGTCTCTCTCTTGATATCAGGAGACAGATAACCAAGCCAACCTGGGGTTTCCTTTGGAAAACAAAGTAGCATCATGGCCAGGATTGGTCAGGAGAGAATGGCAAATTTTCAAACTAGGTCCAGCTACCCTTTACTCTTTTGTCACATTATCCCCCAGGAAGTAACTGAAAGGGCATTTTTCTGGTCTGGATGATCTCATTCAGTGACCAAACTACCTGACCAAGGTGTGTGGGTCAAAAGAGGGTGAAGAAGCTGAAAACAGATAATGTTTTCAGTTGATTTTAGAAGAAGTTACTCCAAAACTAAGTAATACCAGATGCTCAGGCATGGCAGGGAGTGTGAATATCTTGACTCCTCACCAATTCTTGAATGTTTTTTCCAATAAAAGGTGCACCATTGACTGCAGATGATCTGGAAAGAGAGGTCTGGCCTTTGCTCTTGGTCCCTTGGAGGTAATCTTCAAGTCCGTGGAATGTCTTGCCTAACAAAAGTGTCTTTGTTTACCTGGGGGCTTTGAGCTACAGTATGATTTGTGGAGCGGGGGGAGGGGGCTTTGAGTTATGTGGTAATTGTCAATCTCCCCAGGGGCTGAAGACTGAGGTCAGGCATGTGGGTGGCCAACCAGGTTTATGAGATCAAGCCCCAATAAAAACTCTGAACACCAAAGCCTGGATGAGCTTCCCTGGTGAACAATATACCATGCACATTGCAACATTTATTCTGAAGGGGTTACACTGTCCACACGTCCGTAGAGAAAAGACAACTGGAGCTCCATGTTGGGAATTTTCTTGAACTCTCTGCTATGTGCTTCTTCTCTTGGCTGAGTTGAATGTGCATCATTTTCCTGTAATAAATTATACTGTGAATGTAACATTTTTCACATGTTAGAATGTGAAATTCTAGATAGATATGAATCATTCAGTGAATTATTGCACCTAAGGGTTGGTGGCAGGAGTAAGGGAAGTCCACAGACTTAACTTCATACTCACGCACTAGCTTCAAAAACCGGAATGTTTTAGCCAGAGTAGATGGAAGAGCAAGTCTGTAACACAAAGATCTAACAGTGGTGAGGGAACAGTGATAGCTGTGAGATAAAAGTAGAATCTGCCTAAGTGGGTGGGAGGAATGTCCTGTGCAGTACGTCTCACTGTAAGACAATCAGTTTTTTAGCAAGAGTCACAAATGATTTGGTAACTTTTACATCAGAAATATAGAATGTTTTACTTTCTGTCAAATCCATAACGGTGGATGCACGTCTACGATGGTGAACAATCATGGATGCGGGTAGAAATTACGGCAATCTGGATAACGCATCTCGATCAGCAATTTGATTTCAGTGTGTCTTGCCAGATAATGGGCCTTTGTCACAGGCATCTATCTGAGCAACTCGGGCAAGTTGATAAGTAGCTGCTGTTTGTTTCTACAAACTTTTTTGTAGTCCTCAAGAATGATGTCATTCGTCTGCCAGCCTGTAGTTTTCCCAGTGGCAGAACAAGTGGGCTGCAAGAAACCGTAGTCGGTAGAAATATAATTATAAATTAAGTGACAAGATTTCTCAAGGCATTTACTGGCCAGGGCTATAAGAATGACCTTGAATTCTCCCCACCGAGCAGAGTAACCACGTCCAGCTTTGATTACCCAGAGCTGGTACTGAGGCTGAATAGCTTCTACAGCCCTGTGGATATCACTAGACTCAGTTTAGTTAAGTGAACTAGAAACATCAGTGAATCAGAACTAGGCTTTTGCAGAATTCTCTGTGAGTGGAGAGTCTGATGGGTCAGTGGCTTTGCTGCAGGATGTGGAGGCAGTTGCCACTTTTTAATGTCAGGCTGAGATATCACTAGAGCCCAGGCTACTGCGCTCTCGACTTTGCCATTTCCACTTGATGGATGAAGCTTTTCGGCCACTTCTGACCTCTCTATCTATTGAGTAGAGGTTGACCCACCTCAAAATGGAAATACCAGGCCAAAGAATCATAAAGCTTCTCTGAGTTAGGGCACTGATTTTTGGAAAGTTCTCAGTGGCAAGCTGATAGCTACATTTTGCAAAAAATATTCCTAGTTGCTGTACCAAAGGGATAATGAGCCCAGAATCATGAGGTGCTCTGCTGTGGAGGCTGCTTTCCCCTGCTACAGTCTCTAAAACACAAAATAATCAGTCACAGAGGTTCATACTCAAAGAGGACATTAGCGTGGTGGGGCTGCAAAAGTGGAGAGGGTTCCGTGGCTGGATGGAGAGGATTCTGTAGCTGGATGAAGAGGGTTCCGTGGCTGGATGGAGAGGGTTCCGTGGCTGGATGGAGAGGGTTCCGTGGCTGGATGGAGAGGGTTCCGTAGCTGGATGGAGAGGGTTCCGTGGCTGGATGGAGAGGGTTCCGTGGCTGGATGGAGAGCGTTCCGTGGCTGGATGGAGAGGGTTCCGTGGCTGGATGGAGAGGGTTCCGTGGCTGGATGGAGAGGGTTCCATAGCTGGATGGAGAGGGTTCCGTGGCTGGATGGAGAGGGTTCCGTGGCTGGATGGAGAGGGTTCCGTAGCTGGATGGAGAGGGTTCCGTGGCTGGATGGAGAGGGTTCCGTAGCTGGATGGAGAGGGTTCCGTAGCTGGATGGACAGGTTCCAGTACAAATTTTTGTTTGAGCCCCACCCAGAGGATGCTGACTTGTAAATTAGCTGATATAAAGAATTAAGTAGAATGCTCAAGTGAGGAAATGCTGTCTCCTTTTGGTCATGGGGAATCCAAAAAGAGAGTTTGACTTCTGGAGGCATTGAGCATTGTAAGTCTACCTAAATAATCTCAATAAAGTATTGGGTGTGAAGTCTCCTAGGTACTTTTGTCAGGATTTAGCAGCCACTTCTGCTGAAGCGGCGATAACACTGCAATAAGGGTTATTGGGATGGGGCCTCTGACTTTACAACTGTCAGGACATCCTCTATACAGTAGAAGCTTTGGACGTTGCTTTAGAGACACGCATGCTAATTTCTGACCCAACCACACTGGTAGAAAATCCCAAGAGAGGTTGTCCCACTAACAACTTTTTACTTGTGACTATTACTTGTTTGGAAGAAGCTTCTATGGCATTTATGGGATGGAGAAGCACAAACAGAATACATCAACCCTACCACACATTCCGATGTAGAGAGTCAACAACAGTCCACTGAATTGGCCCAAAGGCTCCATCTTCAAAGTCAGATTAGTTTTCTTTCCTCACTGTAAACCCTGTCCAAATAGCAGGAGTTGAATTTTGCCATCTCCTGTCTCTGTAGGCCACTGGAGGGCAGTGACTTGGGTGCTTATATCCAACAGAGCCATAAACTTTGAGTCTCTCCAGTCCTTGAAGTTTTCCAGTGTGCTTACACAAGTGCATGTGGTTTTGGGTACTTCTTGAGGACGGGAAAACCTCATCCTAATGACCAGTCTCTACAAAGCAACTGAATTTAAGGTAAAGGTGGGGAGACAGATGGAGCATATGGAAGGATAAAATGAACCCACATCGCTAGGCATGACACGTTTACCTTTGGTTGTAAATGGGCTGAAAATGATTCCAGGTGAGCCCATGGCTTAACTAAAAAACACTTCAAGGTTTTAGCCGACTCAATAACTGTATCAGGTGGTGAGGTCGTCATTGACAGCGTCTCTTTCAGTTTTGGGAACTGCTGACTCAGAGCCACAGCCACACTGCCTTTCATATAGGGCTGTGATACTTGCTGGACCAATGCCGTGATAATGGTTTTACCTCCCCCTGCGGATAACACTCTTACCTCCTCCTGCCTAGACGACAGTGACAGACAACACCATCACTGTTGGGGTAGCTCAATTCAATCCTACTTCTCAAGAGTCACTTAGCCTGTAGACATTCATTAATGGTTAGGACAGTAGGGGACACTTAGCAGGAATATGACCCTCATATTCACAATGGTGCACCTTTCCCCTCTCCCACCCTCCAGCACAATCTCACAGAGGTGATTTTTGTCACATGTGAAGAACACCGAGCTTAGAGAACCTGTATCTTTTATGATGGGCTGCAATCAAATCTGACCAGCTTTTGCTCTAGAAGGAGGCATTTCTTTTTATGCCAGACAATGAGCAAATCCACTTTTTCTCTCAAAAGATTCATTATCTCCCAAGGCTGTCTCTATGTAAACATACTTGAAAAAGTAGTTTGGAGCAAAAGGGCAGTAAACACCTCTGTTTTCAAAATACACAGACATGCTGAAGACTCATGGAGAATCATCTTCTGACAACCACTTCTTAAAATTAATAATCTTTTCTCTTTATATTCTTAACACAAAATTACTTCATTTAATTTTCTTCCATAAAAATATAGATTGTAGTAGAACTGTTATGGAGAAGAATGTGAAAACAGTGGGCTTGCTAGACATGAGCATATGAACTGGAGTGATGGGTCTCTGGTAACTGAGGTTACCAGTGGTTGGGGCGTGCTCGTCTACTAATAAGGCATTATTATATATAATGCAACTGAGCACCTGCAATGTGTTAAACACTGCCTTTGTTTGGGGCATACAAAAGCTAGAGAGCAGGTACATAAAGGAATTATAAGGCCCTTTGACAAGAATAGAGTCACGGAAGTATTTCAGATAAGGGAGTAAGTCTGGAGAGAGTGGTAAGAATCAGGTAGAGAACATCTGTTTTCACTTTGGTCTTGAAAGTAGAGTGTAAGTTTTCCAGGGATAATACAGTTGAGAGGGGAGCAAAATTACATGGATAAAGAAGTGTGAGTAAAGGCAAACACCTACAGGGCACCTCTGGAAACAGGTAGCTTCACTGAAATAAAGCACAGATGAGAGAATGTCATAGGAGGTACAAATGGGTAGGTGAGTTCGGTCGGCTCAAGACAAGCCCCGTGCAAAGCATCATCACTTATGCTAAGAAGTTTGGGCCTTATTTCTAGGCTAAAGGGAAGACTTGCAAGATTCATGTATAAAAGTAGGGCATAATCAATCTGCATATGATAAAACTTCTTGACTATTGTAAAATAAATATGTCAGAGGAGATAATATTAAAGTTAGAGAGACAGTTAAAAGGAAAAATAAATACTTGTGAAATATACTAGAGGGCAGGGTCAAGATAGCGGAAAGGAGTGGAATATATCAGAGACTTTAGAGGTAGTCTTTTGAAATGGAATGGGAAAGTGTCTGTATAACAAGAGCAGGAAAAAAATCAACAATGACACTCATGTTTTAAAGTGTGTTCCCTGGAAAATGGCCAATGAATTTCACATGGATCATGATGTCAATTTGATGATGGCAGAGATTTTTTTTTTTTACAAAGCATCTAAGAATAAACTTACTAGATAGTGCAAGGTAAAGAATGCCCTTGAATTGATGTCGTGACCTTCCACTCTCCCATTCTTTTTTGTGAACTGGTAAATATTGTAGAAATTGTATAGATTATACAAAACTATCCTCTACACCCAATATTATACATATTTAAAATAATATCCTGCAAAATGAAATTATCTTGGGACATTTTTTTCTGCATATAACTATTGTGACTTTATTTGCATCAACTAAAACAAGAATAAAGCTATTTGCTATAAATTGTAAGGTTTTAAAAATATAGATGAAATAATCGAAGAATCACCAAAACAACGACAGCTTTGTTTAATAAATTTCAAACCATATATTTAGCAAATAATCATGAAACCTACAGCTTTGTTAAGCAACTCTGAGACCAAATATCTTCATTCCCGTACGCAGAGACTATAAATATTGCCACCGTAGTCTCAAATCAGTAGACAAGAAAGGAAAACTTTATATACAGTAATCAGTGACTTCATGCAGAGATAAAAAATACAAAGAATCCTTGCAAATAATTAAACATCCTAGTTCTGGAGAGTCTTTGATTAATACATTGGAAAGCAAGTCACCTCCACAGTCTTGGCAGGTGGCTCTGTGATAATACCACAGCTGATCTTTCATTGTTCTGGCTGAAGATTAATTATCTCCGTTCCTTCTATAATATCCGTTTAGTGCCTTATAAATTGGATCCAGCTATTAGCACTATTCATTTATTTCCTATGAAGATGGTCTAAGCTTTGTCTACTTGAGTGTTAGATTTGGTATTACTTTTCATTTCCTTCTTTGCTAAATACACGTTCCTCGGAATAGCTTTGTTATCCTATGTTTTCCTCACTTCGCACAGCTCCCCCGCCACACTCAAGAGACCCAAACGCGGTTCACGCGCTCATACATTAATACAAAAGATCTTTTCTTGGTTGCTTCACAATACATTTGTTATATTTGTCAAGGTTGGGAAAAGTATCACAAAATGTGAGAAAGATGATAATACCTTTTACGACTGTGTTAGCTCATGTGATTTCTCACTAACATGTGTTAATAAGGAGAGACAAATAAACGGCTTCAGTAGCTGCCAGTCTTCCAAACTTAGGCAGGCGTAGGGCACCCAGTTAGGCCAGGCATAATGTTTTATAAGGTACAATATTTTTGTTCCACTTCCATGTTGAAAGGTCATAGAATTAGGCTGGTAGAATATGGCAGTAAGCAATCTAGTCAACCAAGTGCCTCTTATATTTCTAACTCATTTTCCCTAATTGGTGTCCATTCCATAAGGAGACTGGGAATGTGGGGGTGGCAAGAATGAGTCAGGGTCCTAGGCCCATGGTCAGGTAAATGCAGCAGTCATTGATATGATTCTGGATTCAGATGGACTGCCCAAAGTACAGGCAAGAAAGTGATCAGGACAAAGGAAGATGTTGGATTATTTAGTAGTGTCTTTATGGCCTCTATTAAAATGAACATTTGTCCAATCTTCACATGGCAGAGCTGTTTTCTGAGCTTAAAATATAACAGAAGAGCTGGGAACGGTGGTTCATGCCTGTAATCTCAGCACTTAGGGAGGCTGAGGTAGGCAGATCACGAGGTCAGGAGTTTTAGACCCAGCCTGACCAACATGGTGAAATCCTGTCTCTTCTAAAAATATGAAAATTAGCCAGGTATGGTGATGAGCACCTATAATCCCAGCTATTCCAGAGGCTGAGGCAGGATAATTGGTTGAATTCAGGAGGTGGAGATTGCAGTGAGCCGGGATTTTGCCACTGCACTCTAGCCTGGGCAACAGAGTGAGATTCTGTCTCAAAAAAATATGTATATTTTTTGAGTAGAAACAATAGCGTAAGAGATCACAAAAGAAAAGCATAAAAAGAATTGACTATAAATAGCTAAAATCTGGTTTAGGGTTCTTTTTGAGTTCACCAAGCTTCTTAGGAATAATGAACTGGGCAGTGGTGTTTTTTTTTTCGTTTTGTTTCTTTTCTTTTGAGATGAAGTCTTGCTATGTTGTCTAGGCTGGAGTGCAGTGGGATTATCTCAGCTCACTGCAAACTCCACCCCCGGGTTCAAGTGATTCTCCTGCCTCATCCTCCCGAGTAGCTGGGATTTCAGGCGAGTGTCACCACACCAGCTAATTTTTGCATTTTTAGTGGAGACGGGGGTTTCCTCATGTTGGCCAGGCTGGTCTCGAACTCCTGACCTCATGTTCCGCCTGCCTCGGCCTCCCAAAGTGCTGGGATGACAGGCGTGAGCCACCGCACTCGGCTGCAGTGGTATGTTAATGCAGGTGCAGCTGGGAGTTAGCCTAAGTGGGTTTAGGTATCACCTCTAAAATTACTAGTTGTGTAACTTGGGTAAGTCACTTAAATTCTCTGCTCTTTATTATTTCATCTACGAAATGAGTTAGAGAATAACTTACTTTATAAGGATTCACATGAGCTAAAAAATACTATAGTGTTTAGAATATCACCCTCTCAACCCATGGTGAACATTTAATAAATATTAGCTCTTTTTAGTTAATGTTAATAGTGTCACTGTAAAATGAAATTTTATAGTCACTAATTTGACATGTAGAGTCTTAGGTTGCCATTACTGAGAGTACCATCAAGATCAATAAAATGAAAAATACTCTTTAACTTGCTAATTAAAAAAAAATCTAACCCCAGAGCCTGTGAGTAACTCGCTAATTGCTTCTTCCAGTGTTGCAAGCCGCAAAACTTTCTGTTTAAAAATAAAAAAATAAGAAAATAAATGTATAAATTCCCAGACATTTGTCAATATCCTGTTTGTCTTAAAGATCGTAAGCTCCAGTTCTTCTTCTGTATGAAACTGGTAGGCTTATTGTCCTAGATTCCTGCTGACCATACTGTTTGCATGATCCTCATTGAAACAGTCTGTCGAGCTGATTTTCTTTCTCCCCGTATACTTGTTATTCATTTGTAGAGAAATACATACTTTCAAAATTATTTCCCACTCTGGTTATAGGTTTCTGTTCTCTCTTTAAGTACTTTCTCTTATTTGGCAGCAAGAAATATTGAGGTCCTATAGGGCAGGGGTATTGTCTATTTTTATAGTGTTATTCTCTTGTGAGGCTGTTATTCAATTTAAAGAATAAATTGCATTCTGTGTGAAATGCCTCAAGGCAAGGTTGACCAGATGACCTAGGTTTGTAGACTTCCATTTTTTAAAAATATACTTCTGGTTACTGTCCTTTTGGAATGGAAATACGTTCCATGCTTCTAGTCTGCAGTGGTTCATCTTAACGTTTTCAGTTCCAGACCACAGACATAGGAAGATAGAGAAAACTCATACTTACAAATTCTAATATTTTCTTCTGTTGCTAAGGCTTTTAAAAAAATTTTAGAGGCAAAGCTGAAAGCTGATTTGGTTGTGCTGACATTTTTATTATGACATTTACATTTTAGAACAATTTATATTCTTACAGGAAAGAGTGAGAGTTTTAATAACCATTTTTTTCAAGAACTAAGAAGTTAGATAATTTGAAAACCTGATACCTGAGTTTAGAAGAATTTTACATTCAATACAAATATCTTCATTGCCCGGCCCAGAAGAAAATATGGCAGTGAGGGTGACTTTCAATCTTTCAAAGTTTTAAGACAATTGTAGCTCTTTATATAGATGATTCACACATGATTTGAAAATGGTAGAGACAGTTTTCCCTCCTGGGTACTCACTGCAAAATCTTCTGCAATGATTTTTGCATCTTACCCCTTACTGAAATGTTACTGATAACCCAGTGAGACTCCTGGTGTCAACTAAAAACCTGCAAAAGGCTGAGAATACAACCAGGTTTACATTTTTGGCAACCTGGTGAGTCATTACATCTGCCTTCCTTTTTATAGAACACAAAACTTTTATTTATGCAGTGCAAAATATATTTGGAGTAAAGCAGTTTCAGGAAGTTTGTGAACTTACAAAATTTCCAGTTAATACACAGCATATCTGACTCTTTCTTTTTAAAATTTGTATTAAACTGCTTATAACGCCGTTTGAGAATTGCGCATTGAAGGAACATGTTTCAGGATACGATTTACTTTTAAATAAGGTTTGAAGTACTTGGAATGAATGTAGAGTTTTTCAAATAAGAATGCCTACTACCGTGAAAATGAGGATTTTGCTAGTTTCTAAAATTTAGAAAATAGTTATCTTAAACTATTTACTCTAAAAGGGACAATTTCACATGCTCATACAATCATGGGGGTAAAGAATCCCACCATTTCAGTTAGTTAATCAAATTACTTTGAATAAATGAGGCAAAGTTTTGCTTGAGAATAAACAGTCTGATACCAGAGTTTGAAAGACTTGATTTCTTACCATAACGGGCATCATTTCAAGCTTTAACAAATCATTTTAATGACAATGTAATTAACTTTCAATGTGAGAGAATTTGCAGATAGTGCTAAAATTTTAATTTTATTTTAAAGAATAGACTTACAGTGATTGCTGGGTATAAGAATATTTCCTTAATTGATGCAAAGTAGGGAATTTAACTGATTGTCTAGATTCTATTTTTAAAAACTATATAAACATTGGACCTTTAAATGATTAGTTTTGTGAACTTTTTGTTACCAATTCATATAGAAAATCTAATAACTAATTCATTCCAAGTGAAGTGGGAATTGAATAAATGGACATTAATAGCTATAAATGTATAAAATTTTCACCAGGGAAGATTCATTTAGCCTTCATCAGATAGAAATATATCTCAATTAGCCATAACATTGAAGTGGGTAGAGACAAAGGGAGCAAAATGCCTGGGAAAGAAAATTATAAACTTTGTCACAAAATTATTAACTTCCTGGTCTTCAGTTTCAGCAATGAGGGAGTATCACATTACTTTGTTTTTAGGAGAGGCCAGTAATATAAAACACTGACCCAGATTCTCATTCTATAAAACTCTGTGGGAGAATTATGCTCCACTGGTAAATTTCAGTCTGTAGAAACATAACCACAGTTATTAGATGCTTTTCTCTGAGCTAAATTAATTCCCTGGTTGTTTAAAGAGAAAAAAAGTTTCTTTGAAACCATTCAGTGGAAAATAGACTAAAGAGAAATCTCCATATAGTGATAACTTTTACTTCCTTCACATCATTATTGATACAATCTTTTCCTTTCTCAGAATAGTTTCTACTGTGCTCATTTTGAACCTGAAAATGAAGTTCCCATGCTGGCAAGGACCAATAATTTAGCTCAGGAAGATTGTAAATTTAGATTCAGTAAGGCGCCTCCCTCCTCTACGACAGTTTTAGATACATAGAAGCTAAACCACGGCCATCTATGCTCTTTTTGAGAAACAAATATATCAGCCTATTGGATTTCAGTTTGTTGAAATTAGAAACTCCAAACTTAATTTTCAAAGTCCTGTGTTTCTAATTACTCAATAACTTTGGAAATTTCTTCTTTCACACTTTTGTTTAAATGTTATAATTTCTGTCTGAGCAGTGATTTTGTCAATTTGAGAAAGTGAAAAGAATATAGTGGTGGTAATTGGAAGATTCAGTTCTAATCCTAGTTTTGCCACTAGCTGACTTTTCAACATTTTTCAGTGCACTTAAGTTCTTTAGGCTTAATTATCTTCCTTAGCAGAATAAGCAGGTTGGATAAAGTGACTTTTTTTCTTTTTGGCTTCCACCTCCTGAGCTTGCACCTGCCGTGATTCTCTCCAATACGAAGGCATTTTTTTTTGAGAGAGACTTTGAAGTTTCTAAGCAGAGCTCTTTATTATTTTTTCTATATTTATTGCAATTTATTACTATTTGTTACATAGTTTATTCTCCACTCAGCTCCTGATTGTTGTGTACTTTGTGATATACACACAAAGTTCATATTTCTTCTTATATTTAAATTACACAAGCAGAAATCTGATTATGTTAAGATACTTAACAAATACGTATTGATGCCTATGAGACTTCAGACAGTCTATTAATAGGCTTAGGATACATCATTAAATACAATAAGCAAAGTTCACTGCTTATATTTTACTGAGGAGAGAGTTAGACAAAAAAACAAAACAAAACAAAACCAACATACTAATAAACCAAAAAATATTATATATGAAACAAAAGCTCATAATTCTAAGTGAGAAATTCAGGAATGTTATGAGAAAATGAAAGAAAAAGTAGAGGAATCATTGCAGGGTGTCTTATTTATTAGAGTAGACAAGGGTTCATCAAGAAAGAAAAGTCAGAAAAAAAAATGGAAGGAAATGAGAGTCAACAAAGTCTGTGTCTAGGGAAGAACATTTCCAGCAGTCGTAACAGCTCAGTTAAGATTCTAACCCAGGGATGGGTGTGTTGTACGTTAGTATAATTGGGGCTGGGTGAGCCAAAAAAAAAAAAAAAAAAGTAGTAAAAATATAGCATAAACTGTGAATGATTGATTTCACTAAAGGCTATAGTAATTTAAGCTTTCTTTCTCCATAACTTTTATAGTACTGATTACCAAAATACTGACTCTGGGTTGTGCTATGCGACTTTTTGGACAACGGTATCACAGCGAAGATTCAAAGGGTGTAAAAGTCACTTCCTCTTGGAACCCTGACTCTGCCGTGAAACAAGCCCTCTCTAGGCTGTGGGACAAGAGCGGAGTCATTCAGCTGAGGCCTTCTTGGACCAGACAGCTCTGACCGACCTACCAGCTGACAGCAGATGCGGCACAGCTGACCACTGGATTCATAAGAACTAATAGAGTGTGATTTAAAAACAGTTTTGAGGTGGTTTGTTTTGCAGCAGTAACTAATAAGAAATTGTGTCAGTGACGTAGTGCAAATTGGGGGTAAATCCTGTGGGACCCTACAGGGCATTGTAAATATTTTGGCTTTTACTCTGGATAAAATGAGAAGCCAGTGACAGGTTTCAAGCAGCATCTGAAAGTGTCTTTTATTTTGAAATGCTTACTCTAGTTGCTGCATGTATAGTTCTTCATTCCAGTTCTTTCTTCCCTGGCCCTTCCTTATTCGGAACTTCAGAGGGCTGAACGGGGATTGGTACTTAATGTGGCACATTCACCCAATTCAAAAAGAGAAACATTTCTGCTAATTTAACTTGGTTTTAGCTGGACCTTCTTGTGGAGAGAAAATTTTGTTATGGCTTTTCATGTTTCTTCCAGGGGTTATTTATATTCTCTTCTGCTCAAGGATGACTTCTTTATGTCAAGTATGACCTTCTTATCTAATTTTCATGTTTAAGAGAGCCATCAGCTTTCTATGGGAGTTACAGTCTCATGCATATTATGAGATATGAGCCTGGGAGGTAGAACCCAGGACAAACTTCTAATATTGTGGAATCCAGAATCCCTGGGAATAAGGCAATCTGATGAAATGACTTCTAATATTTTAAAATTGTATGTACTTCTAATAATCTAAGAAACAATCTTCCCATGGCATTTAATATTTCACACAAAGTTTAATATGTCACACAAAGTGATATTACTTGGACAGTTTTAGCAACAAATAGCCACGGCATTTGTTCTGGAGCTCCTGATATTCCTTCCAACCCCCACAATGCAAACACCCAATGACTTCAAAGATGTTTTTTGTTTGAAAAGAGTTATTTAAGAAATATTTTGAGCATGGGGCTAATCTTTTCTAAGTGTAAATAAAATTTCACCTTATGTTAATTCCCTAAGTTATAGAAATAATTAATAATTATATAATTAATTATGTATAATCAAGATATACTTATATATAAATTCTATATTAATAATTTAATATCTCAATAGTTTCCCTCTGTTTTATTCTCCTGCTCTCTTGTTCTTGTGAACTAGCCATTGGGTTATCATTTACCTAAGAAATATAAAATTCTGAGAACCTTAATTCTTAGAAAATTTGTGTAACAAATTGAGATAGCACTGAAGTGAGTATCAGAGAACCTGAACTCCAGTCCTGGTTCAATCACATAGTAGAAGACCTGGAGCAAGTTGTTAATTTCTTCCTCCTTTATAGACATTTCAAACAGTTATTGACTTTTTGTAAATATTAGTTAATAAAATGAAAATTTGCCTTTGCAAAAGAAATCTTTTGCATTTTATTAACTCATATTTACAGCCATCATTTAAAGAAAATATCAACATTATTTGCATCTAAGCTATATTTCTAGATATAAGAAAATCCTGATTATAAGATAATTAGGCATTTACTCAAAAAAGAAGAGAAAAAGTTTGTCTGACTAATATTAAAAAATAAACTATTAGGCTGTTGACGAAATAGTCGAGTGTCTAGTGCAGGTTGTCTGTGCATTAAAATACTTTATTAAAGAGGCTAATCAAATTAAAATTTAATTTTCTCACACTGAATGAGATCAGAAATTGACAGTTGAGAGAAGGTACACTCTGACCTCAGAGGCCCACACTCCTATTTTTTCTTCTCTGCCATATTTGTGAGACATTCATTCTCAATGTTATCATTTTGTATTTCGAAAGATAGTTCCTCCTTCTTTCTCCCACCCTCCACATGCGTAGCTTCTGCACTTCTGGCACGAAGAAGAGCAAAACAAAATGACAAAGTTCTGCACCAATAGATTCTGCACAGTTTTAAAGATTTTTCCTGGAATTTGTACTCAGAAATTCCCAATGAAATCTCATGGGCCATAAGTAGAAAAGAGGCTGAGATAAACAATTGTTTTAGTTGGGCTTATGTCTGTTCTTTACAAAATATAGGTTCTCTTGGTAAGAAGAAAAAAATACAAGAAAAATAAGCATTGGATAGTACAATGATTGACATTATGTGTCGACTTGGCTGAGCTATGGTGCCCAGTTTTGTTGTCAAACATAAGTCTAATGTGGCTGTGAAGGTATTTATCAGAAGTGATTGACACGTAAATCAGGAAAATCTGACTGACTTAAATTACCCTCCATTATGTGGGTCGGCCTCATCCAATCAATTGAAGACCTTAGGAGAAAGTGTTCCCCTAAAGAGGAAGAAATTCTGCCCCTGAACCTCCCTGGGGCTCCGGGCTGCACCATCAGCTCTTCCCTGGGTCTCCGTCCTGCTGTTCTGCTCACAGGTTTTGATACAACTTAGCAATTGTCTCTGGAGAACCCTGACTGATACAAATTTCAGTGCTGAGATTGATTTTACGAAAACTAAATCTTAAAAATGAGTTTTCTGAATTGGTTCTTGGGTTTCTAGAATCAGTTCTCTCAATTAATTATATTTAAAGGCACTATTTATTTCTAGCAGGAAAGAGAACACGGATAGCCATGGCATGATGTGTTAATAGAAATATGCAAAATATCATCATTAGATAGTCCTGTTCAAGTACTAACAACAGGCAACTCTTTGGGTGACTATGTATTTCATACCTTAGAAGATTTTTGTCAAACTAACAAGTAAAATGAAATTGGCTGGTTGTTCCTAATTGCGCTGGAAAAAGTGGATGCACAGAAGTGTGAGCTCAAAGGGTCGAATTTCCAGCTAAAGCACTGCATGAATTACCTGAAAGGCAATATTACCTGCCTCGAAAGAAAACCTTATCTTCTGTAGTCCCAAAGGAGAAAGTGCTGAAAACCAGACCCTGATTCTCATTCTGTTAGTGACTGAATTGTAACACAAATTTAATTACCAACCTCATAAAGTATCTGCTGGTAAAGTGGGGGCATTGATTGGGAAGGCGTAAGACCCTAGAAAGTGAAATGTAGTCATACTGATGAGGATGAGGACATTCAACTTCTCAATTCTGCTGGGTCTTCTTTTTTTATTGCATTTTAGGTTTGGGGGTACATGTGAAGAACATGCAAGATTGTTGCATAGGTACACACATGGCAGTGTGATTTGCTGCCTTCCTCCCCATCACCTATATCTGGCATTTCTCCTCATGCTATCTCTCCCTAACTCCCCAACCCCTACTGTCCCTCCCCTATTTCCCACTGACAGACCCCAGTGTGTGATGCTCCCCTCCCTGTGTCCATGTGTTATTGTTCAACACCCACCTGTGAGTGAGAACATGTGGTGTTTGACTTTCTGTTCTTGTGTCAGTTTGCTGAGAATGATGGTTTCCAGGTTCATCCATGTCCCTACAAAGGACACGAACTCATCATTTTTTATGGCTGCATAGTATTCCATGGTGTATATGTGCCACATTTTCCCTGTCCAGTCTATCATCGATGGGCATTTGGGTTGGTTCCAGGTATTTGCTATTGTAAACAGTGCTGCAATGAACATTTGTGTGCATGTGTCCTTATAGTAGAACGATTTATAGACCTTCGGATATATACCCAGTAATGGGATTGCTGGGTCAAATGGAATTTCTATTTCTAGGTCCTTGAGGACTTGCCACACTGTCTTCCACAATGGTTGAACTAATTTACACTCCCACCAACAGTGTAAGAGTGTTCCTATTTCTCCACATCCTCTCCAGCATCTGCTGTCTCCAGATTTTTTAATGATCGCCATTCTAACTGACGTGAGCTGCTGGCTCTTCTTTACCAGTAGAGGTAGTGATTTCCCTCCCCAGCAACAGAGATTAACACTAATTTGCCTGAATGAACTGTAACGGCCTTCTACGAGGGAGTGGCCTTAGAAGGTACTGCTGATTTACCTCCAGGCACAGTTCCAGAATCCTACTTTGGTTCATATCTATAGCTAGATTCAAGTCCCAGAAGGCCCTGAAAGACGAAGTATTTCTATGATCTGAATGGTTGCATTTCCCCAAAATTAAATAAGTAATATTAATCACTCTGTGATGGTGGTGGAAGGTGGGCCCTTGGGGTGGTGGTTAGGTCACGAGGTTGGTGGCGTCATGAATGAGACTAGTGCTCTTATCCATAGGCTCCAGAACTGCCTCTCCCCTCTACCATGTGAGGATACAGTGAGAAGGCGCTGTTCTATGAAGCTGCAAGTGGGCCCTGACCAGATGCTGAATCTGCGGGTGTCCGTATCCTGGACTTCACAGTCTCCAGAATTGTGGAAACAATTTTCAACTATTGACAAGGTACCTAATCTAAACTATTTTCTTCTGACAACCGAAATGGACTAAGACAGATATGAACTGTGACCATGAGGAGGTATGCTGCACTCCAAACAAAATTATGTAATTTAAAATTTTATCCAGACATAAACATGGACAATAGGTGTGGTAATGAATATTAAGAGTGTGGGATATTGGTGGAAAATACATAAAGTTGAAACAAGCCAAATTTATCAATTTAAGCAAACTAAGCAAGATTGTTGATTTAATGTTGAATCTCGGGGGGTTAGAAAAGCCTCTAATTGTTTAGTTGGTTAGTTGAAATATGAACAAAAGGTGACCTACACTAATTATTTGACATGCCAGAACTGCCTTCACGTACAGTTGAAAAAGGAATCCAAAGGCTTGGGAAACAGAAATAGAAGAGTGAATTTATCATGCAAGACCTCCTCACTCACCACAGGGAGAGTCCAGAGGACATACTTATTGCCACAAACATGAGAAATAAATTTGTGAGGGGAACTTCCGCTCACTGAAGAGC
The DNA here is from genome assembly GCA_031835075.1 of Saguinus oedipus. Taxonomy (NCBI): domain Eukaryota; kingdom Metazoa; phylum Chordata; class Mammalia; order Primates; family Cebidae; genus Saguinus; species Saguinus oedipus. The sequence goes on from CM063186.1 coordinate 4,484,788, forward strand.
CCCGTGATCACTCTTCTTTGCAGGTCAGAAATTATTGTGTGAACTGCAACCACTAAATTGGTAGTCCCAGCTACTTGGGAAGCTGAGGCATGAGAACTGCTTGAATCCAGGAGGCGGGGATTGCAGTGAGCCGGGATTGCACCACCGCACTCCAGCCTGGTGACAGAAGGAGACTCTGTCTCAAAACAAAACAAAACAAAACGCAAAAGGTGGATGTGGTTATTGTAATGGACAGGAGAGTCAAAGCAGTAATGAAAATAGTCTGACTTACAGACATCTATGACATTGGCTAGTTGACCACTTTCCAAGAAGTGAAATAAACTGGAAATCTACTAAATTCCTGCTTGGTCTGTATGAGCACTACAGTCAATGAACAAAAGTTTAACTCAAATCTGAAAAGAGACAGCCGCGCCCCCTCAGTCAATTCTCTGACTTTAGTCAGTTTATAAAGCCCGAATTCTCCAAGTGAAGGGAGGTGGAATAACTTTGAGTCCGCCCAGCTACACTGCCAATAATTCTTCCATCCCTCCCCAAAAGGGACGTTTGCCTTTTATCACATGGGATGACTGTGTACCAGGGAAAAGAGAATAATCAGGATTTTCAGAGATGACTGGGCACTGGCTCTGAACTGACACAATTTCTAGGAGACGCCGAGCGCCATGGTGATCCACCAATCAGAGGAGGGGGTTTATGAAGGTGGTGCTGTGGCTCATGTCCGTTTCACGGTGGGGTTCAGCGAGTCTTTAAAGCTTTCCTGCAGCTATTTCCCTGGTTTCAGAATGCGTAACTGAAATAGATATAACCAACAACTGGCAAAATCCACCCATCACTTTTTTGACCTATTAGGTGTTGTCTTTTACGGTGGGAAAGGCCGACTGAAAGCCGCTAGAACTTCCTCTTCCTAAGAAAATAGAAAAACCACAGAGGTTACTGCCACCATCAGAGACTTGAAAAGTTCAGGAGTGGTGACTGTCACTGTATCCCCAGTAAACTTGCCTAAGCAGAAAATCGATAGATCTTGCAGAACGAAGGTAGATTGCTCCAAGCTTAACACGACAGTGACTCTAGTTACAGCTACCGTACCAGACAGAGTTAGATTGCTTGAGGAAATTAACACATCCTCCGGTACCTGGTATGTAGCTATTGATTTGGCAACTGATTTTTTTCTCCATCTCTGTTAATGAAAACCACCAGAAGCAGTTTGCTTTCAGTTGGCAAGTCCAGTAACACACCTTTACTGTCCTACCTCAGAGTATACCCATTTCCCATCCCTCGGTTGTTAATTTGGTTTTCAGGGTCCTTGATTGCTTTGCTCTCCACAAGACATCACACTGGTCCATTACAGTGATGCCAGTATATTGATTAGAACTAGCAAGTAAGGAGTAGTAACTCCTTGAAACTTACTAGTAAGATATTTGCATGTCAGAGGATGAAAAATGAATCCAACAAAAAGTTGCAGGAATTCTGCCTCAGTGAAATTTCTAGAGATACAGTTGTATGAGACATGTAAAGATATCCTTTCTAAGTTGAAGAATAAATTGTGGCAACAGGCCCTTACTACAACCAGGAAAGAGTCACAATGCCTCTTTGGATTTTAGAGGCAATGTTTTCCTCACTGAGTGTGGTTCTCTAGTCGACTTACCAAGTTATCAGAGATCTGTTGATTGGGGCCCAGAACAGAAGTCTCTGTAAAGGTCCAGAGTGCTAGACCAGCTGTTCTGCCACTTTGACCATATTATCCAGCATGTTCCTGGTGCATGAAGTGTCAGTGGCAGGTAAAAATTTTGCTTGAAGCTTTAATCAGGCCCCTGTAAGTAAATTACAATGCAAAAGCGTCAGATTTTAAAACAAAATCGTGCTATCCTCTGTGGATAACTACTCTCTTTTTGAGAAAAAGCTTTGGTTTGCTACTGGGCCTTAGTAGAGACTGATTACTTAAACATGGGACATCAAGTTACTATATAATTTAAGCTGTCCTTCACAGTCTGGGCCCACCAAGCCTTAAAGTTGAATGTGCACAGCAGCACTCCATCATCAAATGCAAGTAATGTATGAGATTGTGCTCAAGCAGGTCTCAAAAGCGTAAGTTACATAAAGAAATGGACCAAATGCTCATGGTCCTCACTTTTGCTATACTGACCGCTGTTTCCCAGCCTGTACCTATGGCCTCATGGGGCGTTCCCTGTGATCAGTTGACACAGGAAGAGAACACTGGGGCCTGGTTTACACACGGTTCTGGATGATATGCAACACCACCCGAAAGGAGACAGACGCAGCACTGAAGTCCCTTTCTGGAACATCCACGAAGCTTAGTAAAGAAGAGAAGAATTCCAGTGAGCAGAAATTTAAGCAGTGTGCCTGGTTATTCATTTAGCTTGGGAAGAGAAATGGCCAAATATGTGATTGTGCATGAATTCAATGACTCAGATGGATGGTTAGAAACTTGGCAGTAACATAATCAGAAAATTGATGACAAGGAGGTCTGGGGAAAGGATACGTGGATATACCTCTCTGAATGGGAGAAAAACATAAAAATATTTGTGTCCCGTGTGAATGCTCACTAAATTATGACCTCAGAAAAGGAGGATTTTAATAATCAAGTGCAATTAAGGATGGTTTAACAATATGTACACGGTTACCAAGTCGACAAGAGTTAGACTCTGATGGTTAATTTTGTGTGTTAACTTAGGCTGTGGTGCCCAGTAGTTTGGTGAAGTGCAGGTCTGGGTGTTGCTATGAGGCATCTTTAAAACGTGGTAAATATTTAAATTAGTAGACTTGGAGTAATCCAGATTACCCTCCATCATAAGTGATTGGCTTCATCCATCAGTTGGAGACCTTAAGAATAAAGACCAAAGTGCTTCAAAGAGGAAGTTCTGCCTCTGGACTGCCTCAGGACTCATGACTGCAACGTCAGCCCTTCCCTGGGTCTCCATGCCCCTGGCCTGCCCCGCAGATTTTAGACTTGACGGTGAGTTCAAATCTCAGGTGAGCCAGTTCCTTAAGGTAAATCTACACACACATCTTATTGGTTTCATTTCTCTGGAGAGTTCTAAAGAATACAATGTCTACCACAATAAAGAATTTAAAATTTTACTCTATATACTTCAGCGGTGTTTGAATTTTATGTTTTGCCATTATAATTTTAAATTTTACATTATATGTTTTTCAAGAATAATGCACTTAAAGATAATATCACTTTAACAGAAGAAGAAATTAGTTGCTCAAGTGGCTAAGTGAATTATTTTTCAAAATGATATAAACATGAAATGCCAAGTTCAGGATTGACGCCAATGTTCTGGAGCTACAAATACCACAGTGGCTTTTCAAGGGGCAGCATTCACTTACACTGTTAGGTGTGACTAATAGTGTAGTCACAAGATTACTGCTTTTCTTGAAAGGGGGCATAATAATTGTGTCCAAAGCAAAGGATAATTTGACAATTGACTGAGATGTGTATACCAAAGATTTTCGATACTGTCTGAATGTACCATATATTTAATAAATGATATTAATACTTTTTATTCAAATGTCACTATTGCTTTTTTGATTATATCCATAATTTTTATTAAAAGGGAATCTTTATTTTACCAAAAGTTATACCAAATTTATGATGGAATTCATGGTTTTGCTTTTTAAATGCTGTCTTTTAAGTAATTGGTATTAATTGATAAATCTTTCAGAGTAAAAGCTAGAAGGGCTATAATAATATCTAGTTAAGTAATATTTGCTGATATGGCAAGATTTTGTCTGGACACTTTGGGTTTAGGATGGGCCATGGGGAGAGAGTCAGTGAAGGTTTTGTGCCAAACATAAATTCATGCTTCAAAATAGTCTAAGAATGCGTTTAGTTTTTTCTTTTAATGAAGCAGTATTAATATTTAGAAAGTGCTTAGGAAGTATTTTCATCAGTAACTTCCCCCAAAGACCCCTGTGGAAAATGATTGGCATTTGCAGACATCCTTTACTGTGTCAAAGTTTTGTTATGACCCTTTTAGTTTCAGAATTAGAAAAAAAATTCAAAGTATGTATTTGTGTACTATTCCCAAAGGTAATAATGAGAGGATTAAATGCAACCAGTTTTCTGGAGTCAGTCACAGTCATAAATATGCTATTGAACATATGTTGGAACAGCTTCTAAGGTTTCAGAGAATGAAGAATGAGCTAAGGATTGTTTTTACTCCAAAATCTCTTCCATTCAAGAGCAAAAAGCATTTGGAGGATGTTAAAAATTGTAGATTCAGATTCAGTAGCCACCAGTATCACTGAAATTTTGGCTGCTGAAATCCAGTTTGAATATTCTCACATATAGGGAATGAAATCCAATTTGAATATTGTCACATACATGGAATGATGATATCTTTTATCAAAATCAGAGCTTCAGAATACAGTAGAGTAATGCTAGAAACAATTTTATGATTTCTGATAGCCCTTTCCTTTAAAAGTTTTGCTGGTTGGTGGCTTGATCATCACTTTGCAGAGCAAAATAGGTCCGCTTTCACATATCTAACTTCTAAAAGTACATAACCGTATTTACTGGAAGTATTGAACCTATCAGCAGCATTTATATTGTTGTTCTCTCTCTCTTCCTTATATATATTTAAAAATTTTATTTCCTGAACTCTGCACTTGATGAATTTCTCCCTAACTTACTGATTGTTCATTCTCAGTTGCCTTTGCTGGTTACCTCTTCTTTGCCTGACCCATTAAAACATTGGCATGGCCCAAAGTTCAGATTTTAGACTGTGTGTGTGTGTGTGTGTGTGTGTGTGTGTGTGTGTGTGTGTGTGTGTGTGTGTGTTAGTTACAGACCCATGGTCATCTCCTCCAGTCTCATAACTTTAAATACTATTTAAAGTCTGATTGCTTCCCACTTTTTAAAGCCCTTGGTCAGATTGTGCTCTCAAACTACAAGCTCATATATTCAATTGTCTACTTAACGTCTCCATTTGACTCTGTAATAGACGTCCACAATGCAGCATGTTTAAAACTTTGTAAAATTTCAAATATTTAGTTCTTATACTGCTCCTTTACTTCTTTCCTGCTCCCTGAAAATCTGCTTTACTTCCATTCTTGTAGTCATTTAAGCTGAAACCTTTAGAGCAGTAATTATCTTTTTGTTTCTCTTATTTTATATGTATTCTGTCAGGAAAGGATGATGACTCTATCTTTAAAACATAGCCACTGCTGTTATTTCTGTTTTCTCAATCACCACGATCTCTTTCCTGAATATTGAGTTATCCTTCTGAAATATGTCTGACATGGCCTCTCATGGTCTGCCTTTTGCCCCTCCCTCACCTGGCTCTTCCCGCCGTTTTGCACGAGCTCAGGCGGCTTTAGCACATTGGCTTCTTTGATGTGTGAACGTTACCAGGTATGTTCCTATTTTTTGTTTTCTGCTCCATCTATTCTGGAATGTTCATCTTCCAGTTATCAATTTAGCTAAACTCATCTCCTTGTTTAAATCTCACCATGTCAAGGAGGCTTGCCCTCACCATAATGAGTATTGTCCTGCCTGCCCCTTCCAGCCCTTCTTGCTGCCTCCCACCCCTAACGTGGGCCTTCTGATCTTGTTTGCCATAGCTATTCTCATTTTCTCCATAGAGTCATTCACTATTAATGCGTTTCCCCAACTAGAATACAAGCTTCTTAGTTAGCTGTGATTCTGTTCACTAAGGTTTCTAGCACCCAGAATAGTGGTACTTAGTAGACATTCGAACCAATTTTCATACGAAAGAATAAACAGATTAATATGAGAAGACCAGAAAGTCTGCATATTCTGGCCAAAGTCTTACTTGGAAGCAACAAAAGGCAAGTACTCAGAGTTGGTTTGAAGAATACAGTACAGACTATGGGTTACTTAAAAGAAAGAAAGAGAAATGAATAAAACAGTAATTTGAAAGAAAAACGTTCCTTTTTCTTTGCAAATCAACCAAGTCATTTATTATTGCTTATACATTTATTAATCTTTTTTTGTGCAAAGGTGTTCAAACTTTTCAGATTATTTATCATGGAGAACAAAATTATGTGCTTTTGTATTAAAGGGACAGAGAAACAATAGCTGGCATAGGAAAACAATAGGACCACGTAGAACTAATGCATAAATTGCTGTGAGCTGAGGAGTGACCGAAACTCCAGCGCTAAGAGGACTTCAAACATAACAACTTCAAAGCACCTGAGTTTTCAAACTGGATATAATGTCTGGTGTGATCTGGCAGATTTTGAAAGGATAACATTCTGCCTGAGTTATGATAAGACTTCATAAAGATTTATGTGTTTCTTGAAGCTTATGATTTGTATATTTCCTTCATCTTTCCTTTCATTTGTTGTTATAAATCCCAGCTGTTATTGTATGCATTTTTAAAGGATTGTGTGTTATATATTTTCCTGCTAGAGACTGTTTGGATGCCTTCAATCCATGAAATGTGTTCAGATCTAGAAAAATTATATAACAGGAAGAGATTCTTTAGAAAATAGAAAAACATTAAATTATAGCCTGTATTGTTAGTATCATTGAGCATGAGGAAACAATAGCTCAATGTCAAAAATAGCTGTAAGACTGAATTTTATTATTAGTATAATATGTTTATCTGACTGAAGTGGACCTGGGAATTAAAAAGAAATGAGGGAGTTGGACCAACATCCAGCAGTAACTGTCTTAAAATCAGAGAGGGGAAAATCCCAAACAAGTGAACACTGAAAAAATAAAATTAAATAATAAGACTGCTAAATTTCGTTGAGAATTTGATGTAACCTATATGTCATGAGTAATGCCATCAAATATGTTGTTCAGGTTAAATTAAGGCAAATTGCTTAACTAAATTTCTTTAAAGATCAAATATTTTTGGCTCATGTTAAAATATCTACTTCTGATGAAAAGAAACGGTTTAATTTATCCTTTTTTTTTTTTTTTTTTTTTTTTTTTGAGACGGAGTCTTGCTCTGTCACCAGGCTGAAGCACAGTGGTGCAGTCTCTGCTCACACAACCTCCGCCTCCCAGGTTCAAGAGCTTCTTCTGCCTCAGCCTCCCGAGTAGCTGGGACTACAGGCACGTGCCATCACGCCCGGCTAATTTTTTTGTATTTTTAGTAGTGACGGGGTTTTACCGTGTTGGCCAGGATGTTTTTGATCTCTTGACCTCGTGATCTGCCCGCCTCGGCCTCCCAAAGTGCTGGGATTTTAGGAGTGAGCCACCGCGCCCAGCCAATTTATTCTTGTTACTTATAATGAAAGCTGGTACTTGTTTTTGAGCCAGTATGAAGCATTATAAAGCAATCTTAAGCATTTAGCAAAATTGTTAATTTTTGATAGGTACTTGGAGTGACAACATGAATGTAGAGAGCTGGAGAAGTAACTAGAATTCTGTCTGCTACTTTTCTGCCCTGCATTATTTTATGCCCACAGTATAGCTGTGGGGTAATGGGGATAAGTGAAGTTGCTATAAGATTATTTTTGTAAAAAAAAAAATTAGAATCATTGGAAAAATGACATTCCAAAAAGTGAAATTCTTAGCACTTGTATGAAATTGTCCTTTCTTACTTAGGAAAATAAATTTAATATAATTTTTTTTTGTCTGAAGTGTTCCTTCCTTTGCAATTTTAATTATGTATCAATTAAATCAAATATAAAACATGAATGTGCATTAAGTCCACTTTAAATTGACACTCAAAAATGTCTAGCCTTTAATAAAATATCTAAATATGCTAATACAGAAACATATTTTTAATTGCTTTACAAACTATGGAATTATGTATAATACATATCACATATGGAGAAAAAGTTAAATTTTAATTTTATTGTTTAAACTTTGTATTATTTTTATTTTTCTAATGCATAATACTATCACAGTTACAAAATACTTTCAGTGTGAAAGAACTAAGACCACGGTGTGCTGTCTAAAGTGATTTATGATCTTCCAATGCTTAGAGTAATGTCAAGTTTCAGTTTTGGATCACACTATTAAAACGTGTCAAACAATTTTAAAAATACTCTAACAGTTGACTACACCTGTTTCCACTTTGCAGATCCTTTCAAGTTCATGGCACTTTGATCGAAAGGGAAATATTTAACTTGTGCCTTTCTTTTTCAATCTAAAAACTGAATTTTTTAATCATAGTTTCTGTATGATATACAAATAGTAGGAAAATAAATTGTTAAAATTAACAACTTTCTTTTATTTGATCACTTGCAAAGAGGTTTTGAGAGTTCTACTTGGTTATTTTAAAGAAGTAATGAGGCCAAAATGTGGTAAAATTCTACTAACTTATATTACAATATTCTAATAAATCAAATCTTTTAACATTTAATCAAAATATTTTGGGTATACATCTATCAATTTTATATATATATATATATATACATACATACATACATATATATATACATATATACATATTATCCATTTAAATATTTAACAGCATTAATGGGTAGACCAAAAGTAAGATGTATTTGTCCTGCAGCAATGCCAATGCCAAAATGCCAAGTAATATGACCTTATTTTTGGTATCTTTAGGCAGAATGAGGTACTTGTCATCATGAGACTTTCATATGGCCTAATTGTCGTTGGAGGTCCCATTTCTTCGTTTAGTTACTTCAAGTGCCCTGAAATTATGGAAACAAATAAAGCCATCTTATTATTTCCCTTATTATTATTATAATAATTCCCAGGAATTATTATAATATTCCCGCATGTATTCTTAGTACATGCATTTAATTAATTCTAGATTATATTAATGATGATTCAGAGAAATACATTTAAACTGTGAAAATAACCATGACAACGTGAATTTTCCTAGGAAGGAACTGCGAAGCTTATTGCAGATAAAAAAAATGTTTCATAGGTGCTACAGGCAAATTTGATAATCTCCACTTACAAAAATATCAGTTAGTGTTTATCAATGCAATTTTATGGACCCTGACTCTCAGCTTTCAGACACACTCTAGTTTTGTGAGGCACTTTGAGAGATTATCTTTTTAAATCCATTATGGAATTTCAGTAAAAGGTTGAACAGTGTCTTAATCCAAACAACTTATAAGATAAATTTGAAAAAAATTATGTTTTGCATCCAAGAAATTCCCCTTGTCTGAAATGTTATCGTAAAGGTAATAATTGGATGAGCAATTTCAAACTGTATTGTAAAAATGCTCAAGGAAAAGTTTCTAAGGGTATAATCTAATGTGTTGTTTAGGTGCTTTCTTCAAGTAAAAGTGAATGCGTGCATAGTTTCAATAGCCCATTTTAAAAATGCTTCAACAGCCCGTTAAAAAATATGCTTGAGAATCAGAATAGCAATTCTTACTAGGTAGAGTATCATCTTAAGGGAAACTTCAGTATTTCCATGATGGATCACTTAGACATCACCAAGAATGACTTCCAGGCTAGGTCTTACTGAGCTGTGTTTACTGTTATGAAGAGGCTGGCTTTCAGTGAAATCTGCAGGCTCAAGCTGCAGTTGTTTATGTTTTATATAGTGAACAAAATAGGGGGATGCAAAATGATATTTTCTTATTTACAGAAAGTAAGTCAGACTTTAAAACTCTGGAGTATTTTTCAAAGAGAGTGAAACCCTCATACTCTGTAGGGGTCTAGTGAGAAATCAATAATGGTTCCCAGAAAAAAGAAAAGATACACAATGTTTCCAATAAGGGCAATCTTTCTGGTATCTACCAGTTAGCCCCAAAGAAAATAATATCTGTATTTTTTTTTGAAAGGAGAGAAGGAAAGAAAAAGAAATGTAGTGAAGGAGAGGAAGAAAGAGGAAGAAAAAGAGGGAGAGAGATAATATCTGTATTATAGTGTGTTTTGAGAGTTGAAGATCATCTTTGGGAGACATCTAACAAACTTCCAGGTATACGATAAGCTTTTGAGCAATGGCACCCTTAAAAAGACAGATAGACTGTCTCAGGAATCCCAAGACGTTCAGTCAAGTTTGTAATCATGTTATTATAGTTACATTTTTTGCATAATCCTCATGTTTTCTCAGCAAAATCAGCATCATACTCAATCACTTTTAATGTTTAAGTTCGTGGCTTCATTATAATAACGTCCTAAGGCATGTAGATGTTTGAGAATAATGTTTATTTAAGACATTCAGCACTAGTTCTTCTTTTTGTTTTCCTTCGAATTATCTTGGATTGCAATGGCGTCTTAACTTTCCCAAATGACATATTCCACAAAGCATTCCACGCTAATTAACCCTTTGGTGACATAGAAAATATCCAGATACACATTCTAATGTACTATAATATTCAGCAGGAGAATGTACTGAAGATTGAACGTTCAAAAGAAAAAAATAATCTCAGTCCAAGTAGGAAAACTTAAAAACACTTACTAGAGGCTGTAAACCTCCATGATAGAGAAACGATCTCTGGGATAAAGAGATCATGTTAATTTTGTTTCTCCTAGGATTGGCTGACTACTTTTATATATTTTTTGCTCAGGAATACTTAGGAAAATAATTTTACAAGAAAAGTTACTTTCCACATATTTTAAAAAAATCTTTCATATACTGTTTCATTTAAATTAACTCAGAGTGTTGTATTTATTCCCTTCCTATTTATTTTTACCATGGCTTTTACACTGATTTTCATGTCCTCTTGTCATGCTTATGGAATTAAAAATTAAATCATTTAGAAATGCCACAATTTGTCAGTTTTTTTTCAGTTATAATGAACATAAATAGGGCAAGTAAGTAGAAAAATTAAGAAAATAAAATCCGTTTTAAGAAATCATTTAGTAGCATCCAGTAGTGAACACAGTAAGAGTATGCTACAGACTACATTCACATATATATTTGAATTAACCCTTTTCTTAACTGCACTTTTGAAAGCCAAATTTGATGATCTATATGGGATAAATACATAATGCAATTGCATGCTGTAAAAATAGGTTACAAGTCCTTTTCTCACTGATTTCAAATGAATTCACTTTCTGCAAAACTCCAAATAAGATTTTAAAAATCTTTTCCTATAATGACATGTCTTGAAAGTTAATTTGTCTACCTTGTCCTGCTGTCCGTCATTTGAAATATCAAGACATCATATCTGATTCCATTGGATATTCTTTATGTCGTTTGTAATTATAACACAGTATTATCACTGTGACTACACACACGCTTTTCGCTCGTCTCATTTCTTCTGATTTAAACAATCCCATTCACAATCTTTCTGATCTTGTCTCTTGGAGTCCTGCTTTCTATTTTGTCACTCCCTTCCTTTTCTCAACTTCAAGTCTGTGATGTCTTTTGTGTTACTTCTTTGACTCTATTGGCCTATCGTAAATTATGCTTAAAGTCATTATTTTTTTAAGATGCCAGTAGGCTTAAGAGAGTGGCTTTTCTTTGTCACTAACGTGTTTTAAAAAAAGAAAAGACAATTTTAGTTTGCTAGGGCTACCGTAACAAAGACTGTGTGGCGTAAACACAGACATTTATTTTCTCACAGTTCTGTAGGCTAGAAGTCCAAGATCAAGTTGTCAGCAGGGTCGTTTCTTCTGAAGCCTCTCTGCTTGGCTTGCAGAAGGCTGTTTGCCTTCTGTGTCTTCACATGGCTTTCCCTCTGTACACCTGTGTCCTGATCCCCTCTTTTTATAAGGGTACCAGTCATGTTATATTAGAGTTCCTGCATATGGCCTTATTTTACCTTAATTACATCCTTACAGGTTCCATTTCCAAATAAAGTCACATTCTGAGGTACTAGGGGTTAGTACTTCAATATAAGAACTGGAAGAGGAACATAATTCAACTCATAACAATGACATAGCAGAAAACTTATTTTAGTAATTGTTTTTTTTTTTAATAACTTCTAATGGAAACCCGATGTCCTCATGAGCTTGCCCTCTGGCTGTCCAGGGGAGCGCTCTCTACCACCTCGTTTATGTATGCCATTTCAGAATATGTACAGAATATGTGTTTCGAACTTTATCAAAACTACACACGCTTTATCAAAAATTACTTATCTTGTTATATGTTTCTCAAATTCCTAATCTATGGAAGAAAGCTAAAAATATCTAATCTTCCAAATGAAATCATGAAGACTAACTGTTTAATGTATTTCCATTTATACAAGGATCCTCTGAAAATGCAATATATTTAATAATAGAAAAGAGAAAAATGGTAGATATTTCTGGGGCAGAATAAAGCTTCTGAGGACATACATGGGACTAGATGAGTTTTGGAAATCTTGAAGTTATGTCACCTGTATGTTCTCTTATTATGTATTTCTGTGTCATTGTATCTACAGTCATTTAAGATGATCTTCACTATTTATAAGAAAATATCTTATTTGCTTGTAATTTCACAATTGTTGTAAAAAACATGAATTTTTAGTTGAAACATCACTGAACCTATATTCTTGAGGGATGTAGAATGACAATGATCAGTTAATCAATCATTAGCCATACGATATTTGTCATTGAGCTAAATTAAACAAAATAATAAAAACAGGTTTGAACAAGCACCGATCATGTGCAAAACAATATGCTTGTTTCATGTGAGTCTAAATGATCATGTTAATTGATAAAAAGAGACTACATGGTGTGCCTCAGTCATGAGTTTTCTTTTCTTTCTTTTTTGAGATGGATTATCATGCTGTTGCTCAGGCTGGAGAACAGTGTTAGATCTCAGCTCATTGCAACCTCCGCCTCCCGGGTTCAAGCAACTCTCCTGCCTCAGCCTCCCGAGTAGCTGGGACTACAGGTGTGCGCCACCATGCCTGGCTAAGTTTTGTATTTTTAGTAGAGATGGGGTTTCACCACGTTGGCCAGGCTGGTCTCAAATTTCTGGCCTCATGATCTACCCACCTTGGCCTCCAAAGCACTGGGATTACAGGTGTGAGCCACTGTGCCCGGCCTGAGTCATGGATTTTCTACCAAACTCCTTTGGACTGTATTTTCCAGATGAATGAAGACATGAAATGGAAAGCACATGGCTTTCCCAGTATGAAGCCAATGTGGATGAGGCATTTTTAGCTCCAAATGTTGAAATTTTTGAAATATTTTAATGCTTGATGAGAATTACCTGAAATGTGGCACACATGGTAAGCATCATACCTACTCAAGTACTTTTCCTTTCCACACTTGCCCTGTGTAATTTTCAAAATGTGTGGGGTTAAGGCGAGAATTACATAAGCATCTGGACTCTGCTCTCCCTATAGATGGAACAAAAGGTGTGAAATAGGGAACTCTTCTGTATGGTAGTGTGTTTACAAATCACTTTGGGTTTTCCCCATGACTCAGGCACAAAGTGATTGAAGGGTGATGATGTTTACAAATTAGTATTTCCTTTTCTGTGAAGCTTCAGACTTGAGGCTTCAGTATCTTCAGCAAGACAGTCCAACAGCTGCTGCCTTGCTGATGAGCTACAGCCTCAGAGACAGGCAGATGTAAAGAGAAGTAAAGACAAGGACAGATGGCCAGAGTAGATGAATGAAGGCCGACTTATCCTTCCAGGCGCAGTCCCCAGGTCCCGTTGGTAGCAAGTTCTTATAATTCCTCTTTTGCCCAAAGACATCACATCAGTGTTTTCCATGAGAAGCGGCCCTAAACAGGGTGCTTTCAAAAAGCTGATATGTGTTTTTAAAAGTGAAGTATCCTCTGTTGGAAATTCTAATTGCTGTTCCGAAGCTGGAAAGTAGAGTATGTGTTAAAATAACTACTGGATTTTTTTTGCAATGAAATTACTAAGATTCCACCTAGACAAACTGTTCAAATCCGACAGACAAATCAGTTGTGTCACAATAAAGCAACAAAGCAACTGAAAAATTAAAATAAAATTTGGAAAAATTTCATTCGCGTTATCGCATACATTTCTAAACACTATAGTAGTTGATTTTTAAAAAAGATTATACCTGACTTCAACTTTTCTTAATTGTAAAAGTGAATAAAAGTTATTTTACAGTATTCTATTTCTTATAACTATCATGTAATCATATATGTAAATCAGCTGGTTACTTTGATGAGCTTCTAGTTTTATTTAAATATTCAATATCAATAGCTTTGATAATCTGATGAATATGATTGCTTACAATAAAATGATGCTGATCTTTTTACATTGTAGGAACACAGGAATATCCTGTAAAAATTTGCCTACACTCATGTCTATACTGTACAAAGTACTATAATAATTGAACACAATAATCTAGATATTTTATCCATCATAGCAGTATATGGATGCAACGTTAGTAACTTGAACATTACATGGCCAGATTTATATAAGTCCATTTAGCCAGGCACATTGATTGCAAATTAAGTCTTTCAATTTGCCTTATATATGTAACATTGTTGTACATTATTTTTAAAACTCAAAAATAATTACGTTGTTGAGAGGCATTGCATTATCTATTCTCAAAAGAAGTAGACGAGAACCTGGCTATCTTAAAAAAAATTCCTTCCCTTTGGGAATGCAAAGCTATAACACAGTTGTCTCAGCTGCTACTTGGCATTCAAACCAGACCCTTGAGCTGCCAGACATATTTTTAATCCCACCCTCTCCTTTTTTTCCCCCCAAGTAGTTTAAAGTTACAGTATGGCACCCATAAGCTTCATCTCTCAAGGGATCCCTCAAGGAAACGTCCAACTGACAGCAGCAGGAACAGTCAATCCTGAATCAGCCCAGGTCTTTCCATGAAGACTGTGCTTACCAGTCGACATGCATCCAGCCATCTAACTCAGCGGAATTCTCAAAGACCAATTTATATTTCGTATTTGCTCCTCTAAGGCATTCCTCCAGGACAGAAATGTTCCAAAATCAACAATACAGAAAATTTAAAGCTTCACCAAGTTTGCAGCAATATGTATGGCAATAAATTGTGTTTCTTTTTCCCCAACAGCAATGATGAAATGTTCATTTCAGTACTTTAAATGTTTTGCAAAGATTTCAAATTGCCAGTGTTAGCTATATGTAGATAGTGGCTTCCACATATATAAATAGTGATGGCATGCTCTTTTTCTTCATGTGATCAAACTGGTGTGTGTGTGTGTGTGTGTGTGTGTGTGTGTGTGTGTGTGTTAGTCAACACAAATGTCTGAGGCATGAAAACAAATGTAAAAACCTTCTATGTTGCGTCGAATGATAAAATGACAAGCAAGTTGTATTTGAGATCTGTATTAACAGACATTTTGTGAGAAGGCAAAATTAATGTGTCCCTGGAGCTACTATTTAAATGACTTTAACTTTATGGTCTTTTAATGTGGGACCCCTCAGCTTGGAAATGAGGTGGATTTTCCACCCTCTGACTCAAATCTGCTCAGCGGGGTAGCTATCCCGCTATCCTCCCAGCAGCTGTTAGTAGCAAGAGAAACAGTGTAACTGCAATAAAATTGATTGCTTCAACCCACACCATTCTACAGCTCTCAGACAGCTCTACTTTTTGTTGGGTCTCTTAACACCTGCTCCGCAAAGCACCAGATCTTATCTTCAATTGGTCTAAATGCAAATTCCAAAAGGAGAATGGCTGCTCAGAAAAACCGTGAGGCGGTTCTGTGAGAATTGTGAGAAATTGAGTGCCTGTTGTGGCTGAGGTCTTCGTGAAGATAGCAGGAAAGGTCTGCCAAGGCCGGGGTTTTACTGTGATTAAGATCTTAGTTCTAAATCAAGACATGGCAACCTGTATCCCTAAATCATTCCTGTGTGGACACTGGGGAGAAGGACAGAGTGCATTAAGTGAATTTCCAGCAATATTGAGCCTTACAAATTCCCCGGGTCTTCCTGGAAGCCTCACATGTGGATAAGTAACACCTACTTGATATTTCCTTTCGGATTCCTGAGGATCAGCTGTCAGTCCTATTGAAATGTTCATTCTCAGTAGAAGACAGGAGCTGGTATTGTCATGACTTGGTAACACCAGGGAAACAGTTCAGACTTAGGTGTCAAGGGTGATTCCGGTGATGGCAATATTGTTAATCTTAATTTGACATTGCCACAGTAGCTCATTTTAGCAATTTTTAAATGTCACTATACCTTTAAACTTGGGTTTCTGGTTGTACCTTCCTCCAATTTAGTACTGAGGTAACATTCAAATCAACTTTCAGGGAGCTTTTCCTAACGACGCGCTCTGAATTATTGATTCTATTGTAATTCATTCCAGTATTGCTGTAGGCTGCTCGAAGACATAATGGGACTTGCGCAAACATTTTATTTTTGTGTTTGACCCACCATTTGGAGTATTATAAAATTTGGAAAGGTAATTAAATATAACCGTTATTTTCTTTAAAAGCATTTTACCAACACCTTGGATATTTGAAACAACCTATCCCTCCCCATGCCCTTTTAGTAAAATGTGGTTTTCAGTTTTTCTTTTAAAAACCCACCAAGTTTGAAGTTAAAACAACTTATCCTAGAAAAAAAATCACGAAATACCCAGTAGTTGGCCAAGCCAAATAACATTATTGAAATAAGCAGTGGAAGAAATGTGTATCTATTTTAGAAAGAAATATGTTTATTTTTTTTCCTCTAAGAATATCTGCCCTAGTACATTATAAAACTTTTGCCACTCTGGAATAAACATAAAAACATAGAGGAGTTAGGTGGAAAAAATATAGAAAGTAGATTTGACTGGGGTTGTTAATATTGCTCTTAGGATATTCTGTTTGGGAGTTCCTTGCCCATAACAGCGGGATTTCTGAGAAGACAATTTGACCATTGACAGAATTATGTCACTCTCAAGACTCTCCTTTAGGAAGCCATCATTTGCCTCCCAGTTTTTGCCTTAATAGTTACTCAGCAGGTTTCCTGGCTCCAGATAATTTGCCATTAACTTTTACTGAAATATTTATATTAAAAGGTGAATATGCTGATGTATTCAAACATAGAATGTTAAGATACAGATCATTCTTTTTGTAGATATGTTATTAAACTAATTTCTGTAAAATGACCACAGGTACATAGAAATTCCGTTTCAAGGTCAGAACAAGACTATTCAGAAGTATGGAAATAAAAAATATACCTTATTTGTGAGTGAAAAGTTAGTTATCTGATTTCTGGAAATAGGCATCCCTGTTGTAGAATCTCATTGAAAAACCAAAAACACGAAATATGAAAGCTTGACTGATTTAAGTCTAAGAAAAATTGAACTAAATTTATTATTCTAATAATAAATTATTAGAATAGTAATTTATTCTAGTTAAGCCAATTTATTCTAATTCTAAGCCAATCTGGATGAGAAAGAAATCATAAGAGAGTGGATTGATGTTACGATATTGGTGAACTGAAATGGGCAGAGCGGGTTGGGGGTCATTGGGTTCGTCAAAAGCAAGGAGTTCTGTTTCTGAGAATGTTTCCAGAATTTATCACATGTCAATTTTTGTTTACTTCTGGGCATTAAAAGATGAGATCTTTTGTCAAGGTCTGAAAGGAAGGTATTTGTAATAGCTGGTTATCAATGCATAACAAATTATCCATATACTTGGGAGTTTAAAACATGAAACATTATTCTCTGATATTTCTATGTATTTCTGTGAGTCAAAAAGGTGAAGGCAGCTTAGCTGTATGGTTCTGGCTGAGGGTCAAGCCATGGTATTGGCTGGGGTTACTGTCACCTTAAAAATATCACTGGAGCTGTAGCTATAGGATCGACTTACCGGATGGTTCAATCACATGACTATCAGCAGAAGGCGTCAATTCCTTGGTGAATTTTGAAAAGAAGCATCCATTCCTGTCCCCATGGACTTCTACATGGAATTACTTGAGTGTTGTCATGACATGGTATCTATTAATATCTTACACCAGAGCAAGTGATCCCAGAGAGACTGAAGAGTCAGATGCAAGGCCTTGCATGACCTCATATTGAAGGTCACACGCCATCATTTCTACATAGTCTATTTGATAGAAGCAAACCACCATATCCAGCCAACATTCAACAGGAGGCGAATGAAGCTCCATCTCTTAAAGGAAGGCATGTCAAAGAATTTGTAGATATATTTTAAAACTTCCACTCTCTTTTAATGTCATTTCAGTTTTAAAAAATCATATGCTATTCTGTTGTATCTTGATGTATTTTTAACATCCTTATCTTGAGTAATTTTCCTAAACTTCAGACACAATGCTACTTTCAAATGAGCTGAAAAAGCACAATTTCATAATGAAAGGTATCTTATCTAGGGAAATGAAATTCCTGATTAAAATATTAAAATGTCAAAGAAAGTTAAAATTTGAAAACATTTTAAGTAATATATCTGATTACTGGATGTATAGACTGTATAAACCAGGGAATATTGATTGTGAATTCTCAGAAAAATGACAACCTTCTGTAAAAAACTGTGGAATACGAATCTTCTATAGACCATATAAACAAATTCGCATTTTAATCTCTAAATATTGTTGCTTGATAAACTGTATTAAATGAATTAGTTAATTTAAATAATTACCTTTCAGACTTCATCCTCCCCCTCTTAATTCTTCTGAGGGAGGGAAAGAATGATCATCAATACCAAGTGTCAGTTACAGCGGCACGACACAGAGAGCTGACTTCATGCTTAGAAGACAATGCTGTGCTCCCCCTCACAGTTCCTGGTGCTGTACATGTTCAGAGAACCTTCTAGTAACAAAGCATAAAAAGTGATTTCTGAAAGAATAGTCTTGATAAGTGATAGGGTTTGGCTGCGTCTCTGCACAAATCTCATCTTGAATTGTAGTTCCCATAATTCCCACATGTCATGAGAGGGACTAGGTGGAGATAATTGAATCATGGGGTTGGATTCCTACATCCTGTTCTCGTGATAGTGAGTAAATTCTCACGAGATTTGATGATTTTATAAGGAAATTCCCCCTTTGCTCAGCTCTCATTCTTCTTCTTGACACCATGTGAAGAAAGATGTGTTGGCTTCCCCATCTGCTGCGACTGTAAGCTTCCTGAGGCTTGCCTGGCCATGCTGAACTGTGAGTCAATTAAACCTCTTTCTTTAATAAATTACCTAGTCTCAGGTATGTCCTTATAGCAACATGAGGACAGACTAATACAATAAATTATATTTTAAAGTTGAAATTAGTGTTTGAGTATAACTGCCTCAGAAAGGCACATGTCCTATTTTGCTTAGGGTGCAATCCTGCATAAAGTCACTCAGTGTACTGGTGTCCCAGAGCACTAAACTGAAGACTTTCAGAAGTCTTTTCTTATTCATTTAAAGAATAACAATTAATCTTTTTCGTACATTTCTTGTTTAATTCTGATTCTTTCTTAAAGATAGTAGAGTTTTACATCATTTGTTGACATTTAGTAATGAATGAAATATGTCCTCCAACATTTTAGGACTAATAAATGCTATTTAAATGATAATGAATTTAGAGGCATGATTAGTAAGCATTTTTTGTAATATTTTAATTTGGCAGGTTAAGCTTTTAAAAATAATAAATTTCCATATGTAAATGGTTTCTATATGTAGCTGAATAATCTCAGCAATCTTATTCAGGCCAGAATTTTAGGTTTTCATTATGTTTTTATACCTACATAAGAATAAAAATTATATTTTATTAAAAAGTTAATGGAAAACATTTGATTGTTACAGTTTTTAAGGTCACAGAGTATGTTTGTTGATTTAGTGTTTTGGAGTGGGGAGAAAATTATAAAGTGCTAAAAAAGAATATATTAGCAATAGTATGAAAATTTATTTTTATTTTTAGAGATAAGATCTTCCTCTTTCACTCAGGATGGAGTACAGTGGCCTGATCATAGCTCATTGTAACCTTAAACTCGCAGGCTTAAGTGATCCTTCCACCTCAGGCTCCTGAATAACTAGGACCACAGGTGCAGGCCTGCATGGAGTTCGGGCCGCTGCCAAGCTGGCCGCCACCTGCCGGCTCGAACGGCTGCCCGCGGGTGGCTATTCTTCCACCGAAGACCTCCAGTAGGTGCTGGAGCGGCGGCGCGTGGCCAACGCTGAGGAGCGCGAGCGGATAAAAAATCTCAACCGTGGTTTTGCCAAATTGAAGGCTCTTGTGCCATTTCTTCCCCAAAGCAGAAAGCCCAGCGAAGTTGATATCCTTCAAGGCGCAACTGAGTATATACAGGTTCTCAGTCATGTTTCGGAAGAAACTGCAGACTCAGGGAAACAAGACCCAGATGAGCAGAGCTATAGTAGCCGCGCTTCTGACCCACGTATATCCTCCGCTAGAGCTATCAAGAAACATCACCCAAGGTATGGGCTGTGCTTTCAGCTTGAAGAATGAAGAGGAAGAGCCTTGGGCAGACGGTGGCAGTGGTGAGCCGGCACATTCTTGTCGCCAGAGTGCTGTCTACAACTGGAGTCACGTCCTCAACCAGAAGTCTGGATAGATTCCCAGAAGTAGAACTGCTGAGTCACAGACTCCCACAAGCATGAAAAATGAAAAGACCCAGGGTTACCTTCTAGAGACGAATGAATGCAGTCTTGAAAAAAAATAAAAAACTCCTTTTTAATTATTTTCTACTAATTAAAAATAATTTTGTAGAGATGGGGTCTCACTATGTTGTCCACACTGGTCTTTAACTGCTGGCCTCAAGTGATGCTCCCGGCTCAGCCTCCCAACGTGCTGGGATTGAAGGCATGAGTCAATGTAAAACTCATTAATGTACTGTTGGGCTTCTGGTATGGGCAAGATGGCATGGACTCATTTCTCTCTATTCTTCCCTGCCAAATACGACTATGAACTGCCATAGGCCAAGAGATAGCTCAAAGATAATTCCAAAAACTTGGTTAAAAAAAAAAAAAGGCAAATTGGTTTGGATCCTAAGATTAGAGAAAAAAATGCTGGCAGGGAGTTTTGTACCTCCCAACAGAAGAAAATTAACCAGACCCAGCATTTTCTGACCCTAGGCTGTCAATATTAGCCCAGACAGACTCATTTCTCTCTAATAGCTAAAGGGAGCCCCTGTGACAGTATCAGGTAGGTGGACACTATCTGCAAAGGTGATTGATGGAAATCTGCACTAATAATAATGATTCTGAGACTCCTCTCTCCTATCAAGAGATACTGGGGTGGAAAGAGGAACTTGCAATAAGAACACAGCAAGAGGCCCAGTCCAGATTCACTTTATCCCCGCTGGGTTAAGACTGTTTTATTCCACCTAGAGATAGTGGGGCATATGGAAGAATTGGTCTGAAGGACCCAGTCAAAATAAATGGCTGGGTGATGGATCCTCTTTGTCTCTGAGGGAATGAGATGCCCCTTCCCCACCCCACACAGACATGGGACTAGTGGGCAGAACTGATAAGAAGGTCTCATTCATAGTAAGTAGCCAGGCCCTGAAAGCCTCTTTGAACACATGAACCTGAGATTCCCTTTCACTGTCCAGAGATACCGCGGAATCGAAGAGCACCAGTAAGAGGAACCCTACCACACCTTTCATCAAGTAGACATCCTGCACACAAAGAGAACCCCTTTTACCTGATCAGGCAGCCCAGCAGGAACCAGTGTTCAGTCCCAGTAGCACCAGGAAAAGCCAAATGACCAAAGGAATACCACGAAATCTCTTAAAAGTAAGAAGTTACTGAAACCACAGCCCATAAGACTAGGCAAAGACCTGTGTGCTAAGTATAAATAAGATAACTGACTGCTAAAATAATGATTCAAATAGGACATAGAATCTCCTAATATAACAGACTAGATGTCCATGATATAACTGAAAATTACCCATCACGTTAAGAACCAATAAAATCACAACTTCAGTTAGAAAAGTTAATTGGCTGACGCCAATACTGAGAAGAATCAAATGCTGGAGCTATCTGACAATTATTAAGCAGCATTTATAAAGAAGCATTTATAAAAATGCTTTATCAGTCCATCAACAAATGAATGGATTGAAAAATGTGGTATGTATACGCAACAAAATAACATTCAGCCTTAGAAAACCTGGGAAATTCTGTCATTTGTGACAACATGGGTGAACCTACAGGACATTATGTTAAGCGAAATAAGCTGGGCGTAGAGAGTCAAGTATTGTATGATCTTACTTATATGTATAATCTAAAAAAGGCAAACTCATCAAAGTAGAGGGCAGAATGGTGGTCACTAGGAGTTGGGGCAGGGGGTGTAGAGGGAAAGAGGAGACTTCGATCAAAAGTACAAAGTTTTAGCCAGATGGAAGGAATAAGTTCTGGTGTAATATTACAAAGCATGGTGACTATAATTAATAATAATATATGTTTCAAAATACCCAACAGAAAGAATTTCAAATGTTTTCACCACTAAGAAATCATAAATATTTGAGATGCTGGATAAGCTAATTAGTTTGATTTAATCATTCCACCAGGTATACATGTATGAAAATTGTACTACTTTGTGTATATGTACTATATAATATGTATCATAATGCATATACAATTATTTGTCAATTAAAATAAAGATATTTTATCGATCAACTATTAATTCCTCTTAAAACAAATTAAAAAACAGAAAAATCTCAGCAAAAAATACAGACCATAAAAGGAACCAAATTGAAAATATATAGAATTGAAAATACTGTGATAATAATACTAATAAAAATAAAACTTGATGGATGTGTTCAACAGTAGATTGGAAAAAATATGATAAAAATCAGTGACCTTTAGAGCAGATGAATAAAAGTTACTCTATCTGAAAAACCAGCAAAACAGACTGAAAAAAATTTGAGCAAAGCTTC
Source organism: Saguinus oedipus (assembly GCA_031835075.1). Taxonomy (NCBI): domain Eukaryota; kingdom Metazoa; phylum Chordata; class Mammalia; order Primates; family Cebidae; genus Saguinus; species Saguinus oedipus. The sequence continues at coordinate 4,507,378 of CM063186.1, forward strand.
ATTACCTGTAAAACAAAAACAAAAAATCTAATATTCCTATCATCAGATTTTCAAAAGAAGAGAGGGGAAAAAAAGAATGGAGTTGACAGAGTATTTGAAGAAATAATATCTGAAAATTTCCTACATTTTGGTGATAACACAAACCTACAGAATGAAGAAGCTGAGCAAATTTGAAACAAAATAAATCTGCATCAGACATACAATAAGATTTCTGGAAACCAAAATTCAGGAAAAAAATCTTGAGAACAGCCAAAGAGAAACAACATTCTACAAACGAAGGAAGAGATATAAATAATGTTATGAATTGACTGTGTTTGTCTTTCCCAAATTCATATGTTGAAATCCTATTCCCCAAGGTGATGGTATTATTAGGTGAGAATCTTTGGATGGTAATTAAGTCATAAGGTGAGGCCTTTCAGAATTTGATTAGTGCCTTGTAAGAGATGTTAGAAAGCTCTCTTATAAAAGAGCTCTCTTGTACACTTGCCAAAATGTGAGAGTACAATGAGGTGATGGCAGTCTTCAACCAAAAGAGGACCCTCACCAGAAACTGACCATGCTGGCATCCCGATCTTGATTTCCAGCCTCCAGAACTCGGAGAAACAAATTTAACTTGTTTATATGCCAATTCTATGGTATTTTTATTATAGCATTCTACACTGACTAAGATAATCAATTCATGTAACAACAGATTTCTCATCTGAAACCATAAATGCCAAAAGGAAGTGGCATATTGTTGGAGTGCTGCAAAAAAGGAGAAATGTCATTTGTGAACTTCATATCTAGTGAAACTATCATTCAGGAAAGAAGGGGAAATGTCGACAAACTGAAATGCAAGAGAACTAAAAGAATTTGCCACTATCAGACTTACCTTTAAATTTTAACTAAGAAAAATTCAAACAAAGAAAATGATGAAAGAAAGAATCTTGGAGCACCAGGAAGGAAGAAAAAAAACAAAGAAAAGTCAGAAATATGGTTACATAAAACAAGCATCCTTTTCACAATGAGTTTTATGGATAATATTTGATAAGTAAAACAAAACTATAACTTTATCTGACATTCCAGACAATGATATTTAAACGTTGAGAAAGAAAAGAGACCTATCTAAGTGGAAATGTTGCCTCCACATTTTACTCAAAGCGGTAAAATGTTTACTACTCAAAATAGTAAAATGTTACTAATAGTAAAATGTTACTAATGAATACTGTAATACCCCGAGCAACTACTACAAAAAAGATAAAAAGAGATATACTCAAAAATATCGTAAGTCTAGATGAAATCCTAAAAAAAGGTTTAAGTAATTCAGAAATGGTAAGAAGTGAGAGAGGAATAAGAAACATGGGAAACAAACAGGGGCGGGGGAAGGTGGGAAAAAGGCATGAACGCGAACCTATCAGTAACTATGCTAAATGCAAATGGTCTAAATACAAACTCACTTCAAATTCAATGAGGAAAGTAGGTTTAAAGCAAAAGGATAGAAAACAATGTATCATATATCCAAAGGAATATAAATCGTTCTACTATAAGGACACATGCATACGAATGTTCATTGCAGCACTGTTTACAATAGCAAAGAACTGGAACCAACCCAAATGCCCATCAATGATAGACTGGACTGGGAAAATGTGGCACATATACACCATGGAATATTATGCAGCAATCAAAAATGACGAGTTTATGTCCTTTGTAAGGACATGGATGAATCTGGAGAACATCATTCTCAGCAAATTGACACAAGAACAGAAAAGGAAATACCACATATTCTCACTCATAGGCGGGTGAGGAAAATGAGAACCCATGGACACAGGGAGGGGGGTACTACACACTGGGGTCTATTGGGGGAAATAGGGGAGGGACAGCGGGGGGGAGCTGGGGAGGGATAGCCTGGGGAGAAATGCCAAATATGGATTAAGGGGAGGAAGGCAGCAAAACATACTGCCATGTGTGTACCTATGCAACTATCTTGCACGTTCTGCACATGTACCCCAAAACCTATAATGCAATAAAAATGAAAAAAAATAATAAAATTTTAAAAGCAAAGAAATTACTAGAGATAAAAAGGATCATTACATAATAAAAGGATTAATCCATCAGGAAGACATACTGATCCTAAATGTGTATGTACCAAATAGCAGAGCTTCAACATATGTGAAGCAAGAGCCGAGAGGAGACATAGACAGCTGTACGATTACAGTTTGGGATTTTAATGCCCCCTCTCAGCTACTGATAAAGATATTAATAGAAACTTTAGCAAAGATGAAGCATATCTGAACACCTTTCAGAAAATAGGATTAAGGGACATACGTAAAAGTGTCCACCTGAAAACTGCAGAATATATACATATTTACTTCAAGCACACATGGAAAACTTGCCTAAATGGCTTGGGCCATAAAACCAACCTGAACAATTTTAAAAGAATTGAAGTAATGTAGAATTTGTGTTCTGTGACCAAAAATCAATAACAGACAGAAACCTGTAAAATCTCTAAACACATAAATATTAAACTACAAATTTCTAAATACCTCCAAAATCAAAGAAAATTTAAAAAATACATACATAAAAGTTAATAAAAACAAACACCCAATTTATCAAAATACAAAATATACTGCCAAGGCAGTGCTGAGAGGAAAACTTAAAACATGAAATTTCTATATCTGAAAAGAGAAAAGCTCTCAAATCAATGACCTAACTTTCTACCTCAAGAAACTAGAAAAAGAAGAGCAAAATGAACACAGAGCAAGCAGAAGAAAGAAAATCTTTGAGAGCAAAAACCAATAGAATTTAAAATTGTAAAACAGCACAGAAAACCAATGAAACAGAAAGCAAAATCTTTAACACAATCAATATCATTGAAATCTCTAGCAAGACTCACGGAAACGCAAAGTGAGAAGGCATAAATAATAAATATCAGGAATAAAATACAGGATATCATTCCAAATCATGAAGCTATTAAAAGATTAACAAGGAAATGCTGTGGATAACTTTAATTCAGACAACGTAGAAGAAATTGAATGAGATACCCAGCCATAAAAACGAACCATTGACATATGTAGCAGATTGGTTGAATCTTCAGAAAATTACACTGAGTGAGAAAAGCCAGTCCTAAAAGGTTATATACTTTATAATTCCATTTACATAACATTTTTGAAATGACAAAATTTACAAACGGAGGACCCATTAGTGGCTGCCAGAAATGAGGGATAGTGGGTTGTAGGTGGGTGTGGTTCTAACAGAGAAACAGGAGGGATCCTTTAGCGATGAAACTGTTCAGTTTCTTGATTATGGTGGTGGATACATGAGTCTACACATGAAAAGTAATGCAGAGATTTAAACACCACACACAAATAAGTAAAGTAAATCTGGAGAAATCTAAGATCAGCAGATTGTATCTAAGTCAGTAGTAACATAGTTGTGCTATTTTGCTGTAGTTTCAAAGTGTTCCCATTGGGGAAGACAGGGGAAAATGTGCAGAGTACATGCTCAGTAGCATTATTTACAATAGCATATCGAGGTACGATTTTCTCAAGATTTCGATAAAATGTACAGTTGCTGAGATTTCTAAATAACCATTATCTTAGAAGTACCATTTTACGGGGCCAGGCGCGGTGGCTCACGCCTGTAATCCCAGCACTTTGGGAGGCCGAGGCGGGTGGATCACGAGGTCAAGAGATCGAGACCATCCTGGTCAAAATGGTGAAACCCCGTCTTTACTAAAAATACAAAAATTAGCTGGGCATGGTGGCGCGTGCCTGTAATCCCAGCTACTCAGGAGGCTGAGGCGGGAGAATTGCCTGAACCCAGGAGGCGGAGGTTGCGGTGAGCCGAGATTGCGCCATTGCACTCCAGCCTGGGTAACAACAGCGAAACTCCGTCTCAAAAAAAAAAAAAAAAAAAAGTACCATTTTACCTGGTTTTCATCCTGATGAAAATCATTCAAGATACTGCCTGGCATATTTTAAGCCCTACATAAGTGTTTTCTAGGACCACTTAATAGAATGCTCAAGAAATCTTCGTTCTTTCGCTTTTCTATTGCAGGACCCAACATGTCATATTCAAACTTGCTACTTCCCACTAATTAAAGCACCCGTGTACGTATTTTTTAGAGAGTTTTTTTTTAATGAGGAATCAGTCCCACTTAATAATTTTTTTACCCCTCAAAATATTCTTTCATCAGGAAATCATAAAATGTGAAGTTTGTTAACCAAAGTGCCAGTAGGAGCGCAAATAACGTCTGCAGGTGATGGCGGAGCTGAGAGAACAAGAGACGCGGATTCGTTCCTGTATTGCAAATGTAAAATGCATTCGGCTACCAAATGTCTCTTTCCTCTCCTTCTCCTACACCCTGGAATCTGTGCTGAGCCCATCTGGGAAGGCACAAAAACCAGATGGCCATTGTGAACGGCAGGGGAGGCCCCGCGGCAGTGAGAGCCAGTCCCAGAAAAGAAATCTCTTTGGGACACAATGAATACAGGCCTAATTTATATTTTAGGGCTTTAGAAGGAGATTAGGGTCAACAGTGGCATGATTTTAAATGGCAGTGGGAAGGCATTTTTTTTTTTTTTTTTTTTTTTTGTCTTTACACCAGCGAAGCTAAATTATAAGTTTGGCGAGCTCGTGAAGTGTGAAAATACGCCCTCAAAGAAAGGGAGGCTGAATCATTGTATGGCCGTGCAGATTACAAACAGTGTGTAAAAGGACTGTGTTAAAGAGCTTCATCAAAGCAATGCCTGCTGCAAGTGGGTATTCTCATAGGGATTATGACTTTAGGAGGGATATAACCAGCAGGGGGTAAAGGAATAGCCTCCCTCCTGTTTTTTTATGCGGAAGCATTTGAACAATTGATAACAAGGGATTAGAGACCAAAAAATATATTGTGGGCTTGTTCTATTCAGACTGGTGTCAAGGTTGAAGAGACATGGTTCATGAACTTGGGAAGCCTTAGTGCACTTGTCCTAGGACGTCTACAGACATCACGTGTCTCCGGCCCTAGCAAAATGCCATGATGACAGAAATTAGTTCTGGTCTGAGAGAATCAGTAAATCAGACACAGATATCCACCTGGCCTTTCAGACTCGGATCTTAATCCACCCCCTCATCTTTTCTTTATTAGTTGGCATATACTGGATTTACTTATTTCACTGAAGATCTCTTTTCTCATGGGAGATGTCTCATAAACACTGATGAATGAATCTGGAACAGTCAACTGAAGCTCAGTCAACAGCCATCTAAATGAAAATCGCAATTAATATTTATCATATTTTTCTATGCCGAGTGACTTTGATTATCATTCAACCACATTTGGCTATTCCAGTTGCCTCAGATGGTAAGTTTGTGACTTAATCTATCATGACAATTAATTACTTATCCACTGATTAATTTAACAGCAATATGTCGAGGGCCTATATGTGCCAGGTATAATGGGATGCAAAGATAAAGTCTTCCTACCTTCAGGCAACTTATTGTCTAATGAATTGGATAGAAATATTAAAACTTCTACAAAGAGTTAAGTGCAATAATAGGGATATATATGGGATACATACCACAAATGAAGGTGATTAATATTGTGAGTTTGGGGGCCACCATTGATTTCTGGTGCTTTTGCTGAGTCACACAAATTAAGTAGCAAATAGGGAAGAAAAGCATTACAGGTAGAGGGGGCAGCTGATAAGCAAAGATGAGAAAATGAAAAGCAGTATAGTGTGTGCAAGAACCCGCCTGCATTTTGTTGTTAGTGGGTAAAGTCTAGATGAGGAGAGATAAAGCTTGAGATGCCAGCAGGGTCCAGCTTATGAAGGGCCTGGTTTATCTGATGAGGAGTTTGAGGCTCATTATATTGAAGGGACACCTTCAAAATATTTTGGGATTATAGCTGCAAAATTAGATTTCCATTTATTTTAGACTTCTCTGGCAGCTTTTGGTCAATGGATTTGAGAATTATGATATTGGAAGAAGGAAATCCAGTTAGAAGGCTGTTTTAGCATTTTAGTTGAAAGATGAGGCTACCTAAAATAGGACACTATTAGTGAGTATAGCAGACACACCCTAAGGGGACCCACAATGAGTCACACCCATGTAATTTTTTCTCCCCTTGAGCATAGACAGACAATCTAAACAGACTAAATGCAACGTGGTAAAGGTGATGAGCTGTCATTCCTTTGATTATGTATTTACGTAAGTCTCTGTATTAGTAGAGTGGAGTGAGAAACTCTCACCTGCTGGCTTTGAACTAGCAATCTGACATGTTGTAAGAGGTCCTGAGAGAAACCTATGGGGCAAAAAACCCCTGCAAATGTCCTCTAGCAGATGGGAAAGACTTCAGGCTGACAGACAGCAAGAAAACAGGAACCTTCGACACAACATCCCAAGAAACTAAATTTCACCAACAACCATGTAAGCTTGGAAACGGACCCTGAGCTAAAGAAAGAACACAGCCTGCCCAACCCTTGATTGCAGCCTTATGTGACCCAGAGCAGAGAGCCCAGTGAAGCTGTGCCTGGGCTCCTGACCCACTGAAATTGTGAGATAACAAATGTGTGGAGTTTTAAAAATTGTTACTAAATGTGTGTTAATTTGTCAACACAAAAGAAAAAGTAATGTAAACAGGTAAGAAGGAATGGACTCAGGAAAGTTTTCGGAAGTAAAATTTGCCAGTCTTTGGTGATTGACTAGACGTGGAGAATGAGTGAGAGGGAAGCATTAGGGGCGGAAGAGCAGTTGGCACCTACCTGCATCTCGTCAGCACGCACCTCCTCAGGGTCAAAGGCTACTTGTTAGAATTCCCATACCCATGTGTGACAGCTCCTTGTTTGTTTTTTCCGAGCTAGGGGAGAACACTTGGCTGGTACAAAGGGCAAATCTGAAGTTCCAGATATAACGTGTCTGGACGCTGCCCTCTCAAAAATGATGGAGGAATATCAGGTAGATAAATACCTAGTTGCCTTGCCCATTACTTGCAATAGCTCTGAGTCTTGTTCGATACCATCTCTCAGACTTCCTCGGGGGCTAAAACCCCTGTGGGATAAAGCTGGTGTTGCCCACAGTGGTAACTTGCTTAATATGTCACATTCTACTCCCTGCTTTCTTTACTTTATTTCACGCCTCCATTTCTCTGTTGGTATTTCCTGGGATATCCTTCCAAAGAAACTACTCTCTTTTTTTACTGCTACTGGAACCAGCTGAGGCTAAGACAGTTAACTTCCAGGTTTTAAGTTTGAACCATGTAGTGTTTTCTTGTTCTCTTGTAGGACAAGCGTTATCAGTTCAATATGGTTATATGAGTAATTCAAATAAACAGTAAAAATTGAACAGGTTGAGGGATTGAGATTGAATCCAGTTTTAGATAAATTGGCCTGATGACTTTTGGGACTTTCAGGTGAAGAATTTCAAAGGACTCTACTTAGGAGAGCTACAACCGGAAGTAGATGATGCACATGAAAAGGTTTCACTGAAAATGACTTAATAAATGATTAAGCTATTTCCAGAGATGTTGGCAGCGTTCAGGGACCAGCAATGAATGACAAAGGAGCCAGAAATGAGTAACAGTATGAGGCTGTTTTTAGCCCAGGCTTTAATGGGGAAGGGAGAGAACAGTGCTTCATGAGCCAGATGAGAACTGGTGTCATCCAGTAGGGGGAGCCAGAGGGAAGACGTGGCCATCGTGAGATGCAGCTCCTGCCAGCATGTTAGACAATCAGGCAAGAGAGGAGATGAATATTCCAGTCTCATCCTCTTTTTACCATCTGATTTTCTGCTGGTGTCTTCTATTGACTGAACCCAATTATATGACAGGGAATCTCAGGTAATGAAATGTATGCCCCTTCTCTTAGCCCGGGAAAAAATAGAATTACAAAGAAGCAGAAAGTGGTACTGGGTGAATTGGGCAAATGAAAATCAACACAAATTGTAAAAGCTTATTTGAGATCACTCATTTAGTGATATGAATTTGGTAACCATTCAAATGAGTGGGTAAAATTCCCTACTGAGTGAGTTGCAGTTAGAATGTAGAGGCGTTGACACTATTCACAATAGCAAAGACTTGGAACCAACCCAATTGCCCATCAATCACAGACTGGATAAAGAAAATGTGGCACATATACACCATGGAATACTATGCAGCCATAAAAAAGGATGAGTTCATGTCTTTTGCAGGGACATGTATGAAGCTGGAAACCATCATTTTCAGCCCAGTAGCACAAGAACAGAAAACCAAACACCACATGTTCTCACTCATAAATGGGAGTGGAACAATGAGAACACATGGACACAGGGAGTGGAGTATCACACACTGGGCCTGTTGGGGGGCGGTGGAGGAATAGGGGAAGGCTAACATTAAGAGAAATACCTAATGTAGATGACAAGGTGACGGATGCAGCAAACCACTGTGGCATGTGCGTACCTATGTAACAAACCTGCACGTTCTGCACATGTACTCTAGAACTTCAAGTATAGTAATAATAATAAGACTGTAGAGGCCTTGAAAGAACTTCACTGTTGTATTAGCTACCTCTTGCTTTATAACAAATTACTTCTAACATTAGCAGCTTAAAACATTTATTATCTCACACATTTTCTGAGGATCAGAAATCCAAGGGTTGTTTAGCTCAGGGGTTCTGGCTGTGAGGATCACATGAGTTTGCGTAACTGGCGATTCCCTGGGTCTGCAGTCACTTATGGCCCCGATGGTAGAGGGTAGAGGATCCACTTCCAAGAAGGTTGAGTTACATGGTTATATATTGGAGTCCTCACTGTGTGGACCTCTCCAGGGGCTGCTTCAGTGTTCTTACAACATAGAAGCTCATTCCAAAAAGCAAGTGATCTGAGCAGGAGAGGCAGCCAGCAAGAGTGTCCTCCTCAAGATGAAAACTGCAGTCTTTGTATAGCTGAATCTCAGTAGGGACGTGTCACCACTTTTGCCCTATTTCATTCATCGGAAGTATGTCCCTAATCCAGGCCATACTCAAATAGATGAAAATAAAAATTTACCTCTTGAAGGAAAGAGTTTGAAAGAATTCATGGGGATAATTTTAAAACCACTATATTGCTATTACAACAAAAAATGAAAAAAAAAATGCTTTTGTCTAAATTCACTGGAGAGTTGTGAACATATTAAAATATAAAGGAGGGCCAGGCACGGTGGCTCATGCCTGTAATCCCAACACTTTGGGAGGCCGAGGCGGGTGGATCACAAGGTCAAGAGATTGAGACACTCCTGGTCAACATGGTGAAACCCCGTCTCTACTAAAAATACAAAAAATTAGCTGGGCATGGTGGTGCGTGCCTGTAATCCCAGCTACTCAGGAGGCTGAGGCAGGAGAATTGCCTGAACCCAGGAGGCGGAGACTGTGGTGAGCCGAGATCGCGCCATTGCACTCCAGCCTGGGTAACGAGTGAAACTCCATCTCAAAAAAATAAAAATAAAAATAAAAAAATAAAAAAAAATAAAGGAACTAAGTTCCAGAGAAACGATAACATATCTTTTTTTTTTCTTTCTTTTTTTTTTTTTTGAGATGGAGTCTTGCTCTTGTCACACAAGTTAAAGTGCAGTGGCATAAACTCGGCTCACTGCAACCTCTGCCTCCTGGGTTCAAGTGATTCTCCTGCCTCAGCCTCCCAAGTAGCTGGGATTACAAGTGCCTGCCACCACACCCAGCTATTTTTTTTTTTTTTTTAGTAGAGACCACCATATTGGCCAGGCTGATCTTGAACTCTTGACCTCAGGTGATCTGCCTGCCTTGGCCTCCCAAAGTGCTGGGATTACATGTGTGAGTCACTATACCCAGCTGAAATGATGTCATCTCAAATGATGGGCTGGAGTATGCTTTCATGCCTGGAGTCAGTTGTTGAACTTGGAGTCGGGATAATGCCATCATTTTATCTTAAAAGTTTTCTCATTTTTCCTTTAACTGATGATTAATCATAGAAAGCCTCTCAATTATGTCTCTTCAATGAGTCCGATCAGTTCAGCAGTAGCCACTCAATTCTCAACTCTTATTTTTACAATTTCCCTGCTTTCTTTCTAGTATTTTAAATACTGTAGCAGTCACTGGGGCTTCTTCTATCAGCATGCTGTCCGAGTTCACCATCAGTGAAAGTTTTACGAATTGTATTACGACAGGATGCCAGGAGCTGTCCACATTCCACAAACCACAAGGGTTACAATTTTCACTACCAGAGTAGCATCACCTGAGATGGGCATGGTGACCAGGGTTTCAGACTCTTTAGTGACAAGGGTTTAGGTCATCTCACCAAAAATTCGACCCAGACCAGGTTTGGTGCTAGCTGTAGAAGGAGAATCTAGAGTGAAAGATAAAGAAAGGAGATGACTGAGTATCAGTTATGGCTTTAAGATCAACTGCAGCAACAGATCTTGAAGAAGCTATCCCAAATAAGGACAGGTTGCTAAGAAAAATAAGTGGACATAAATGGCTCAAAGGATGGGCTGTAGTGGACACCTTTCCAAGTGGTATTCCCATCCCCCAGCTGCTAGAATTGTCAATTGCTGATGGCTACAGAAGTAGCTTTTGTGGGAATTTGACTGGACAGCCAAGAATAGCCTTCTCCAATGTTGCATCAACCCCTAGAGGTCATTCTCAGCTAGTAACTGGGTGAAGCAGAGATACAAAGCCTCAGCCATTTAGCCTTAATTTAAGACAACTCTGAAGGATTATTCTACCTCCATATAAGACTAACTGATGTCCTGAATGCAGCTGTAACTTGGGTCAGCTTCTCTCTCTGTCCATTTTGCTTTCATCAAGTTCCTTATCCGTGTATCTCCCTAGAGTTCTCCCGACAAATCTTCTGCATGCAACTCTGTCTCAGTGTGTTTCCTGAAGTCTCAATCTAAGACGCAGTATTTGAAGAAAAAAGACAGACAAAAATTGTTATTAATCAGAAAATATTTCTACATTTTCAGACACATCGATAATTCAAATTCTTATCATCCATTAGTTCATCACTTGGAGAAATCTGAATGATTCAAGTGTCATTGCACTATCTGCAAACATTTCTTTTTTCTTTTCTTTCTTTTTTTTTTTTTTGAGACTGAGTTTCGCTCTTGTTACCCAGGCTGGAGTGCAATGGCGCGATCTCGGCTCACCACAACCTCCGCCTCCTGGGTTCAGGCAATTCTCCTGCCTCAGCCTCCTGAGTAGCTGGGATTACAGGCACGCGCCACCATGCCCAGCTAATTTTTTTGTATCTTTAGTAGAGACGGGGTTTCACCATGTTGACCAGGATGGTCTTGATCACTTGACCTCGTGATCCACCCGCCTCAGCCTCCCAAAGTGCTGGGATTACAGGCGTGAGCCACCGTGCCCGGCCCTCAAACATTGCTTAATCATGTCTTCATTTTAAATGGGAGATATATACTTTTTTGTAAAATTATTATTGGAAATAGATTTGGATTTAAAAATAATAAACCCATCTTGAGTATTGTTTCCTAACGCTGCCGAGATGACGGGTGATCTCAGGGCCACCACAGATGCTTCGCTGTGAGTTCTCAGGTGAGCGTAGAGTCAACAACCCTTCAAGGACTTACAGGCCGGTCTACTTTGCAGCAGTCACTCTCCAGCAGCTGGACTTATCTGAAGTCCAGATTTTTCTTCCACCTCTGAGTCATTCATTCATGTAGAGACTGTTAGTGACTCTTCTCTGATGCCTTAATTCTTTTTTTGGACTTTAACTTCCAGGCTCCTTTTGTAATTGTTTAATGTCTAATTCCATAATAAATTCCTTATTTTGAAATACTCACAGCGGTTTTGCATACGTGATAGAGTCCAGACCAATTTAGGTGTCTTTACGTTGAACCACAACATATCTAGTTTTCTTTTTCTTTTTAAAAAAATCTTTGTGATTTGACATGTTATAAATCCTCTTAAATGGAGGTTTTAAATCTTTCTCAAATTCAGGATTTTAAAATAGATTTTACTTGGGCTATTTTCTTCTTGTGAATTTATTCATTTATTTGCTCTTAATTTTTTTTTTTTTTTGCTGATTATTTATTTATTTATTTATTTATTTATTTATTTATATTATTTTTTTTCTATTTTATTTATTATTTATTTATTTATTTATTTTTAAATTTTTATTGCATTATAGGTTTTGGGGTACATGTGCAGAACGTGCAAGATAGTTGCATAGGTACACACATGGCAGTGTGTACCTTTTGCTGCCTTCCTCCCCTTCACCCACACTTGGTATTCATCCCCAGGCTATCCCCTCCAGCCCCCCCCCGCTGTCCCTCCCCCATTCCCCCCAACAGTCCCCAGTGTATAGTAGACCGCCTCTCTGTGTCCATGTGTTCTCATTTTTCTCACCCACCTATGAGTGAGTATATGCAGTATTTCTTTTTCTGTTCTTGTGTGTGTTTGCTGAGAATGATGTTCTCCAGATTCATCCATGTCCTTACAAAGGACACAAACTCATCATTTTTGATTGCTGCATAATATTCCATGGTGTATATGTGCCACATTTTCCCAGTCCAGTCTATCATCGATGGGCATTTGGGTTGGTTCCAGGTCTTTGCTATTGTAAACAGTGCTGCAATGAACATTCGTGTGCATGTGTCCTTATAGTAGAACGATTTATAGTCTTTTGGATAGATACCCAGTAATGGGATTGCTGGGTCAAATGGAATTTCTATGTCTAGGTCCCTGAGGAATCGCCACACTGTCTTCCACAATGGTTGAACTAATTTACACTCCCACCAACAGTGTAAGAGTGTTCCTATTTCTCCACATCCTCTCCAGATGCTCTTCATTTTTTTCTGTTCTATTTGGACTCAATAAAAGAGGATGTTTGCGTTTGTACTCTTATCCTTTAGGTCTCTTTATTTTCCATTTATGTTTTTTTCATTTCCTTATCTCATATTGATGCCTTATGGAAGAATTCCAATAGGGTTTCAGTGTATTGGCTTATTCTTTGCTATCTTCATTCTTGCAGTCAACTTACCTTTTAAATTATTATTTCCCATTTGTTATATTTTATTATGCAGTGCCTCTAGTTGTTTTTTTTATTACAAGACGTTTTATCCTTGATTCATACTTTCAGGGTTCTCCCTGTTTCCTCCAAAGATCTGTAATATGCTTATTTTCTGTTTAAAGAGTTTTTGTTCCCAATTCCTGTTTTCAAGGTGAAATCTGGTTTCTATGATACTATTTAATATACTTATTTAAGTTTGTACTGTTTAGCCTTTTATTCCATTTTGTGTATTACATAAGGATTAGCTTGTTGTTTTTCTCTTTGGATGACAAAAGCTATAACAGTGTTTCCTTTGTGTGGTAAATCTATAGAAAACTGCACATTCTGCACATGTACCCCAGAACTTAAAGTATAATAATAAAACAAGGGAAAAACATAATTGAGAAATTATGAAATTTTGAGAAATTTTGATACATTCTCTTATTCAATGGGTGGGGATAAATAAAAGAATACCTGTGATCACTACTACTGTCAATGCAGTACCAGAGTTTGAAGTCTGCAGCCAGTGCAATAAGATAGAAAGCACGTGAACAAATGCTATATACATTTATACAGTAAATAGGCAAAATCTGTCACTAGAGAGGATATAACCAACTTCTTATAAAACTCAGAAACCTACTAATACACTCTTTTTACTAACACAAAGATGCAGCAAGTATGTACGTAATATCAACCTATATAAGCCAAATGTTCCTCTAGATCAATTAAAACTAGCAAATATAACAAGAAGAGAAAATTTATAATAGAAATACAAATACATAAAAATGTAGTAATTTACCTAATAAAAGAAGAAGAACTATATTAAAAACACACTCTTTTAAAAGATGTAAGATTATTTGAAATCAGCAAAAAAATATAAAATGTTTATAAAGAGGTTGACTTAACTGCTTTGTAAAGGGTCATGGACATATACCGCCAAAGCCACATGGTACAGACACAATATTGAGTTTATCAGAGGAAAACTTACAACAGAGCAGCAGCAGAGCATATGCAGTTTCCAGTGATTAATTTGTGGCTTAGGTAGGTTAGGTACATTATATATGTGCACACTGGCCAGTGATCCAACAGAGATGGGCTAACCTTTACTGGTAAGTTGGACATGCAACTGAGGACACTCCAAGAGCAAGAACAAGTGTACACCCAAGCCTCCTTACATATATGCATATATTACACTATGTATCTTCAGAAGAGAAGGGAACACCTAGTTTCTCTAAATGTCAGGAAACATATCAGGAGATCTTCCATGCAAGAAGCAACCTTAAGAACTATGCACATGGATGACCAAAGTCTGCACACAGGGGTCATGGGAATAGCGTTGCCTGCCAAGAATACTGACATCAGCAAAAGGCTGAGCCAGTTTCCTGATAACCTACTTGAAGAGGGAAGAAAAGATGTCTCTAGGGCCATCTGCAGTTGTCTCTCATCATTAACATTATGAAAAGCTATACTTTTCCAATATTAATCTAAATATATTAATGTAAGACTTCAAATAAAATTCCAGAAGGCTATTTTTAAGGATTCACCAACTTATAGAATTTATATAGTACTACATATTTTTAATGAAAGTCAGGGAGTCCTGATCCTAAATGATACGAAAATGTACTATAGAAATACATAGTAACAAACTAATTTGGCACTGAGGCAGCCGTAGCATACAGACCATTGGAACAGAGTAAAGCAGGGTTCGTCAATCCCAGGACCATCTCGAGCCATGTAATTTGTTGCTGTGAGAGTTGGGGGGCTGTTATGTGCATTGTAAGATGTTTAGGTCTACCAGATATCTGATAGTATCTCAGCCCCTCATCTCCCAATTTTGACAAGCCAAAGCTTCTCTAGTTATTTTTAAATGTCCTCAGTGGTGGTGGGGAATTGACCCTAGTTATGAACCACTAGATTAGAATGCTAAAAAATAATGTCATGCATTATGAGGGAATGTTTTTATGAAATGAGCTCCACAAACCACTGGGGGAAATGATTTACTGATGACATTAAGAAAACTGGTTCACATATGAAGAAAAATAAGGCTAGATACTGTGGTGGGCTGAATCATAGTTCACTCAAAGCTGTTCACGTCTCACTCCATGGACCCTGTCATTTTTATGGTACATTGTAGAATGGGACTTTGCATATGTGATTGAGTTAATATCTTCAGATGGAAAGATTATCCTGGATGGGTATGATGTAATCATATGGTTCTTGTAAGAGAAAGAAATGATAAGAACATGGAAGCAGAGAGATTGGAAAATGTGATGCTTTTGGCTTTGAAGACGGAAAAAGGAGGCACGAACAATGGAATGTAAGGACTGCCTCCCTAGAAACTAGAAAAGGCAAGGAAATGGATTATTCTCTAGAGCCTCCGCAGGTGGTATGGCCCCAATAACACCTTGGTTTTGGCCTAGTAGCAGATTTCTCTCCTCAAACTGTAAGAGAATAAATTTGGATTGTCTCTAGTCACTAGGTTTGTGCTAATTTGTTATAGCAACATTAGGAAACCGAGAGATGCCTGTCTCTGACTGTATATATGATGAAAAATGCTTAAAGGATTAAGACGTTCACATAAAATGAAAAAATGTAGCAGATATTTTTGGAAAATAAATCTTTGAACTTAGGCTGGGAAATGAGTTTTCTAAAACATAAAATCCTAAGCAAAACCCAAATATATATAATTACATCTAAATATTACTGAATAGACATTTAATGGAGGAACTATTTACGAAGTTGGGACAGAGTTGAAAGGTTCTAATATGCAAATTCTGGCACACTGGCTATGTAAATTAAAACAGCAATGTTAAAACAATGGAAAAACTGGAGGTGCAAGAAAATCACTTTGACCATCGTGCTATTTCCAAAAAGCAGAAGATGAAATTGACATATGAAAGACACTCTCCCCTGTACGAGAAGGCAAGGCAACAGCCTCCTCTTCAAGGACACGAGGTTGAGACCAAGAAGAGTGTACAGACCTTGTCAGAATAACTGTTAACTTTCCAGCCTCACCACATAATTTAGTCACATTTTCAAGGTTTACTATTCTTTGCCCAATTCATTATGTGTGTGTGTGTGTGTGTGTGTGTGTGTGTGTGTGTGTTTTGGGTCTTTATTTATGAGTACTCCTATGCTATGTAAAACTTATACTATGTTTTTCTCCTGTTAATCTATGTTATTTCAGTTTAATTCTTAAAGTTTAATTCTTAAATTCTAAAAAGATAGAGGTGGAGTCTTCCCACCCCTACAGAGTCAAGTGACAAAAGTTAATGAAGTACTTGGGGCTAACAACAGTGTCTAGCCTTCATCACCCATAGGCCTGAAGGGGCCCAAGGAAGGAATGGTTATCAGAAGCTACTCAGAACTGCAGCTGTGGCCTTGCAAAAGGATGCAAAAAGGATTCCCAAATCATGGTCTGGAAGAGAAAAAGTTGGGAGAATATCTGTTTCCTTCCTCTCTCTGTTATCCTATTTTCCTACCTCATGCTGGTGTTTCCTATAGTCTAAGCATACCTGGAAGCCAGAGGGCTGGACAGGCCGGTTGAGGCAGTCTGTGAAGGCCAGCTTCATGGATCACAAAGCTGATGGGGAAAATTGACAGTTTATCTGCAGGGTCATAAATAGAACCTTCAGCACAACTAATATCATTATTTTTATTCGAAAAATATACTTTAGAAAAATGACATGAGTGGAAAGTTTAAGAAAACTGCTTCAAAGTAAAAAATTAGTAAGTGATGGCATTTCTAGAAATGGCAAAATAAGGCAATCTGAAATCCTCTTGTCCATAAAACAACACTGGTAAAACAGTGATCACTCAACTTCTTCAGAACTTGGAAATAAAGCAAAGTCTTGGGATAATCTGAGGCATATTTGTTGAAGAGTGGCTGAATTGCAGGAGGAGTAAGCATGGCATTTCCCTTGCTGTACTCCCACCTCCTCCCCAGCTCTGCAGTGGCCTTGAAAACCAACAGTTTCACAACGTTAGTCATGAAAACCAGTTGCCAAGCAGCCACTGGAGAGAGCAGAAGAAATGTAAAGCTCCCCTAAAAAGCCCATCCCCAGAGAAATGTCCTGATGGGATCTCTCTGGCAGTTTTCTGGAAATCCCCATTGCACGGCTTGTTTTCATTTAATCTGATCAGGTCGGACTCATGGTGAATGCCTTTCTCCCAGAAGCATTAGTGAAAACAATAATTGGCAATTTTATGTTTTTCTATTGGTACATAGCATTTGTACATATTTATAAGGTAATTTTTTTTTTAAACATTGAAGCTGTCTGAGGTGGTGATAATAGTTGGAACCAACAAGAAGTTGACCAAACAGCTTCAAAGGAAACACTAGTCTGAGTCTAAAATAAAAGTTGGAAAGGAGGAAAAAAAGAAAACACTGGGAACTGAAAACACCATAGAGGGGCTTTGAAAAGTTTCTAAAATAATCCGAGAAATTTAGAAGGCTGTACACACGTGCAGAGCTGTGTGTATGCCCGAGAGAGACCTAAGAAATCTCTGATTTCTCATGTTTGACTAACCTTGAAGTTCTCTGCAAGCAGGAAGTAAAGGCTCTAAAGCAGAATTTTAAACTGCCAAGCACTTCACTAAGCTAGACCACAACACACAAACTAGCTCCTTGGTGAAATATGGGAGGTTTCTTGCTTCGAGGCATTTAAACTTCAGCAGCTACATATGACGAAATGTTCATGTAACAAAAAGAACTGCTTTACAAAAGTCGTTCTGGAAAGTCACTAAACAAACGAACAGCGATAATAGCAGCAACAAATGGCAACTCTACCACCCTGGAGGGTAAGTCCCTTATGTCAGTTAAAGGTCTAGATTTCAACAAAGCATCACAAGACATGCAAGAAATAAGAAAGTATGACCCACATACAGGGCAGGGAGAGAAAACAGTGCAGACTACTCCTGAGAAAGACTTGGAGTTAAAAATTGGAGTTACTAGAAAAGCATTTATGGCAGCTATTTTGAATATGTTCAAAAAACTAAAGGGAATTATAGCTAAAGAACTAAAGGAATGCATGAGAATAATATTTCACCCAATAAAGAATTTCAATAAAGAGACAGAAATTATTTTAAAAAGACAGAGAAATTCCAGAGTTGAAATCTACTATAACTGAAATGAAAATGTCACAAATGCTCAGTAACAGATTTGAGCTGGTGGAAGAAAGAATCGGCAAACTTCAAGATAGGCTAATCGAAATGATCGAGTCTGAAGAACGGAAAGAAAGAAAAAGGAAGAAAAATGAATAGAGCCCCAGAGACCTGAGCAGCAGCTTGAGCTGGCCACGTTCCTCCACCGGTGTCACTGCTCCTCTCCAGGTGCAGAGTTGGCACAGTTCTCGTTTTTCATATTTTAGCAACCATTTTCTGCATGTGTCTTTTTGAACCTAGAGGTTGAAGGAGCTCTGCTGCTTCTGACCCCGGGACTGAAATAACCTTTGTGGTTTCCCTAAACCCTCTCCACCCGTTTTAAAATTTTCCATGTATAAATACTCTCCTTCAAATTGTCTTAGTTGACTAAAATTATACATGTTTACTACAGCAGACAAATAAAGACCACCTAATTGTGTTATTTCATTGCAAGAAAAAAATGAATGAGATATATTTAGAACAACATTCCTCCTATACCTAGCAAACATAGGGTTGAATGAAAAAAAAAAGACATACAATAAAACTGCTAGTACCACAAACCTATATGTTATGTGCATATAAAAACCATAGAATTCTACCACATTTTCTTTCCTTTTTAATATTTATAAATGGAGACTGCATGTCACGATGTTGTCCAGCTGTTCACGAACTCCTGGCCTCCAGCAATCCTCTTATTTTACCTCCTGAAGTGCTGGGATTATAGGTGTGAGCCACTCTGCCCAGCCTGTTTTCAAAGATATTCCATGTAGATATTCCATGGCATACCAGGGTGGGTACCAATGGAGAAAAGAAAGAAGTGGAAATAATATCAAGAACGAAGGAAAGAATAAAATTATATGTGTGAGGAATCTTCATGGACAAATAGACTATGTCATGAGCTAAGGAGTTTGACTAATCGAACTCACTCATGGATGTCCAGCAAAAGGCAAATAAGTAAAAATAAAATTCCTGGTTTGAGTCAAGTGATTTCTGACTCTTTTAGGTTTTGAAGTTCCTTTACAATGTAATTATGGATTTAAGATTTCTTAAGATGAAACTGGGCAGTCTCATTTTCTAAAATGGCAGACTGGTGATTAGTGTGCCTACGATTACACCCATTCAACACCAAAGTGAAGAATTCTGCCTAAAGGAAGTTGTCATATTGACCAGTGAGGAGAGGATGAGCAATGAGGTCGTTGGTTGGATAGGGGCTTCCCATGAATTGAGCGCTAGAATAGAACTCTGCAAAGTGGTAACCAGGAGAATCTCATGGACAGAATGAAGATACAGATGGATCCGTAGATTAAAGTCAGTACAGAATGAAGATGCAGATGGATCCGTAGATTAAAGTCAGTACTGAATGAAGATACAGATGGATCCGTAGATTAAAGTCAGTCTTAAGTAGGGGCATTACACATTTCTGCTCATTAACTGGCTGTATATATGTTTTAAAGCTGCACTATATTTTTCCTAATGCTACATATCAATGTATTGTTATGTGAAATCACACCAAATTGCACCTCAATACAATAATCATATTAAAATGATAGATACCTTTGCCTTTGAGTAGTCCAAATTAACAAAAATGAGGGAAGCCATTGATCATTGTTGGAGAAGAAAAAAAGGGGTTAGGTTTGATTATCAGAATAAGCAAGAGTTGGAGAAGTCAGTGAGGCAAGAAAAATGCCAGGTGTCACCCTATCTAGAAAGAAGTGATAACTATTTATTTTGATTAACATTTCATGTGCCTGGCAATCAAGCCCAAATAATTTAGATGTGGGAAAATGTGGGCTATGTAAGATTTACTTGGCTTGATAACTGTGGAAAGGGAATTTGGCAGATACATTCTAAAGATAGAGAACAGATAATTTTTTAAAAGAAAACTATTTTACTTATGACATTGATTTAACTTACAAAAGTAGAAATTGTTTCTAATGCCAGCTGTCTTTTCATTTGGGACTATTTTAAATTCTCATGTGAATGATGATTTATCTTTAATTATCACATTGCTAACTTATAAAAGCAATTCTATAGTCTTATTCAGTTGTTATAACTAGGCAAGCATATTCTAAGTAAACAATAAACTAGAGGCCAGGAACGGTGGCTCACACCTGTAATCCCAGCACTTAGGGAGGCCAAGGCAGGTAAATCACCTGAGGTCAGCAGTTCAAGACCAGCCTGGCCAACATGATGAAACCCTGTCTCTACTAAAATACAAAAATTAGCCAGGCATAGTGGTGGGTGCCTGTAATTCCAGCTACTTGGGAGGCTGAGGCAGGAGAATCATTTGAATCCGGGAGATGGAGGTTGCAGTGAGCTGAGATAGCACCACTACACTCCAGCCTTGGCAACAGAGCAAGACTCCATCTGAAAAAAAAGAGAGAGAGAGAGAAAAAGAAAGAAAACAATAAACTACAAGTAGCTTAAGAATATCTTCCTTGGGAGTTTTCCAAGATGGCGCGTAGAAGCAACTCAGGATTGCAGCTCTCAGTGAAGGCGCAGAGGGTGAGTCCTAGCTGCATTCTCAGACGGACCTTTGTTGCCCACACAACGGGAAAATTCCCAGGTGTAGGAGAGACACGGGACGCCAGGGCAGCTGGTGATTGGGCTTGTGCAGCCAGTTTGGCCGGTGCTTCGGCCAGCACTGCATCACAGTGGCACCCGGCACAAAACTCACTGGTCTGGGTGCCCTGTTAAACCAGCAATCTGAGATTTGGAAGGGCAGATTGACATGTCCATCTGATTAAATGGGACTTGGACAATGAGCCAGACCAGGAGATTCCTGGGAAGCGCGATTTGAGCCGGTGCAGTGGGCAGTGGCACAGGAGATTGCACGGATCCCAGTGCCCTATCAGCAGGCTACTGGGGCGTCAGTGAGAGAGTCAACCATTCAAATTGGGGAGAAAAAGAGAGAGAGAGAGAGAGGATGGACTCTGAGGCAGGGAGCTGGGTGATCGGGCTCGGCGGGTCCCACCCTCACAAGGACAAGCAGGGCGGTGACTGGAGGTGCTCGGGGTTGAGAGTTTTGCTGCCTGGTGGGGGAGGGGCATCCGCCACAACTGACGCAATCCGCCCCTACCGAGGAACACACCCAGTACTGACGCAGCCTGCTGTTGCCAAGGCAACCCACCATAACAGAGAGACACTGCCAACAGGGCGGAGCGCACCACAGTAGAACGGAGCCCACAACAGCAGGGCGCACCCGCGCTAGCAGGACGGAGCCTCGGCAGGCAAATAATGAATAGACTGCCTCCTAGCTGGGCAGGACAGTGCAACAGATACTCATAAAGAAAGCCCCAACTCACTGAGACACAGCATCTAAGGGGGAAAAAAGGGGGTTTTATAACACAGGCTCCCAACAACCCTGAATAAAAAACAGAGCTCACAGCTCAGCACTGGAGCTCCTATAAAGTACAGACCATTTCCTCAAGCAGCTCCCTGACCCCTGTATATGCAAAGAGTCACCTCAAAAAAGGACCAATCAGACTGACATTTAGCAGGCATCATTCTGGGACAAAGATAGCAGAAGAAGAAACTGGTAGCATCCCTCACTGCTCTGCAGCTGCTACAGGTGTACCCCAGACAAGCAGGGCCTGGAGTGGACCTCAGCACTCGTATAGCAGAGGGGTTAGACTGTTAGAAGGAAAACTAAGTAACAGAAATACCTCATCATCAACAATCTGGGCGTCCACTCAGAGACCCAATTGAAAAATCAGCAACTACTAAGACGACAGGTGGATAAATCCACAAAGATAAGAAGAAACCAGCGCAAAAAGGAGGAAAACACCCGAAACCAAAACACCTCACCTCCTACAAAGGACCAAAACTCCTCACCAGCAAGGGAACAAAGCTGGACGGAGAATGAGTGTGACGAAATGACGGAATCAGACTTCAGAAGATGGATAATGAGAAACTTCAGTGAGCTAAAAGAACATGTCCTAAATCAATGCAAAGAAACTAAGAACCTTGAAAAAAGATTTGAAAAAAGATTCGAGGAAATGATAACAAGAATGGACAACTTAGAGAGGAATATGAATGAATTGAAGGAGCTGAAAAACACAACACGAGAACTTCGCGAAGCATGCACAAGTTTCAACAGCTGAATTGACCAAGCAGAAGAAAGAATATCAGAAGTCGAAGATCAACTCAATGAAATAAAATGAGAAACCAAGATTAGAGTAAAAAGTGCAAAAAAGAATGAACAAAATATCCAAGAAATGTGGGACTCTGTGAAGAGACCCAACCTACATTTGATAGGTGTACCAGAATGTGATGAAGAGAATGAATCCAAGCTGGAAAATACTCTTCAGAATGTTATCCAGGGAAATTTCCCCAACCTAGCAAGGCAGGCCAATACTCAACTCCAGAAAATACAGAGAACACCACAAAGATACTCCGCAAGAAGAGCAACCCCAAGGCACATAATCGTCAGATTCACCAGGGTTGAAATGAAGGAGAAAATACTAAGGGCAGCCAGAGAGAAAGGTCGGGTCACCCACAAAGGGAAGCCCATCAGACTCACAGCAGATCTCTTGGCAGAGACTCTACAAGCCAGAAGAGAGTGGGGGCCAATATTCAACATCCTTAAAGAAAAGAACTTTCAACCTACAATTTCATATCCAGCCAAACTGAGCTTCATAAGTGAAGGAAAAATAAAATCCTTCACAAACAAGCAAGTACTTAGAGATTTTGTCACCACTAGGCCTGCTTTACAAGAGCTCCCGAAAGAGGCACTACACATAGAAAGAAACAACCAGTTCCAGCCATCCTAAAAGCATACCAAATGCTAAAGAGCATCAACAAAATGAAGAATCTACATGAACCAATGGGCAAAACAGCCAGCTAGCATCAAAATGGCAGTATCAAATTCACACATAACAATATTAACCCTAAATGTAAATCGGCTAAATGCACCAGTCAAAAGACACAGACTGGCAAATTGGATAAAAAACCAAAACCCATCGGTGTGCTGTATCCAGGAAACCCATCTCACACACAAGGATACACAAAGGCTCCAAGTAAAGGGATGGAGGAAGATTTACCAAGCAAATGGAGAGCAAAAAAAAGCAGGAGTTGCAATTCTCGTCTCTGATAAAATAGACTTTAAAGCAACAAAGATCAAAAGAGACAAAGAAAGTCATTACATAATGGTAAAAGGATCTATACAACAAGAAGAGCTAACGATTCTAAATATATATGGACCCAATACAGGAGCACCCAGATATATAAGGCAAGTTCTTAACAACTTACAAAGAGACTTAGACTCCCACACAATAATAGTGGGAGACTTTAACACTCCACTGTCAATATCAGACAGATCAACCAGACAGAAAATTAACAAGGATATCCAGGACTTGAACTCAGACCTGGAACAAGCAAACCTGATAGACATTTACAGAACTCTCCACACCAAATCCATAGAATATACATTCTTCTCAGCACCACATCACACCTACTTTAAAACTGACCACATAATTGGAAGTAAAGCACTCCTCAGCAAATGCAAAACAACTGAAATCATAACAAACAGTCTCTCAGACCATAGTGCAATCAAGTTACATCTCAGAATTCAGAAACTAACTCAGAACCGCACAGCTTCATGGAAACTGAACAACTGGTTCTTGAATGTTGATTGGATAAACAATGAAATGAAGGCAGAAATAAAGAAGTTATTCGAAACCAACGAGAATGAAGACACAACATACCAGAATCTCTGGACACATTTAAAGCAGTCTGTAGAGGAAAATATATAGCAATAAGTGCCCACATGAGAAGAGTGGAGAGATCCAAAATTGACACCCTATCGTCAAAATTGAAAGAGCTAGAGGAGCAAGATAAAAAGCTCAAAACCTAGCCAAAGACAAGAAATAACTAAGTTCAGAGCAGAACTGAAGGAGATAGAGACACAAAAAAAACCCTTCAAAAAATCAATAAATCCAAGAGCTGGTATTTCGAAAAGATCAACAAAATATACAGACCACTAGCCAGACTGATAAAAAAGAAAAGAGAGAACAACCAAATAGATGCAATAAAAATGATAATGGGGAAATCACCACAGATTCCACAGAAATTCAAACCATCATCAGAGAATACTACAAACAACTCTATGCACATAAACTAGTAAACCAGGAAGAAATGGATAAATTTCTGGACACCTGTGTCCTCCCAAGCCTAAAGCAGGAGGAAGCCAAAACTATGAATAGACCAATAACAAGGTCTGAAGTTGAGGCAGCAATTAAGAGCCTACCACACAAAAAAAGCCCAGGTCCAGATGGGTTCACAGCTGAATTCTACCAGACACACAAAGAGGAGCTGGTACCATTCCTCTGAAACTACTCCAAATAATTAAAAAAGAGGGAACCCTTCCCAAATCATTTTAAGAGACCAACATCATCCTGATACCAAAACCCAGCAGAGACTCAACAAGAAAAGAAAACTTCAGGCCAATATCCATGATGATTATCTCAACTGATGCAGAGAAGGCATTTGACAAAATTCAACAGCGCTTTATGCTAAAAACCCTCAATAAACTTGGTATTGATGGAACATATCTCAAAGTAATAAAGCTATTTACGACAAACCAACAGCCAATATCATACTTAATGGGCAAAAACTGGAAGCATTCCCTTTGAAATCCAGCACTAGACAAGAATACCCTCTCTCACCACTCCTATTCAACATAGTACTGGAAGTTCTAGCCAGAGCAATCAGGCAAGAAAAAGAAATAAAGCGTATTCAAATAGGAAAGGTGGAAGCCAAATTGTCTCTATTTGCAGATGACACGATGGTATACCTAGAAGACCCCATCACCTCAGTCCAAAAATTCCTGAAACTGATAAGCAACTTCAGCAACGTCTCAGGATACAAAATCAATGTTCAAAAATCACAAGCATTCCTATACACCAATAACAGGCTTAGAGAGAACCAAATCAAGAACAAGCTGCCATTCACAATTGCTACAAAGAAAATAAAATACCTAGGAATACAACTCACAAGGAATGTAAGGGACCTCTTTAAGGAAAACTACAAATGACTGCTCAATGAAATAAGAGAGGACACAAACAGATGGAGAAACATTCCATGTTCGTGGTTAGGAAGAATCAATATCGTGAAAATGGCTATACTGCCCAAAGTAATTTACACAATCAATGCTATCCCCATCAAACTACCATTGAATTTCTTCACAGAACTAGAAAAAACCACCATGAACTTCATATGGAACCAAAAGAGAGCCCACATAGCCAAGTCAATTCTAAGCAAAAAGAACACAGCGGGAGGCATCACACTATCAGACTTCAAACTATACTACAAGGCTACAGTAATCAAAACAGCATGGTACTGGTACCAAAACAGAGATATAGACCAATGGAACACAACAGAGGCATCGGAGGCAACACAACATATCTACAACCATATAATCTTTGATAAACCAGACAAAAACAAGCAATGGGGAAAGTTTTCCCTGTTTAAGAAATGGTGTTGGGAAAACTGGCAAGCCATGTGCAGAAAGCAGAAACTGGACCCCTTTTTGACAGCTTACACTAAAATTAACTCCAGATGGATTAAAGACTTAAACATAAGACCTGACACCCTAAAAACCCTAGAAGAAAATCTAGGCAAAACCATTCAGGACAGGAGTAGGCAAGGACTTCATGACCAAAACACCAAAAGCATTGGCAACAAAAGCCAAAATAGACAAATGGGACCTAATCAAACTCCACAGCTTCTGCACGGCAAAAGAAACAGTCACTAGAGTGAATCGGCAACCAACAGATTGGGAAAAAATCTTTGCAGTTTACCCAACTGACAAAGGGCTGATATCCAGAATTTACAAAGAACTCAAACAGATTTACAGGAAAAAAACAAACAAGCCCATTCAAAAATGGGCAAAGGACATGAACAGACAGTTTACAAAAGAAGACATACATGAGGCCAACAAACACATGAAAAAATGCTCATCATCACTGGTCATTAGAGAGACGCAAATCAAAACCACATTGAGATACCATCTCACGCCAGTTAGAATGGCGATCATTAAAAAATCTGGAGACAACAGATGCTGGAGAGGATGTGGAGAAATAGAAACAGTCTTACACTGTTGGTGGGAGTGTAAATTAGTTCAACCATTGTGGAAGACAGTGTGGCGATTCCTCAAGGACCTAGAAATAGAAATTCCATTTGACCCAGCAATCCCATTACTGGGTATCTATCCAAAGGACTATAAATCGTTCTACTGTAAGGACACATGCACACGAATGTTCATTGCAGCACTGCTTACAATAGTAATGACCTTTGAACCAACCCAAATGCCCATCGATGATAGACTGGACTGGGAAAATGTGGCACATATACACCATGGAATATTATGCAGCAATCAAAAATGATGAGTTTGAGTCCTTTGTAAGGACATGGATGAATCTGGAGAACATCATTCTCAGCAAACTGACACAAGAAAAGGAAAGAAAATACCACATATTCTCACTCATAGGCGGGTGAGAAAAATGAGAACACATGGACACAGGGAGGGGGATACTACACACTGGGGTCTATTGGGGGCAATGGGGGAGGGACAGCGGGAGGGGAGCTGGAGAGGGATAGCCTGGGGATAAATGCCAAGTGTGGGTGAAGGGGAGGAAGGCAGCAAAACACACTGCCATGTGTGTACCTATGCAACTATCTTGCACGTTCTGCACATGTACCCCAAAACCTAAAATGCAATTTTTTAAAAAAAGAACTTAAAAAAAAGAATATATTCCTTCTGAATATCTTCAAAAATGGGATCTATGCACATAGTTGCCTAAGGTATGTGATGGAGATTAAATGAAATATGCTACGTTTACTCTGTGGAACAAAAGAGACCAGCTGGATTCCCGTAGCGCCAATCTCTTGGTGCCAGAGAGAATCTTTATCGGGTCCAGTTAATCTCTCTCACCATCAATGAGAACTCCTTAGAAGTAGCTATGTAACAGTTGAATTGGAATTTTTAGGTAGCATCATTCTAGAAAAGGGAATTTATCATTTTCAGATAAGGTAAAAAGGAAAGAGAAATGTATTCTCGTGCACAACATGGGTTTGAACTGTGTGGGTTTGCTTTTATGCAGAACTCCTTCCGCCTCTGCAATCCCTGAGACAGTAAGACCATCCCCTCTCTTCCTCCTCCTCCCTAGCCTGCTCAATGGGAAGACAAAGAGGATGAAGACCTTTATGATGATCCATTTCCACTTAATGAATAGTAAATATATTTCTCTTCCTTAGGATTTTCTTAACATTATCTTTTTTAGCTTACGTTATTGTAAGAACACAGTATATAGTACATATAACAAAGGAAATATATGTTTAACAACCACTTGTGTTATCATAAGGCTTCTGGTCAACAGTAGGCTATTAGTAGTTAAGTCTTTGGAGGGTCAAAATTACACGTGGAGTTTGACTGCACCAGAGGCTGGTTCCCCTAACTCCTGCCCTGTTCAAGGGTCAACTGTATTGAGAAAACAGTTTGAAGTCCAACTTGCCAGTTACACAATTGGTAGTCGAACATATCGTATAACATTTTCAAGATTCTGGAAGTCACAGCTTTGGTACCACATCTGTTTCACGTGTATGCTCCAGCACCCAAATCATAATTGTGAAGATTTCTATTGTTTCGTTGCGTTCTCAGTCAGTTATCGTTTGTGTTAAACTGTGCAAGAAGCACGCCTCCTGATTGACTGAAGTTTCAGGGTGAAACAGAAAAGCAGGTGTGAGCAGTGCCAGGATTCTGCAAACTTTCAGAATATTGCAGCTTCCCCCTTATCTCTTGGCACGGAAATGCTTTCTGAAGTGAGCCGAACACTCACCAGACCTCTGTGCTACTTTGAAGTGCTTCCTTTTCCCAGCAGTTCTGACCGATCTTTAGGGGAAAGTGGAATTCTCTAAGCTGGGTACCTCATGGAGCATTGAGAGTGGCTGGTGTGCAGCTGGTTTTAAGAAGGCAGAAGCTTTCTCTTCTGAAAATTTAAATGCTTTGCAGGTTTGTAATGAAAGCAACACAGACTGTTGGCTGATTGCCTGACTTCTCTGCTTTCCTGAAAATTCAGCTCATGTGAGAGATCGGAGGGACGCTAACTTACTGTGTTGTGGACTTTCATCCCGAATATCACACTGCTGATGCCCTCGTCACTGTCTTGAATATTTACTGCCTGTCAACTAGAAGAACGGGAACATTTAGTTATCACTTAGTTGTAGATGTTACCAATAAAAAAGCCATAAAAATTGTCTGAATATTCCACATAAGGCCAAGGGAATATTTTCTCTAAATCCTTTCACAGTTTATTTTGAATAAAACAGAGTACGTATCTATTCTATTATTCAACATTTTATGAATTATATTTCTAAATGATGATAGGTACATAAAAAATATAACTTGGGTCCGAAGTTCTAGTTATGTGTGAATTGTAGGGAAATTCTTTTCTAAAGTATGGATGGTCACTGCATTATAGAGTTCTTTATAATTAGCTCTTAAAGTTTTAGAAGAGAATTGAGAGCAGTATTTCTCTAACTGGAATAGTTTACTTGGTTATGATGATTAGAGGACACTTTGTCGATTGCTACATACAAGACTTCTGACAAAAGTCAGATTACACCACTCTTCTGCTCAGATATCTCCAATCACTTCCTATGTTACTCAGAGTTTATGTTATTGAATCACCTCCGGCCACAATGCCCTACGTGGTAAGTCCGCCGTTCTTCCAACCACCTCACCTCTCTAATTGCTTGTATTACATACCACCTGGCTCACTGCATTCCAGACATACTGATTTTCCTCTAGAGGAATAGAACGTTGACTCTTGCAGTCTCCTCTGCCTGGGAAACTTTCCTCTTCCTGTAAGTTTCATGGGTTACTTTCTCATTCCCTTTATTCCTTTCTCTCATATGCCACCTGTGGTATTTCTCCCACCATCCTGTCTAAAGTTGCATCCCCCACCCTGAGGTTTCTTATCTCACCTCTATGCAGTATTTTTAATAAACAATACATATTTTATCCATTGCTTATTGTCTGTCTTCTTATTAGAATGCAATCCTCATGAAGGAAGCTATTTTAGTCTCTTTTGTTCAGTACTGTCACTCAAACAACTAGAAAAATACGAAATATGTAGTAATCACTCAATAAATATTTGTTCCAAAGTAAATGGTAGCTGACATTTATTGCATGTTCCTTCTATGCCACATACTCTTTTAACTACTTTATATGTGTGTAATTTGCTACTCAGAGTGGTTCTGCCTTTCTTCATGTCACCGAAAAGAAAACTGAAAATGGCTTTGAATAACTTCAAGATTATATTACTAGAAAGCAGCAGAGCAGAATTTAAATTCTGATCTCCCTATTCTTACAGATCAAACTCAGAGCAATTTCACCCTATTAACTACAATAGTAATGTACCTACCCGGAACCTATATTTTGCTATGACTTGAAGAGAGGGGATTTAAATTTTTTTTCCCTCAGGTTAATTTTTTAAAAGATTCCTATAATCATGACTCAGGCAAAATTTATTTTGGGTGTGAATAATTGCAAATGTCATTCAGTATTTGCCTCAACAGCAGAATATATAAACATTTTGAAATCCATAACATTCCAGATACCATAAAACCGATGAAATTAATGCCTTCAGAGTGACAGGAAAATATATCTGAATAACAGCATTGTGTGTTTGATTTTTAGCAGTACTTCTAGGAGATTTATTTATAAATGAATTATTTTCTATTTTTAAAAACAAAAAATAGGTATTTATAAGAGGTTGTTATAATTATTATGATCACTGGTATCACTTTCAGAATGCGGATGAGAAAATTAGGCCCCATGGATGGTGACCCTTAAGCTGTAATAAGTCGTTAGCAAAAACAGGAAAAGGACCCTTGACAATCACTCATATTATTTATTGACTGATAGTATCCATGTGTCCTTTAAAGTGTGTTGTTTATATTGGTTTTCTTGCAAACAAGAAAGAAAAAAATATATTTAAATTATAAATTAAATTTTTTTTTTTGTTTCAGAGAAAGTAAAATATGTATGTTGGTTAAAATATACTTAGCCATGATTATATTATTCTTTTATTCATTTTAGTAACTGTCATTGTTCCTTACATAAACAAATGAAATGTTCACCTTAGCACAGTGGACAAAATAAAAGCATAAATATTTCTGATTTGTTTTGCTAAACATAGATTGAGTAAACTAAGTTCTAAAAACTTATTTTTTCCCAAATAGCTTTCAGAAAAGATACTATAGGAGCATGAATAAATGCCTTACATTTTCATTGTCAAATTAAAATTGCTAAGTTGGTTAAACTTCCCTGCTTCTACCCTGCTCCTTGACAGCAAATGATATGACATAGAATAATGTACACTTGCTTCTACCTGTTTTGTGCTCAGAATTGGATTACTTTAGAGAATGCTGAGTGGACACAGCTTTCTCATAAGAGGATGCTCCTCCACTGCATTACCGCCTATGACACAATGGGCATTATTTCAACCTGCTCTGTGTGTCTAGTGGAAGGAAACAACCTGTTTTTCGGAGGAGGAGATGGTAATTGGAGAAAAGGGGGGAAAAGAAGAGAACAGGAAGATAAAGCAACTTTAGGAAATTTACCGTGTAAGAGACGGTCACTTCACATCTTAGGCAGGTGACAGGGGATATGCTGGCCCTGTTAGAGCAGCCACTAGCTACATGAAAGCAGGTCTGCTCCAGTAACCAGAGTAGTGTGGAATTGGGGTAGAATTCTCAGAACACAATAAATGAGACTCCCTTTAACATATGGTTAGAAGGTGACTTCCTTAGCAAGATGGAAAGTATTGTCATCTCAGTGTTTAAGGCAATATATACTGGTGGCACAATTCATTTCATCCGTAACTTCTGAGCATCTGTCTAATGGGAAGTAGTACATCGAGTCTGTTACTTGGCACGTGAACAGCACTAATTATGCTCCACTGACT
The DNA here is from genome assembly GCA_031835075.1 of Saguinus oedipus. Lineage (NCBI taxonomy): Eukaryota > Metazoa > Chordata > Mammalia > Primates > Cebidae > Saguinus > Saguinus oedipus. The sequence continues at coordinate 4,538,445 of CM063186.1, forward strand.
TACTCTTCATTTCTCCCACTCGTTTCTGAACTAGGGAGGCAAAGGACTGAATTGTCGTCTTACTACCTGACTTCCACTTTGCAGACACCTGCTTCCCTTTCCCTACCTGCCTCTGCAAATTGATCTTGCACTAATTTCCCTGCAGATCGGGCAGCTTGCCCTTCATACACACAGAGCCTTGTGCTTTGCTTCTTAATTTGAGATGAGGCTTCCTTGTTACTTCATCTTCCTTCCTGGATCCTATCTTGACTTAGTTCCTGTCTTGTGTAAGCTCGATGGGGAAGAGTTGGTGAGATGTTAATTCAGGAAACATGGCTTGCGATCTGTGGAGCAACAAGAACAGCTGGTGCTGCTGCTGTTTAGTTTTTCTTGGCAAATGAACATGGAATTAGGAATGGAGAAATTTACCTCCACTTTAGCTGCTGTTTTCTACAGAAATGTTACATTTGCCAGCTCGCTCTCTCCCATATCACTCCAGCACCAGTGCTTACTACTTTAATGCATTCCCCTAAATACATGACCCAGAGCCTCCTGTGCAGCCTTAATTCTAGGCTTCATACTCGGTGGCCCTCTGACTGGCCATTTGACCACAATGTCAAGTAGATTGGGCTATAGTCAGCTTAAAGTGTACATTAAGTAAATACTATTCCATATCCCCAATACTTTTATGTCAATACCTACATGTGTTGGTCTGTTTATTTATTAAAAATAAGCTTTAACGACTTATAACCTTTATATCATAAAATTGACCATTTTAAGTGTACAAATCAATGAGGTTTGAATCACTGTATAATTATGATATTAATTATATTACATTAACTATTTTTATCACTCCTGAAATTTCTTGCACCCTTTGCAATAAATCCCCACTGCTTACCTCTGGCTTCTAGCAACCACTGTGCTTTCTGTCGTTCTAGTTTGCTATTTTTTAAGAACGCCGTTTAAATAGAATCATATAGCTTATAGGTAGTCTTTACTGTGTGCCTTCTTTCATTTAGCTGGATGATTTTGAATCTGTCCCGTGTTCTTGTTACATCATTAATGCGTTCCTTTTTTGTTACTGTGTTTAACCACTCTCCAGCTGATGGACATGTAGGTTGTTTCCAGCTTTTACCAATAATGAATCAAGCTGCCATAAACAGCATGTGGGGACAAATCTTTCTGGGGACATATGATTTCATTTTCTGGAAGATGACTAACTGACATTATTGGGTTTTATGATAAATGTTGGTTTAATTTGACAAGAAAGCGTCACTCTGTTTTTCAAGTTGCCATCCCATTTTGCATTTTCTTGCAACGCACGTGAGTTCCAGTTGCTCTATATCCTCATCAAGACTTGTCAGTCTTTTCAGTTTTCTAAATGGTGTGCGATGTCTTGTATTATGCATTTTTGTATTGACGAATGATATCGAACATCTTTTTGTGCACTGATTTACTATATGTTCAGAATTTTTTACTTAAATATTTTATCCATGTTTTATTGAGTAGTTTGTGTTATTATGGAGTTTAAGAGTTCTTTATCTTTTCTCAATACCAGATCTTTGTTAGATATACGTTATGTATATATTTTTCCTAGTTTGTGGCTTGACTTTTTATTTCCTTAACAGTGTTTTTGAGAGATATAAAAAGATTCATTTTGTATTGCATCGATATTTTAGTTTAGGGTTAGTGCTTTTTGTGTCCTACCTAACATGTCTTTGCTAACCCAAGGTTATAAAAATTTTGTTCTGCTATCTTCTAGAAATTTCCTAGTTTTAGGTTTTCATTTAGGTTTATGATCCATCTAGTTTTAGCTAATGTTTTATATGGTACATGGTAAAATTTGGAGATTATTATTTGCATTCGGATGTTAAAATATGTCAGCACCATTTGGTGAATCCAGTCCCTATTACCTCCAGATACTCAGAAGTGGAAATCTTCTCCAAAGTATGGCTTTGACTGAGAAAGCTAAAGAAGAAACTGACAATCATTTTCAAAACAATTTTTAAAAACTGCTTTAGTGGAGGGATCCTAGATATGGTTTGTGTGATGTAGTCCTAATGTAACATATTTACAAAAAAGAGAGTTGATATATTGTACACTCATGACTTCCCATTTGGAATAGTCACAAATGAAAGCCAAAGTCCTTAGTTATTATAGATCTCTGAATACTTTTCTGATACTTTCAGAAAATTTGGTGAACATACTATTGGGATTTTCATATTGATTTCTCCTTATGCTTTTCAGATAAGCATATTGTGAATTTAGACATAACTTCAAAAAATGAGAACTGCCTTATTTTAATTATGGGGGCTTCTTGGAATACGTTTTCGTAAGTACTTATCAGACCACAAATTCCCACTCATTCGAATAAAAATATAATAATTGGCTCTTCAGGCACAGAAGTACTTTCAGTCTTTGTCCATATTAAAAATACTTTTTATTATAAGTATTAGTTTGGTTGCTCAACTTGGTTGATATGGAAAATAATGATAAGAGTATCTATGCTTTCTGTAACCATGAAATGAGTCCATCATGTACTCTCATGTTATGCATTTGTAGCTTGTATTTATTACAAAAGTCTCTTTCCTTTGTTTCAGTTGTAGATTATTTATATATTAAATTGATACATTAACCCTTCTGCTTTCTGTTGCACTTTTAAAATTTGACTTGTCACCATCTTAAAGTGGGCAAATTCTGTGCACACACGACGATAATAAGATGACTTATTCTTGGGCCCAGTAGATTGACCAGACAAGGGGTATTATAGCTGAATACACAAATTTACTTCTGTTCCTTAAATAACTACAAGGTATGATGCACCTGGGGAGTTCATGTAGGTCTTTCTTGTGTTGTAGAGATACAAAACACACTAAATCTATTTTTATTTCTGCCTTATGCAGCCTCACAGTGAGACTTCACACATGTAAATGAGAGTTTGCGGGGGAGGGGGGCAGGAAACCTCGTGAAAAAATCTGTTCGTTTAATTTAAGCAGCTTTGTGACATGAGAGACAATTTTGCATTTTAATGCCAAATTGAGCACATAATTACTCTGACCTTATGTCAAATTCTTCTTTGCATTAGGAGATAAGATTTAAATGATTTTAAACATACACTGTACTTAAAACAGTGCCTGGCACATAGTAAGTGCTCAGTGAATGTTACTGTCATCTTCAGCGAAGCGGGTAAGAAAACCACACGTTTGTTTTAGGGTTGTCTAATAAAGAGAAGATATATGATACCCAGAATAGTATGCAACAGAAATTATTAGAGTACTGGTACTAGTTAGTTGCTACCCAGAATAGTATGTAAGAGAAATTATTAGAGTACTGATACTAGTTAGTTGCTACCCAGAATAGTATGTAAGAGAAATTATTAGAGTACTGGTACTAGTTAGTGGCTACCTAGAAATGAAAAGATGGCCAAGAACACAAAACCAAAAATATTTTAGTGAGTATTTAAGGGCTGGTTTTTGTATAATTTATACTTAACAAAATGATTTCACCTGATTCTACACATTTAAAAATTAATCATTAGTTTACACTAATGGATTTGGAAGAATGTGGATCTCTTATTAAATGGTTAAGTTTTCTTTTATGCTTAGTAACAGACTAGTTGGTATAGTGTCTAGATTTATTTTCTTTTTTCCTCTTTTTACTGCACAATACCTCTTTCCATTAGCAAACTCATTTCCTGTGGTTTGGGTGGGACTGCCTCCACTTACCCTCCTTAAATTGGGTGCATATAAGGACTAGGCAATGGCTGAGGAGGATATCCTATTTCCTCTGACAAGAGTTGTCTGTTCATTTGGCATATTAATTCCACTTACTCAAAAGTACATGCAATTTATCGTTTCTCATACTTCATGAGGAGTGCAGTGATCACTTGCTGTTTTTAGAAGAGTAGAGTGTGCTGGCTTATTTCCTTCTGTGATAACTAAATGGTAAGTGGGCAGTGTCCCAAACCACAGGGAGAAAGGTTTTGCTACCCCAAAAGTGACAAAATGATTGATGACTGTGTTTTTAAAGCACAGATTTTAGACACACTGTTGAGCCATTCTTCCCTGACGTTGCCTCCAAGCTGTAGTGCTGTGTTCTACATACTCAGAGCTCTATTCTGGACTTTTGGGGACTTAAACAATACCCCTCACAGCATCATTTTCCTGTTCCAGGTAGTTCCCGAATTGAGGGCTAGTCTTAAACTAGCACACTTTTTTCCCTCTTCAAGTCCCCACTCCATTTCTGATAAAACAATAGTACTGATTCTAAATTTGATCTGGTGGAGAGTCTTATATACCAAGTTTAAGCATGTGGATGTGTCCGTGTGTGTGTGTGTGTGTGTGTGTGTGTGTGTGTGCAGATACCCAGATGATGGTGAATGCCTCCGAAAAATGAAATAGTAGAAGATCTAAGCTATGCCTAAGGGCAAGGCTGTAACAACATAAAAATAAAATGGAAGGACTAAACATCGTGGACTGGTGACAAGAGGATTGTTTAAAAAAGGACAAAAGTAGGCTGGGCACGATGGCTCACCCCTGTAATCCCAGCATTTTGGGAGGCTGAGGCAGGCGGATCATGAGGCCAAGAGATCAGGACCATCTTGGCCAACACAGTGAAACCCCATCTTTTCTAAAAATACAAAAATTAACTGGGTGTGGTGGTGTGGGCCTGTAGTCCCAGCTACTCAGGAGGCTGAGGCAGGAGAATCACTTAAACCCAGAAGGTGAAGGTTGCAGTGAGCCGAGATCGCACCACTGCACTCCAGCCTGGCAACAGAGTGAGACTCTGTCTCAAAAAAAAAATTTTAAAACATAGAGATGAAATGTATAAAATGCTTAGTGGGACTGAGTCCAGATTTCCTAGATAGTGTAATGTGGTACCTTTTAAATATTTCCTGTGTCGATTAATAAGTTATAATTATTACAACCTGAAAAAATAGTGACTTTGGTTTCACAATTCACACAGAAGATTTTATGTACTTTTACTAGCCCTACTTATATTTTTGACTATTAAAATATATAAATATATTTTGAAGGTGCAAAACTTGATTTTGAATTAAAGAACTGATACATTTGGTTACTGACTGGACATAGTAGGGTAATAGTCATGGAGAAAGTACAATTAAACAGCTCCCTGAAATTTCTAATGGAAATTGTCTGAAAGTTTGTGGAATGGTTACATAGAGCAGTAGATTGAGAAAATAGATTTCTTAAATAAACAGATGTTAAATACATAGATTTTTAAATGCATACATTTCATTTTCTTAAGTAAATTTCTTAAAAAGACTTTCTATTTATTTAAAACATTTCTAGTCTGATTGAATTAGTCCATTTTCACACTGTTGTAAATAATACTACCTGAGACTGGTTAATTTATAAAGAAAGGAGGTTTAATTGACTCACAGTTCTGCATAGCTGCGGAGGCCTCAGGAAACCTACAATCATGGCAGAAGGGGAAGCCAGCACATTTTACATGGTGGCAGGTGAGGGAAGAGTGAGGAGCAAAGGGGGAAGAGCTCCTTATAAAACCATCAGATCTTGTGAGAACTCACTCACTCTCATGAGAACAGGAAACTGCCCCTGCTATCCAATCACCTCCCACCATTGTCCCACCCTCCACACTTGGGGATTAGGGGGATTAAAATTAGAGATGAGATTTGGGTGGGGACACAGAGCCAGATTACATCAGTGGTATTGCCTCTCTAAATCTAGTTTCTTATTTAAAATGAATGTGATGAACCTGAACACTCTAAGCCTTATAAAGTGTTAATATTTTGTGTTTCTGTGTGACTGCTAAATATTATAGCTCTGTCTGCTATTTTCCTGGACCCTATGTTTTTGTTGCATTGCTTAAATTCTTGTATTTTTATGTGAATCTGGAGGATGACAAACTGATGCAAGACACTGTGCTTATTCATATACACATATGTAGCCCATTTTAGGGAGAATTTGGGATTCTACAGACCTTTAATAATTCAAAAAGAAACCCTTTTCTTTTTTCATTTCTCTGAAACGTCTATAGTTAGATATGCAAACTTTCATATCAGATGACAAGTAGAGGACCTGGCAGTTTGTGAAACACCAGGCCATTAAAAATTTCCTTGAAATTTTTATAAGCTCTGCATTATTAGACATCTTATACAGGCTGCTCTTCAATCATTTTATCTTTGTATCATTTGTTGCTTCACCAATTCTGGTGATGTGCTTATATTATTAGTAAATATCTTTTAATTCTGAAAAATTTACAAAAACCACGGAAAATTACAGAGGCTAATATGGTATTGGCTTCCCAGAATTAATCATTGTTAATATTCTGTCATAGTTGTTTCATATTTCTTCTTTTTTTCAAAGTAATTGAGCCTTAAATAAAGATAAAGTCTCTTATATTTATATTTGAATGCTATTTTCCCTCTCTTTTTCCAGTGACAACCACTCTAATCCATTTACACATGGAGAAACTGTAAGATTACATACAGAAATCTTACAGTTTACAACTGTAATATATTACATACAAAAACTGGATATTCCCACAAGCCTCACAGATAATCCATTGCAGTGTCAATCGCAGAGCATGAGCCTGTAGATCCTGGGAGTGCAAGTTCCAGAGCATGAATATTTAGATTCTTGATAGGATCACTGATCTAATTATTTGTTGCAATAAAAATGAAATCATAATAATTAATATTATAGTTTTAGAATCTTTACATTTAACAAAACTAAATAACACTTTTGTTTTTATTTTAAATCTGAAAAGCTTAAAAAAGACTTATTCTAACAGCCAAAACAATCAGTAACGTACAAAATCTAGCTTTACAAATGTATCAGAGATCTGAAACCAAACAGAGCTATACCCCTTCAGTGATGAGTGTTTAATAAGATTAAACTACACAGCTGATTTTACCTCTGGTGAAATAACACAAGAAAGAGGAATCTGCTACAGAAGAAAATGGAATTATTAGAAATGGAAATACTAATATAGAAACAGATAATTTATTTTACAGGGTTAATGGCAATTGGGCAGAACAGAGTAAAGGATAAATGAACCTAAAGACATATCAATAGAAAATATTCACACTGAAAAAAAAAAAAAAGAATGAAGCAAGAGATTTGTAACATAATTCATAACTTATTAATAAACAGAATTTCAGAAAGAGAGGAGAGGGAAATAATGAAGAAAAGACGTTGAAGAGATAAAGGTCAAGAGCTTTTCAAATTTGATGAAATATATCAACCCACACTACCAGGAATCATGGTGACTTCCAAGCGGGGTGAGTACAAAGGAAATTATATCTAATTATATCATAGTAAAATGGCTAAAAATTAAAATTAAAGAGAATATCTAAAAGTAGCCAGAAAAAGGAGAAATTAAATAGAAAAAATAAATACACGAATTATAGCTTACATGTTTTTAGAAACACTGCTAGCCAGAAGACTAGAGAGCATTTTTGATTTGCTGAGAGAGAAACAAGCAAACTACTCAAAAAACACACAGAAACAAAGTGTTTGGAAACCACTTTCAACCTAGAATTTAATTATCAGCAAACATAAACCATAAAAAAGAAGGCAAAATGAAAATACACAATTATTCACTTTTCCTGTACTTTTAAATTTATTTTAAAATTAAAAAAATTATTGTGAGTACATAATAGGTGTTTATATTAATGGGATACATGAGCTATTTTGATGCAGGCATACAATATGTAATAACCACATCAGGGTAAATGGTGTATCCATCACCTCAAGCATTCATCATTTCTTTTTAATACAAATATTCCAATTGTGTTCTCTCAGTTATTGTAAAATGTACAACAAATTATTTCTGACTGTTGTAATCCTAGCACTTTGGGAGGCTGAGGTGGGTGGATCACATGAGGTTAGCAGTTCGAGATCAGCCTGGGAAACATAGTGAAACGCTGTCTCTATTACAAATACAAAAACAACAACAACAACAAAAAAACTGGGCATGGTGGTGAGTGCTTATAATCCCAGCTACTCACCAGGAGGAGGCAGAAGAATCACTTGAACCTGGGAGGTGGAGGTTATACTGAGCTGAGATCGTGCCCCTTCACTCCAGCCTGGATGAAAGAACAAAATTCCACCTCAAAAATAAAAATAAAAATAATTTCTAACTGTAGTCACTCTGTTGTGCTATCAATATTACATCTTACTCATAGTACCTAACTATATTTTTGTGGCCATTAACTGTCCTCATTTCCCAACTTTCCCCTGCACTGTCCTTCTCAGCCTCTGGTTACTATCATTCTATTCTGTCTCTGTGAGTTCAATTATTTCAATTTTTAGCTCCCACAACTTAGTGAGGACATGAGAAGTTTGTCTTTCTGTTACTGGGATGTGTAACTTAATACAATGTCCTCCAGTTCCATTCATGTTGTTGTAAACGATGGGATCTCATTCCTTTTATTGTTAATACTCCATTGTGTATAACTACCACATTTTCTTTATTGATTTTTCAGTTGATGGATACTTAGGTTGATTCTAAATCTTGGCAATTGTGAATAGTGCTACAATAAACACAGCTGTACAGATACCTCTTCCATATACTGATTTCCTTTCTTTGAGGAGATCCAGTAATGGGATTGCTGAATTACATAGGAGTTCTATTTTTAGTATTTTTAGGAACTTCCATACTGTTCCTTACAGTGGCTTCACTAATTCACATTCCCACCAACACTGTATGAGGGATCCCCTTTCTCCAGGTTCTCATCAGCATTTGTTATTGCCTATCTTTTGGATAAAAGCCACTTTAACTGGAGTGAGATAATATCTCATTATAGTTTTGACTTGTATGTCTTGGATAATCACTGATGTTGAGCAACTTTTCACACACCTGCTTGCCATTTGCAAGTCTTCTTTTGGGAAATGTCTAATCAGATCTTTTGCCCACTTTTAAATCAGATTATTAGAATTTTTTCCTGTAGAGTTGTTTGAACTCCCTATATATTCTTGTTAATCTTTTGTCAGATGGATAGTTTGCAAATATTTTCTCCCATTATGTGGATTGTCTCTTTGCCTTGGGAATTGTTTTGTTTGCTGTGCAGAAGCTTTTTAACTTGATATGATCCTATTTTTCCACTTTTGCTTTTTCTACTTTATGCCTGTGATTGTGAGGTATTCTTGAAGACATCTTTGCCCAGACGAATGTCCTGGAGAGTTTCCCCAATGTTTTCTTTCGGTAGTTTCAGTTTGAAGTCTTAAAGTCTTAAAGTCTGAGGTCTTAAAGTCTTTAACACATTTTGATTTAATTTTTTGTATATGGCAAGAGACAAGGGTCTAGTTTCATTCTGTACGTGAATATCAAGTTTTCACAAGCTATTTATTGAAAAGACTTACCTTTTCCAGTGTATGTTCTTGGCACCTTTTATGAAAATGAGCTCACTGTAGATGTATGAACTTATTTTGGTGTTCTCTATTTTGTTCCATTGGTCTATGTGTCTGTTTTTATGCCAGTAGCATGCTGTTTTCATTACTATACTTCTGTAGTATAATTTAAAGTCAGGTACTGTGACTCCTCCTGTTTGTTCTTTTTGCTTAGAGAAGCTTTAGTGAATCTTCGTCTTTTGTGATTCCGTACATATTTGTCTGTTTCCCTTTTTTCCTTTTTTAATACTTCAAGTTGTAGAAACCATACATGTTTTAGGTTTTTTTTTTCTATTTAATTGAAGAACGTCATTGGGATTTTTTATAGGAATTACATTGAACCTGTAGATTGCTTTGGGTAGTGTGAATATTTTTAACAATATTAATTCTTTCAATCTATGACCATGCATATTAGTCTGTTTTCACACTACTGAAAACAAATACTTGAAACTGAGTAATTTATAAGGAAAAGAGGTTTAAATAGCTCATGATTCCACAGGCTGTGCAGGCTTCTGCTTCTGGGGAGGCCTCAGGAAACTTACAATCATGGTGGAAGGTAAAGGGGAAGCAAGCATATCTTACATGTAGGGCACAGAAGGAAGAGAGAGGAGGGAGGTGCTACACATGTTTAACAAGCAGATCTTGGGAGAACTCTATCACAAAACAGCACTAGGCGAACGGTGCTAAACCATTAGAAACCACCTCAACGGGTTAGTCACCTCTCACTAGGCCCCACCTCCAACATTAGGGGTTATAATTTGACTTGTGATTTGGGCAGGGACAGAGTCAAACCATATCATTCTGCCCTGGCCCCTCCCAAATTTCATGTTCTTCTCACATTGCAAACTACAACCATCTCTTCTCAACAGTCCTCAAAGTTTTAGCTCATTTCAGCATTAGCTCAAAAGTCCAGTCCAAAGTATCATCTGAGACAAGGCAAGTCCCTTCTGCCTATGAGCCTGTAAAATCAAAAACAAGTTAGTTAATTTCAACACACAATAGGGGTATATAGTCCCATTCCACAAATTTATTCTATTTATCCACAAGTGGGTAAATAGTCTCATTTCAAAAGGGAGAAACCGGTCAAAACAAAGGGGATACAGGCCCAGTGGAAGTTCGAAATCCAGCAATTATTAAATCTCGAAGCTTCAAAATAATCTCCTTTGACTACATGTCTCACATTCAGGCCACATTGATGCAAGGGGTAGGCTCCCAACCCTTCAGTCAGCTCAGTCTCTGTGGCTCTGCAAGGTACAGCTCCCACGGCTGCTTTCATGGGCTGGTTTTTAGTACATGCAGCTTTTCCAAGTGCTTAGTGAAAGATGCTGGTAGATCTACCAGTCTTGGGTCTGGAGGATGGTAACCCTCTTCTCATAGCTCCACTAGGCAGTGCCCACTGGGAGATTTTCTTTTCTACCACATAGCCAGGCTACAAAGCTTCCCCTTCTTGTAGCTATTCCTGTTGTTTTTTGGTTTCTACTTACATAAAATAACTTTTTCCATCCCTTTATTTTTCTGACCAGCTTTATCCCATTGTGGTTAGAGAAGATACTTGATATGTGTTCAATATTTTTTGAATTTTTAAAGACTTGTTTTGTGGCATAATATGTCATCTCTCCTTGAGAATTACTTATGTGCTGAAAAGGAGAATGTGTATTCTTCAGGTATTGGATGAAATTTTCTGTAAACATCTATTAGGACCATTTGGTCAATAGTAGAGTTTAGGTCTGATGTTTCTTTGCTGATTTTGTTTGGATGATCTGTCCATTGCTTAAAGTGGGATACTGAAGTTTCCAGCTGTTGTTGTATTGGGGTCTATCTCTCTCTAGCTTTAATAATATTTGCTTTATAAGATCTGAATGATCCAGTGTTGGTATATGTATATTTATAACGATTGCATCCTTTTACAAATTGATCCCTTTAGCATTGCATAATGACCTTCTTTGTCTTTTTCTATATAGTTTTTGTACTAAATTTATTTTATAAGTATAGCTACTCCTGCTGATTTTTGGTTTCTATCTACATGAAATATCTTTTTCTATCCCTTTATTTTCAGGCTTTGACTTCATAAGTAAAGTGTGTTTCTTATAGGCAACAGGTCATTTAAAAGAAATCCACTTGGTCTCTGATTTTGATTGGAGTATTTAATCTATTTACATTTAATATTATTATTGAAAAGTAAGGACTTACCCTGCAATTCTGCTGTTGTTTTCTGGTCTCCTCTTTCTTTTTTTCTCCCGATCCTCCTTTTGGTACAAGTGATTTTCTCTCGTGGTTTGTTTTAATTTCTTGTATTATACATATTCATGTATATCAGTTGTAACTTTTCTGATTTACAATTACCATGAGACTTGCACAAAATGTCCCATAACCCATTATTTTAAGCTGATGACAGCTTAATTTTGATTGTGCAAACAAACAAATAAGCAAAGAGAAAACTAATAAATTCTATGCTTTAACTTCATCCCCCATGCTCCTTAGCTTTTTCTTTCTATTCATATCTTTCATGTCTTATTATTCTATGTCTTAAAAAGTCATAGTTATTATATTTGATAGGTTTGTCTTTTATTCTTCCTACTGAAGATATGTGTAGTTTATAAACAACAATTACAATGTTATATTAAGTATTTGTCTGTGTAATTACTGTTACTCGTAAATGTTGTACTGAGACAATTGCTTATAGCTCATTAACAACTTTTACATTCAGATTGAAGAACTCATTTTAGCATTTCTTGTAGGATAGGTCTAGTGTTATTGAGTTCATTTGATAAGGTGATATTTTTCTTTTTTTTTATTGCATTTTAGGTTTTGGGGTACATGTGAAGAACATGCAAGATAGTTGCATAGGTACACACATGGCAGTGTGATTCGCTGCCTTCCTCCCCTTCACCTATATCTGGCATTTCTCCCCATGCTATCTCTCCCCAACTCCCAACCCCCCACTGTCCCTCCCCAATTCTCCCCAACAGACCCCAGTGTGTAGCACTCCCCTCTCTGTGTCCATGTGTTCTCATTGTTCAACACCCGCCTATGAGTGAGAACACGTGGTATTTCATTTTCTGTTCTTGTGTCAGTTTGCTGAGAATGATGGTTTCCAGATTCATCTATGTCCTTACAAAGGACAAAAAACTCATCATTTTTGATTGCTACATAATATTCCATGGTGTATATGTGCCACATTTTCCCAGTCCAGTCTATCATCGATGGGCATTTGGGTTGGTTCCAGGTCTTTGCTATTGTAAACAGTGCTGCAATGAACATTCGTGTGCATGTGTCCTTATAGGATAACAATTTATAATCCTTTGGATATATACCCAGTAATGAGATTGCTGGATCAAATGGAATTTCTATTTCTAGGAAAACAATCAATGGGGAAAGGATTCCCTGTTTAATAAATGGTGTTGGGAAAACTGGCTAGCCATGTGCAGAAAGCAGAAACTGGACCCCTTCCTGACACCTTACACTAAAATTAACTCCAGATGGATTTAAACATAGGACCTGACACCATAAAAACCCTAGAAGAAAATCTAGGCAAAACCATTCGGGACATAGGAGTAGGCAAGGACTTCATGACCAAAACACCAAAAGCATTGGCAACAAAAGCCAAAATAGACAAATGGGACCTAATCAAACTCCACAGCTTCTGCACGGCAAAAGAAACTGTCACTAGAGTGAATTGGCAACCATCAGAATGGAAAAAAAATCTTCGCAGTTTACGCATCTGACAAAGGGCTGTTATCCAGAATTTACAAAGAACTCAAACACATTTACAGGAAAAAAACAAACAAGCCCATTCAAAAATGGGCAAAGGATATGAACAGACACTTTACAAAAGAAGACATACATGAGGCCAACAAACATATGAAAAAATGCTCATCATCACTGGTCATTAGAGAGATGCAAACCAAACCACATTGAGATACCATCTCACGCCAGTTAGAATGGCGATCATTAAAAAATCTGGAGACAGCAGATGCTGGAGAGGATGTGGAGAAATAGGAACACTCTTACACTGTTGGTGGGAGTGTAAATTAGTTCAACCATTATGGAAGATAGTCTGGCGATTCTTCAAGGACCTAGAAATAGAAATTCCATTTGACCCAGAAATCCCATTACTGGGTATATATCCAAAGGATTATAAATCGTTCTATTATAAAGACACATGCACATGTATGTTCATTGCAGCACTGTTTACAATAGCAATGACCTGGAACCAACCCAAATGCCCATTGATGATAGACTGGACTGGGAAAATGTGGCACATATACACCATGGAATATTATGCAGCAATCAAAAATGATGAGTTTGTGTCCTTTGTAAGGACATGGATGAATCTGGAGAACATCATTCTCAGCAAACTGACAGAAGAACAGAAAAGGAAATACCGCATATTCTCACTCATAGGTGGGTGAGAAAAAATGAGAACACATGGACACAGGGAGGGGGTCTACTATACACTGGGGTCTATTGGGGGGAATGGGGGAGGGACAGCGGGAGGGGAGCTGGGGAGGAATATCCTGGGGAGAAATGCCAAGTGAGGGTGAAGGGGAGGAAGGCAGAAAAACACACTGCCATGTGTGTACCTATGCAACTATCTTGCACGTTCTGCACATGTACCCCAAAACCTAAAATGCAATAAAAATTAAAAAAAATGTGACAAAGATACTAAAAATATTAAAAAAAATACACTTTCTTTTACTGTCAAAAAAAAAAACTAAAACAGATTTACAAGAACAAAACAAACAAGCCTATTCAAAAGTGGGCAAAGGATATGAACAGAAACTTTACAAAAAAGACATACATGAGGTAAGGTCATATTTTTCTGTATGATCTTGACACTTGAGGTTGTTTGTTAATGTCTTGTCATTGTACAGTTAGGTACTTATTCTAATCTTGAGTGCAGTCTGGGCTTGTTGGTATCTGTGTCTCTTGAGGATGATTTCCAAGTGTTCAACGTGAATTGAGTGTTGTAAACTAAGTCTGGGGTCTTTGCAGCTATATGTGTATTAGGGGGAACCCCAAGCTCAGTAATGCTGTGACTCCTATAGACTCACAGATGTACCACCTTGGTGGTCTTGGGTAAGATCCAGGAGAATTCCCTGGATTACTGGGCAGAGTTTCTTGCTCTCTTTCCTTAGTTTTCCTCAAACAAATGGAGTCTTTCTATGTAGAACTGCCTGGAGTTGGAGAATAAGTGGTGCAACTACTCCTGTGGTCACTACTGCTGGGACTGTGCTGGGTTACACGTGAAGCCAGCGGCATTAGTCAGGGCTCTCTCTCTCTCTCTCTCTCTGCATATGTATATACTCCCATATACATATATAGGAGTTAACTAAGTATTATCTTGCACAATACAAGGTCCCACAATAGGCTGTCTGCAAGCTTGAAAAACAAGGAGAGCCATTCTGAGTCTCAAAATTGAAGAACTTGGAGACTGATGTTTAAGGGGAGAAAGCATCCAGCAAGGGAAAAAGATTTAGTCTGGAAGGCTAGATTTTCTGCCTGCTTTATAGTTGCTGGCAGCTGACTAGACTGTGCCCACCAGATTAAGGGTGGATCTTTCTTCCCCAGCTCAGTGACTCAAATGTTAATCTCTCTTGGCAACACTCTCAGACACACCCAGGATCAGTGCTTTGTATCCTTCAATCCCATCAAGTTGACACTCAGTTTTAGCCATCACAAGTCTATCCTTTGTCAACTTGAACCCACACACATCTTCCAAGGTCATACACCATCTTCAAATAAAGACAATAATTATGCCTAACATAATAAAACTATCCTTCACCCAACCGAAATACTATTACAAAAAGTTAACAATACTTAAATGCTGATATGAAGTCAAAAAATCTTATGTCACATGATTAAAGAAAAGGAAATAAAATGAAGATATTTTCTTCGTACATGTGTATACATGCACAAACATGTTTTTGGCGGAAGGAGGAAATATTCATGACAATTACAGTGTCTGTTTCTGCAGCCGGTCATGTGGATTTACTGTATTAGTCCATTTTCATGCTGCTGGTAAAGACATACCCAAGAGTGGGAAGAAAATGAGGTTTAATTGGACTTAGTTTCACGTGGCTGGGAAGACTTTAGAATCACAACAGGAGGCAAAAGGCACTTTTTACATGATGGGAGCAAGAGAAAATAAAGAAGATGCTAAAACAGAAACCCCTGATAAACCCATCAGATCTCATGAGACTTACTGACAACCATGAGAATAGCATGGGAAAGACAGGCCCCATGATTTACTTACTTCCCCTGGATTCCTCCCACAACATGTAGGAATTCTGGGAAATACAATTCAAGTTGAGATTTCAGTGAGGCCAAGGCCAAATCATATCATTCCACCTCTGGCCCCTCCAAATCTCATGTCCTCACGTTTCAAAACAAGTCATGCCTTCCCCAAAGTCCCCCAAACTCTTAACTCATTTCAGCCTTAACCCAAAAGTCCACAGTCCAAAGCCTCATCTGAGACAAGGCAAGTCCCTTCAACCTATGAGCCTGTAAAATCAAAAGCAAGATAGTTACTTCTTCAATACAATGGGAGTACAACAAGCATTGGGTAAATCTAAATGAGCCGATCTAAATGGGAGAAACTGACTGAATCAAAGGGGTTACAGGGTCCATGCAAGTCTGAAATACAGTGGGGCAGTCAAAGTTTAAAGTTCCAAAATGATCTCCTTTGACTCTAGGTCTCACCTCCAGGTCATGCTGATGCAAGAGGTGGGTCCCCATATCTAGGGCAGCTCTGCCCCGTGGCCCTGCAGAGTACAGCCTCCCTCCTAGCTGCTTTCATGGGCTGCCACTGAGTGCCTGTGGCCTTTCCAGGCACAAGGTGCAAGCTGTTGGTGGATCTACCATTCTGGGGTCTGGATTACGATGGCCCTCCTTACAGCTCTGCTAGGCAGTGCCCCAGGAAGCGGTCTGTGTCGGGGCTTCTATCCCACATTTACCTTCAACACTGCCCTAGCAGAGGTTCTCCATGAGGACCTCGCCCCTGCAGCAGACTTTTTCCTGGGTCTCCAGACGTTCTTGATACATCTTCTGAAATGTACATGGAGGTTCCCAAACCTCAATTCTTGACTTCTTTGCACCTGCAGGCTCAACACCACGTGGAAACTTCCAAGGCTTGGGATTTCCATCCTGTGAAACCACAGTCCAAGATGCACATTAGCCCCTTTCAGCCAAGGCTGGCATGGCTGGAACACAGGGCGCCAAGTCCCGAGGCTGCACACCACATAGGGACCCTGGGCCCGGCCATCAAACCACTTTTTCCTCCTAGGCTTCTGGGTCCATAATGGGAGGGGCTACTGTGAAGGTTTCTGACATGGCCTGGAGACGTTTTCCCCAGGGTCTTGGGGATTAATTTATGCAAATTTCTGCAGCCAGCTTGAGTTTCTTCCCAGAATGAGTTTTTCTTTTATATCATGTTGTCAGGCTTCAAATTTTCCAAAATTTTATGCTCTGCTTTTCTTAAAAAACTGAATGTCTTTAACAGCATTCAAGTCACCTCTTGAAAGCTTTGCTGCTTAGAAATTTCTTCCACCAAATACCCTAAATCATCTTTCTGGAGTTCAGAGTTCCACAAATCTCTAGGGCATGGATAAAATACCACCAGTTTCTTTGCTAAAACATAACAAGAGTCACCTCTACTCCTGTTCCCACCAAGAACCCCATGTCCATCTGAGACCACTTCAGCCTGGACCTCATTGTCCATATCACAATCAGCTTTTTAGGCAAAGCCATTCAACAAGTCTCTAAGACATTCCAAACTTTCCCACATGTTTCTGTCTTCTTCTGAGCCCTCCAGACTTTTCCAACCTCTGCCTGTTTCCCAGTTCCGAAGCCGCTTCAACATTTTCAGGTATCTTTTTAGCAATGAGCGACTCCACTGGAATCAGTTTCCAGTACTAGTCTGTTTTCACACTGCTGATGAAGTGTGGACTAAGACTAAGAAGAAAAAGAGATTTAATTGGACTTACAGTTCCACCTGGCTGGGAAGCCTCCGAGTCATGACATGAGGTGAAAGACACTTCTTACATGGTGGCAGCAAGAGAAAATTAGAAGCAAAAGTGGAACCCCCTGATAAACCCATCAGATCTCCTGAGACTTATTCACCATCACAAGAATAGCACGGGTAAAACTGGTCCCTACGATTCAATTACCTCCCCCTGGTTCCTTCCCACAACATGTGGGAATCTGGGGAGATACAATTCAAGCTGAGATTTTGGGGGGACACAACAAAACCGTATCACCAGCACAATACTATGTCTCTAACCCACGTTTACGGCAACTATTTCCTGGCCACTACTGTTGTTTATTCAAGGACCAAGGGCTCTGTAGTCTGTAGGTGATGAATGTTGCCAAGACTGGGACTTTCCCTTTACCACATAGCTTCCCTTTTGGCTCATGCTGAGCATCCGGGAGCTAGGGCCTGGACTCAGCCTCAATAATCTGTTTAATGTTTTATTTTACTGGGGCTGAGCTGGTACCCGTGTTGCAAGACAAAGTCTTCTTTATCTTTCCCTCTAGTTTCCTCAAGCAGAAAGAGTCTCTGCCCATGGCCACCACAGCTGGCAGTGTGCTGGGGAAACCTGAAGCTAGCCCAATGCTGGGTCTGGCCTGAGGCCCAGAAGACTGCTGTCTGCTTACTACCGATGCTTATTCAAGGGCCCAGGTCTCTTTAGTCTCTAGATGGAGAATTCTGCCAGGACTGGGTCTTTCCTTTCAAGACAGACGGTTCTCTTCTGGCCTAGGGTGGTTTCCGAAAGGTCATCTGAGAGTTGTATCCTGGAATGGAGGCTTCAGGACTCTGCTTGGTGCTTTATTTCACTGTGGCTGAGCTAGTATCGAAACTGGAAGATGAAATCCTTTTGACTCTTCCCTCTCCTCCTTGAGCCATGAGCTCTGCTGCCTGGAGTTGTGGGAAGGATAATTTAATTACTTCCTTTGCTGTCCCAGCTGATGTTTTACTGGGTCACATGCAACCCTCAGAGCCCACCACAGCACCAGGACCTGCCCAGGACTTGCAATGCTTGTGTTCTAGATTGCCTTTCAAGTTAATTTACTTCCCAGAGAACTTTAGCCTGCAGTGGGAGGGCTTGCCGGAATTCGGGTTCTGACCATCAGAATGGACAATTCCCCTCTTGCTAGCGCTGGTTTAATTCTTCCTTGATGAGCACCAAGCAAGTTTGCCCCTGTGCCAGGGTGGCATGGAGTTCCAATGCAGAGTCCCACAATCACTTTACTCTCCCTCCCCTCCCACAAGCGGACAGATTCTCTCTCCACATCACACTGCACTGCTGGGGGATGTGGAAGGGGTTGTGAAGGTGATTCGAGCCTGCCTTTCCTACCCTCTTCTGTGACTCTTTGATATGATGGTAAAACCAGGTACTGTGATTGCTCACCCGATTTTTTGTTCTTACGAAGGTTCTTTCTTGTGTGGACAGTTGTTCAATTTGGCGTTCCTGTGATTGAGAATATTGCTGGAAGATTCCATCTGGCCATCTTGCTTCATCTTTTCCTTGAAAGTATTATTTACATTTTAAAGCACAAATAACAATATATTATGGGACTTAAAGCATATCTATTAGTAAAATATAATAAGAAGAGGATGTAGAAATAGCATTATGCAGTGATTAGGTTTACACAGTGTTCATGGATTAGTAAAACATTTAAAGGCAATGATGATAGACAAATTTAACCTTTAGAACACACAATATAAAAATATAGTTAAAATGTTAATATGGATGATAAATATAAGATTAAAAATGTGCTTCACTCAAAAGAAAATAACAAAATAGGAATAAAGAAACAAATATCAGAATAAAATAGAAAATAAAGAACATGTTGGTATTTAAAAAAACCCAAATGTCAATTACTGTATTAAATGTAAATGAAATAAACACTACATTTAAAAGATAAATATGGTCAGATTGAGTAAAAAATAAAGACATACTACATTCTGTTTATAAGACAGAAATGTTAATTATAAAGAGGCAGGCAGGTTAAAAATAAAAGAATTGAAAACTATGCCATATAAGCAGATTATAAAATCTGAAGGAACTATAATCATATCAGATAATATAAATTTTAAGGCAAATATAATTACTAGAGAAAGGAGACATTTTATAATAATAAAAGTATTAACATATTAACAATATTTAAATAATTCTAAGTGTGAATGCACTGAACAGCAGAACTTCAAAATACATGGAGTCAAAATTGACCAAAAAAGGGTGTCCTTTGTAGGGACGTGGATGAATCTGGAAACCATCATTCTCAGCAAACTGACACAAGAACAAAAAATCAAACACCGCATGTTCTCACTCATAGGCAGGCGTTGAGCAATGAGAACACATGGACACAGGGAGGGGAGCATCACACACTGGGGTCTGTTGCAGGGTGCTAGGGGAGGTACAGTGCGGGGTGGGGAGATTGGAGAGAGATACTATGGGGAGAAATGCCAGATATAGGTGATGGGGGATGGAGGCAGCAAACCACCTTTCCATGTACGTACCTATGCAACAATTCTGCATGATCTGCACATGTGCCCAGAACCTAAAGTGGAATTTAAAAAAGGCATATATAGGCAAATCAACAATCACAGTGGTCTATTTTAATGCTCTTTTCCCTATAATCAATAAAAAAAGTAGACAGAAAACACCTAATACAAATATAAAAGATGTGAAGAGCACTATCAAACAACTTGATTTAATTGACATTTATAGAAAACTACATATTATTGAGAGACAAATCTCCATGGTTCTTTTGCATCTATACGTGTCTTTCTAGCAGAGACACTGATGGTCTTTGTCCTCGAATAGCTTTCACCGATGTGTATATAACAAACATGCTTGATATAATGCAAAAGGTGGACATGTTTATCATCAATAAAACAATCCAATTCTCCACCCTTAAGGTTTGTCTCCGATAACAAACCATGGCATGTGCCTTCTTCAGATTATCTGTGGCCTCAGGAAATAGTGCACATGCTGATACTCCGGCTACTGTCTTTGCTGTGAGTCATAAATTAAACTTTGTCTCTGACAGAGGAGTCTCCTCCATTCTGTCAGCATCCACAAATCCGTAGTGTGCTCGTTAGCTTGAAAGTTGGATAAAATCTCAGCTCCTTCACAATTCCTGACATATCTAAAAATTATACGTATACATTATTTTTAAATGCACATGAAACCTTCACCAAAATAGACAGTGTTGGGCCTTTTAAAAAGTCACATCAAAATAAACAGTTTAATTTATACATAATATACTCTCTGATCAGAATTAAGTTAAATTAGAAGTCAATAACAATAAGACAGCATGAAAGTTTACAAATATTGGGGAACTGATCAACTTACTAATTCATAACCTGTGTGTCAAAAATAAGAAAAATTAAGAAATATTTCTAACTACATGGAAGTGCAAATACAACATCACAAACTTCGTTGAATGCAACAGAAGGAGCATTTAGAGAGAACTGTCAGCTAACAATGTTTGTACAAGAAATAAAAGAAAGATGTTAAGTCAATGATATCAAATCCCATGATAAAAGCCTGGGGCAAACAAAAACAAAACAGATAGTCCCAAGGAAAATGGAAGATTGAAAATCAAATATTAGAAAAGGAATCAATGACACAGAAACTGGTCAAACAATCAGAAACATCAATAAAGTCAACAAATTCTTATTATGTTGACCTTTAGTATACTTGGTGCCCTGCACCTGTTATCATTCTGGGTCACTTCTCCCTTGTAGAGAAGAGTAATAGTACATTTTCCATTCCAGGTGGTAGAAAAGTCTCTGTGTATGAGATGGAACACACAAAGATTCAAGTGAGACAATTGTCCCGTGGTCAGTAATTGAAATCCAATATTAGATTGTGGTAACGTAATTTTTTTAGGTGTGCATTTTTGATGGACATGCCATTAGTGACAACATCAGTCTTATTCTTTCAATTTGGTTCTCAAAATATGACTACTTTAATATGCTGAGGCAGTGAGTCTGACTAAATTCTATGATTACGTTTCTGTCCTTTACTTGCCACTAACTACATAACATGGCCTAAAATGTTTACTATATTTGATTCACCTTTCCCCAATCTAAAAAATAATAATAGTATTTATCCAATTAAGTCACTTTGAGTACCATATAATAATTTTTACAAGCCTTGGTGGTAGTGATGTTGTGATGATAATAATCATTATCACTATCTTACTGTTAGTATAACCATAAAATCAGATACATGAGTGAATTAAAGTCAAAGGTAAATTAGCTAATGTTAAAGTTTGTGGAAACAAAAGCAAGTGGAATAGTGTCAGTATGTTTATCCCTTCAAACTACTACTGACATTTAAATATTGCTAGTCCTGTGCTGATGGATATTCAGGTCACTGTAAATACTTTAATCCCAAGGGTAAAACTTCTCTAATTTTCCTAATATTTTATTTTTTATCTACTCTCAGGACTTTTTCATATTTTCATGGCTGTGTTCTTGTTTATTCCCTGCTGTATCTTCTCTCTCTCTGTATGTATATGTAAACAAATAGTCCATACATATGCAAACATATACATTTTCCTCTGCTGTTAAATAACAACTTAGTTAAGTGTCTCAAGACACCTGGTAGATGGAAATCTAAGATGTCCATATCATTCTTTTATTTATTGTAAGATCTAAGTGTTAAAGAAACCATATTATAATTAAATTATCATCCAGGGCTTACTTGGACCATTCTTCAGAGATGGAGGAGCACATTCACAAAAAGGGATCAATGTATTTTTTAAAGGCTTAAGCATTCTACATCTTTGGTAACTCTACGGTATTTTTATAATTTCACATTGTTATTTGCTAAGAACACAAATTTATTTTGATGAGAAGAGATTATTATTACCATTCAGTTGTTATTGGAAAGTATTTGCTCAAAGATTAAGGGTTTTATATTTCTCACATAATAAGTTCAAAGATAGGTTATCTATGGGTGACACTTTATAATTCCAGCATGTCTCAAGTTCCTTCTAATTTTCTGTTCAAGGCAAAGGACAGAGAGCAAAAGACACATACTATATGAAACCCTTCCTTTCATTAATGTTTCACTGAAAAAATCTCTTCTTTCTAGGGCTGGGTGCTGTGGCTCATGCTTGTAATCCCAGCACTTTGGGAGGCCAAGGCGGGCGGATCACCTGAGGTCAGGAGTTTGAGACCAGCCTGAATTTTTTAAGGAGTTTGAGACCAGCCTGTAGTTTTAAAGGAGAGATGGAGTTTCTCCATGTTGTTGGAGAAATTCCACCTCTCCTTAAAAAATACAAAATAAGCTGGGCGTGATGGCACATACCTGTAATCTCAGCTACTTGGGAGGCTGAGGCAGGACAATCGCTTGAACCCGGGACGCGGAGGTTGTGGTGAGCCGAGATTGCGCCATTGCACTCCAGCCTTGGTTACAAGAGCGAAACTGCGTCTCAAAAGAAAAACAAAAAACAAAAATACACACCTCTTCTTTGTCTTTGGCCAGCATTGTGTCTCATGACCACTCCTATCACTATTCATATAGAGAACATAGAGAAATGTCATTTTTTGCTATGCATACCCCCCATATTCTACAAAGAAGTAGTTCTTTCAGCAAGGAAGAAAATTTAAGTAACTTGTTAGGCAATTGGCAACTTATTACTAGCAGTCTATGCCACAGCCGGTTTTAGTAATTTTTTCCTTTTAAGTACAGAAAAGCACAACTCCTTTACTCAATCCCAGCAATGATAATTGACTACATTAGAAAACGTAACAGCCTGAAGTGAACTGATGAAAAAGAAATAGTACTAATAACCTTACACAAAAGCAGCAGGAACTTGAAATGCAACTAGAATAGGAGCTTTGCTTGAAGTGACGGGTATGAAAAATCTTATCCAGGGAGAAAGGAAAATGGTATCATCAAAGTTTACAAGGTTTTCAGTAAAGTAGTACCCAGAATTCTAGTATGAATAAAAATAAAGCTCACCAACAGCTTTTGAATAAAGATAGGAGAGGCGAGGGGCTGTCTCAGGAGGTGTGAGTTTCCTGTTAGTAGAAGCATGAAGGGTTGTCTAATGACAAGTAGGAAAAAGAGTTTAAGTTGCAGACAGACAGATTGCTAAACCAGATGATCATTATGATTCCGTTCTCTTCTTAAGATAATTTGATTGCAGAGAAAGAGGACATAAGGGGCTAATCAGCTTAGTATGTGGCTTCAAATACAGTATTCTTTGCTTTCAACTTTTTCAGCAATTGAGTAAAAATATACTTATTCGTTTTAATCACTCACCAAATAATCTAAGATATGTTAAGTAAACTGAAAGTCATAAGGCATGCCGATACTTTTGGCTACAGATATTTGTTTTGACTGTACTTTTTGTTTCAGGAGAGAATTAGTTGTGACTGTTTAATTTGTTGTACAAAATCTATCTCAAAATGTTTAAATTGTAAAGGGATTTGCAGTTTAAAAGTTTCAGAGAAGTAACATGTCTGTACACAGTTTGACCAAGTCTCTGGCCTACTCTGTTGCAGTTTTATTTTCAAACTGGTGTCCTTCAGGGTGGCAAAATGATGGCGCATCCACAAAACACATCATTAGAAAGGGATGGGCATCCAGTTCTGAATCCTCTTTATAAATACCAACTTTTTTGATCGTTTGGTTAATTTTGAACTAATCCAGCAGCCACAAAAAAGCCGTATGTTAATTGGATTGGTCCTAAGTTGCCATAACCATTTGCTGTATATATTGCTGTGACACTAGGTGTAATGAGTTTGGGATTATCTTGAAGGATGTGAACCTCAAGGTCTACCAAACCCCACACAAGCCACCTGCTGCTTCATGATGGGGAATGTCTGGAATGATTGTTGGGGAGATAACCACAACGTTGATTACTGAAGTTAAAAAACACTTCGGATGGGTCTAAGTATGTATGAAAGGACATGATGTTATGCTCTTACCTTCAAAGGGTTATGAAAGATACTAAAAGCTTAGAAATTGAAATTGTCAGTTCTACAAATGACATTGCCAACTACCTTACAATTACTGCATCCACAAAACTTTTATCTCCAATGACAGAGGTAACTGACACATTGAGTGCCAGTGAATAGAGGTTACAAATTCTGTTGTGCCTTCAAATGAGTTTAAAATTACCAAAGCCCAGTCCGACATTCACACACTTTGGAAAAACATATTTGCATGTCCAGTGATGTTTGTCATCACAATGATTGTCAAGTAAGCAACAGAAAGAAGAAAAACAACATGTTGTGTTTTTTGTGCCAACAATAATTCTCACATAAAACTCTATTAATCCTTAGAGATAGATATCTTGTTAGGGATTTCTGTCACTGCCTTCCTTGAGTTTAATCTAAAATGAAGGATTTTAACTGACACATGCTTTCAATACTCTTGGTCTTTTCCACGTATCTTGAAGAAATAGCTACCATCATTTCTCACTCTATCTTTCTTGAGTTTCACACAAATTGCTGCCAAATGACAAAAGAGAAACACAGGAACTCAGTCATCTTTGTATTGAATGTTTTCTATATAAATTGGTTTTGGAGCATGAATTATTATACCCAATGCCAGTAACATCGCAGGAAACTCTCATTATTAAATGGCAGAGAGCCATAAAATGTGTCCTGTGATGAAAAAGTTATTAGAGGGAGTTTCAATGTTTCTTTTTAATATACGCATGTGTTTATCTAATGGTTTGAAATTTAGAAATGTCTAGTTGTTATCATTTCAGAATATTATTTGCTCTTTATCCAATAGTTTTAAAAGCTTTTTAAATGTTGCAATATATATGTATATTAGATATGCTTTATATAAAATGCAATAGGAAAGACTAAGAAAGCTCTACATTAGATTTTAGCTCCAATGTTTAACGTGAAGTAAACTTGAATAATCACATCATTATGGAACCTTGGCCTTCTTATGAGTAACGTGGTGCAGTTGTGTATTTTGGTGGTGGTGTTGTGAGCATCAGTGAAATAAATTATAAGTCATGGTGCTTAGTCATAGTAAACATATATTAATTCTGCTTATTATAAAAATATGTGAAAGAAAATATATAAATATGAGTACTGTGAGAATAACTTTAGTATTAATAATATTATTTACAATTATTATCTCAATCATTAGTGTTCACTACAGTGAAGAGTGGATCTGTTTTTAAAATGTAGTTATTTTAATTCCTGAATGGCTTTTGATTGTGATAGTCTGAAACTAGAGAAAATAAAATTCCTGACTA
The DNA here is from genome assembly GCA_031835075.1 of Saguinus oedipus. Taxonomy (NCBI): domain Eukaryota; kingdom Metazoa; phylum Chordata; class Mammalia; order Primates; family Cebidae; genus Saguinus; species Saguinus oedipus. The sequence continues at coordinate 4,564,049 of CM063186.1, forward strand.
ATTTTTAAAATTATTTTTAAAATTTTCCCAACTTGGCTCTGTGTGTCAAGGGCAAAATTCAGAAACCTTAAGCACATGTTTCTAAAATAAGCCATAGAACAGAAAATAAATGCATGAAAAAAAATATATTTACATATCATACATGTATACTTAGATTTAGGTCCACATGAAAAGTGGATAGAAAGCATTTCTGCACGCAGGTGAGGAGTTGGGAGGAGATTGAGGAAGGAAGTTGAATTTAGTCACTAGTGTGTAGCTCTCCTTTCTTTGTCAGTTGGAACCACCAACATTCACCAATTACCTATTGGGAAGATGAAAACTCCTGGATAGAAAAATGTGTGGATAGATGGGATATTTTCCCCAGAACCTGTCTGGACCTGTGGGTAAATCCATTGTAGCGGGTTGTCCTATGCCAATACCAGATCGTTGGGATAGAGAAAATGTCAGCAGTGTATGTCTAGCCAGAAAAGGTCCAGAGATAGATCCCCTGTTTCTGCTCATCATTTACATTTTTCTGCTGGATTTGAAAGAGATCTGGAAAGCGTCATATCAGAGTCAAGTATGGGATGAAAGCAGCAAAGAGTTGGAGATACTGTGGGTGTCAAGGAAGTGTCACAGTGAGGGATGAAGGACTCCACGGTAGAGTCTGTGGAGGGAAGAGGACTGGCTGGTATCTAAAGAAAGGATGTGGGAGCTGAGCAGAAAGAAGGGACAGCAGGACAAGACTGCTGGGTGTTATCTGCATTTTCTGAGACGGGAGAAAGAGAGAAGGATGGAGACATTGATCAATGAGCTTAGATTACCCCTCAAGAAAAGGAGAATGGGAAAGGAGAGAACTGTAAAATTGATTGGTTATTCAGATTGGTTATTTTATGTAAACAGGAAAGACTTAAGTTTATCATCTAGAGTGATGCCTCCTGTGGAAAGAAATGGGGCTTTGAGATTTGAGAATTATGCTCAATTCAGTCAGAAGAAAATAAAGTTTTTTTTTTTGTTTGTTTGTTTTTTTGAGATGGCATCTCCCTCTGTCACCCAGGCTTGAGTGCAGTGAGTGGCAGGATCTTGGCTTGCTGCAACCTCCTCCTCTCCTGCCTCAGCCTTCTGAGTAACTGGGATTACAAGTACATGTCACCACACCCAGCTGATTTTTGTATTTTTAGTAGAGACGGGCTTTCACCATATTGGTCAGGCTGGTCTTGAACTCATGACCTTGTGATCCGCCTGCCTCGGCCTCCCAAAGTGCTGGGATTACAGGCATGAGCCACTGCACCTGGCCAAGTTCATTTTTAAATATCTAAGTTGTTTGGACTTTTATTATGATAAATTTTTAAGCTGCTATGCAAAGTTTCCAAGTTTATAAAACGGCACTTAGTAAATTTTTCTATTTCTAATTTATATTAAATAAAACTATATATTTAATTGTCATTCATAGATTTTGATAACCATGAGATAGCCAGTCATTTTAGTTACCCTGTATTGTTTTAACCTTTGACATTCAAAAATAATAGAAATAACTTACTTGTTTTATTACATTTCCTAACCACTCCTACCCATCGCTCTAGGCTCAGCTATAGAAAATTGTTGACGTTTGAACACGTTTGAGCTGGTAAATGGCAACTTTATATGGTAGAACTTAATATCGAGGCCCCTGGGCTGCTCCAGGTTGGCAACCTCCAGAATAGATGGTGAAATTGTTGATAGGGTGTATAGGAAGATGTGTTTGGCAAGAAACATGTTGATGATGAAAGCAAAACAGAAGATAGACATATCCTCATAATTATTACAATTTAATCTAACTTTTTCCAGTGCGGTCTACTTTACAGAGAACAAAAGAATTTCTCTGGTATTGCTGCTTTAATTAAAGATGACTTGAATTAAAAAAAAAACCTTTTTTGAACATTTTAGTTCATGTAATATAATACTTACGGTTGAGCAAAACTGCTGGTTACTTTTATACTAACTTTTATCTATTATAGATGGAAGCGATGTCCAGGCCAGCCCTAAACTTAGTACATACATGTGTTCTGAAGAGAAGCTATAAAAGACTATTGGAAATAAAATGTTCATTAGTGCAAGTAAAGTGACAGTTAAGGTAGAAAGAAAGAGAGTATTTTGGGCATCCGGGCCAGCCCTGTCCTTCTACATTATACCACCCTATATAGTTCTTTTTTTGTTGTTCATTTTACTTCCAAATTCAAATGTTACATTTTATATTTTAAAAAGCTTGCATTTTCTGAGGTTCACAGGGAAGGAAACCATTGTGGCCACTCCTTTCTTAGCCTGTGTTCACCCACCAAGTGTAAGTATAGTAAATGATAAGAAAGACCATCATTACAAATATTAACCTTCACTGATGAACAGCAGTTTGGAAGAGCTGTTTTCTTTAATGGGGATGATTGAAGTTTATACAACTTCAGCAGCTGAAAGAAAACAAATTTTTTAACTGTTTTTCCTCAACACCCTTCTGCAAAGGTCTCTCTTGACCTACGTGAAACTCTAGGTCAATATCCTCTTAGGAGCAGTCACAGCATCAATCTGTAGGGTGACTCTCCTATGTGTGGGAAAGTCTCAGAAGTCCTGAGTACCCGTTACTTCCTAAATCTGGTAGAGAAAATTGGATTCCACATATTCTGCCCATCTGTAATGTACTAAGGACAGAAACGTGTATGATCAATCTTGAAAACATTCCAAAGGAGTCATGTGGTGACGTATTCATGATCTGCTGACATCTCATGACACGAATTTGGGATGCCATAGTGATTCACAATGCCAAATTTATTAGTATCTGGCAACTGTGATAATTTAATATTTAAATCTATATCATTCAAGTCTCTGTTTCTATACCAGAAACTTTGCATTCATTTTGCTTACAAAACACTCCTATGTATGGCATCATGATTCAGTTAAAAATCCAAAGAAACGACTGTTTCACATTTACTCCCAAACAGGTGTCACAGCATCTAGTTATTTAGATACATTAAGCAGTGACATCATTGTGTTTCTTTAATCTGCAGGTGCATTCTGTTGAGATTCAAAAGTCCAGCTCATTTGAGTTATTACCCAAAAAAATCCAGTGGTTTAAAAACTTGTGCTATTTTAGCCTCATTGCGAGTTTCTGAGGGAATTTTGTTTGTCATGGGAAACAAAATTATTAAAGTATTCTCATGGCAAAAACATCTTCCTTAAATTATTGCAGATACTATTCACTATAGGTTTTGTCACAGAAAACCTGGAACTGGATACCTGGAACTGGATTAATAAAAAAGATGGTAGACATATCTGCTTAGAGACAGTATGTGAGTAAGCCAAGCAATCATGCCAGATAGCTTACAGGGACATAGAAGAATCCTAAGAAAGATAATGTCTAACATTCCTTTTAGACTTCTTTCCTATTTTGGATATACTGAATTCTCCCTCTTTAATCTTAAACATCGAATATCTACAATATACATGCAATGGCCTTGCGTTGTCTATTCTCTGGAGAATAAAGGATAAAGGCTTGTATTAGTTCATTTTCACACTGCTGATAAGGACATACATACCTGAGACTGGATAATTTATAAAGAAAAAGTGGTTTAATGGACTCACAGTTCCATGTGACTGGAGAGGCCTCATAATCACGGTGGAAGATGAAAGGTTATGTCTTACATGGCAAGAGAGAATGACAACCAAGTGAAAGGGGGTTCCCCTTATAAAACCATCAGATCTCGTGAGACTTACCAACAGGAGAACAGGATAAAGGAAACTGCCCCCATGATTCAATTATCTCCCACTGGTCCCTCCCACAACACATGAGAATTGTGGGAGCTACAATTCAAGATGAGATTTGGTCGGGGACACAGCCAAACCGTATCAAGCCTTTTGTGGGGAATAGTGATCAAAATAGTTACATGGACATTCTTTTACATGTAAAAGAGTGAAAGTTTTAAATGGTAACATCAGAAATGGTAAATGAAGAAAAGCCAGCCAAAGTAATTATCTTCTAACTTACAATAAAGGCCAGGGTCTGAGATGGGAAGTAAGGAAGAAATGCTTGGAAGAATGAAATAACTGAAATGGATTGTAGAAACAATGAATTATTAGAGAATGAGCTAGTAGCTACTTAGGGTTTACAGTGTTCAGGAGGTGAGCCCAGGAAAGCCAGTTAATGCTGAATGGAAAGAGGGAAACTCCACAGACTTAATTATAGCATTCTTCTCAGGAAGCTGTAATTTTTTATTCAGGAAATAGGGAGCCATTTATTGACATCAGAGGGATATTTTTGACTCAAAATATGATAAAATTTACATCTTTGGTAACCAGAGGTGACCAAGAGGAAATTGCTTCACTCTGGATTGAGCAGAAATGTAGGGAGGATAAATCAGGATTAAAGGGTGCAGAGAAGCAGGCAAAGGGTAGTGGTGTGGGAGAAAGATGATTTATTGAGTATGTCCCATGTGTTGGACACTATATGAGACGTTTCATCCATATTGTATCTCTAATATCCACAACCATAGCTCTATTAATAGATATTTTATATCCATTTAATAAGTTAAGAATTAAGTAATTTGGACAATGTTATGAACTTCAAAAGTAAAGGCTGTTGGATTTAATATAATATTGGCTTCCTTTAGTAGAAGGCAAGCAAATTGTGTAACAGACAAAGCAAAGCAAAGAAACAGAGAGAAAGAAAAACTGGATAGCATACCTGCAACTGGATTAGTAAAAAAAAGATGGTAGACATGTCTGCTTAAAGACAGTACGTGAGTAAGCCAAGAAATGATGTAAGATAGGGGATAAGGGCATGCATGAAAGAAGAATCCTAAGAAAAATAATGTCTAATAATCTTCTTAGACTTCGTTCCTATTTTGGACATACTGAGTTCTTCCTCATTTAATCCTGAACATCGAGTATCTATTACATACCATGGTCTTGCATTATCAGTTCTTTGGAGAATAGAGGGTAAAGCTTTGTGTGGGGAATAGTGATCAAAAGCAGTACAGCAGCCGTCAGCAGTTATATTTCAAAGGACTGTAATCCCCTGGGGGGAATCATGAAAAAGAATTCAGAATATCCCTCAGTACATGGAGCATAGATCTGACTTATTAAATTTGGAAATTTATAGAAATGAACCCAGAAGATTGGAGGATTTAGGGAAAGACACATTAAATATACTTCCCCTTTACATTTCTACTTTAAATTGATTTTCTAGTTGAAAACTCTGTATAGAGCAAGTGCTGAGCACCTAATGCATCTTCCTTCTGGAAGATTAGAAATTGAGGCCTATAAATAGTACAACTAGAAGGATAAAATTGTATATTGATGAGAGAGGTCTTGAAACCTGTTAGCCATCTATACTGTCACATATAATTAAAGTGATAATTAAAGTAGGTTGTCTGTGTTTGTTAGGAAAATTCATCTAACATGTGCACATAACTCATGGTAACAGTGAGCAGTTTTGCTCCCTTAGCAGTATCCCATAGGCTGGCTATAACTGGCAAATATATATTTTCTCTGTACAGTGTTTTATAATATTTAAAAAGTTGATTTCCAATATTTATACACTGCGAGATTTCAAAGAATGATATGGAATTTTGGCCTTTCCTGAAAAATGGGAAACACCAGTTCACTGAAGTCTCATCCACTAATTTATGTTTTTTGGTTAGCCCCTTCAGGCATTTGAATTATACTTAGGAAAAGAAAACCTGTGTTTAGTCCCACATTTTTTTTTCCTCAAGATAGGCTGGACTGCAATGGTGTGATCTCAGCTCACTGCAACATTTGTTTCCCAGGTTCAAGCACTTCTCCTGCCTCAGCCTCCTGAGTAGCTGGGATTACAGGCACCCACCACCTCGCCTGGCTAATTTTTGTATTTTTAGAAAAGATGGGGTTTCATCATGTTGGCCAGACCGGTCTCGAACTCTTGACCTCCAGTGATCCACCCACCTTGGCCTCCCAAAGTGCTAGGATTACAGGTGTGACCTGCTACACCCAGTCCCCAATCTTTTTTTTTTTTTTAATAATTTCAATTTTTATTTTAGATTGAGGGAGTACACGTGCGGGTTTGTTACATGGCTATATTGCGTGATGCCGAGGTTTGGGGTATAAATGATCCTGTAGACCCAGGTAGTGAGCATAGGTACCCAATAGGTAGTTTTGCAGGCCATGACCCACTCCCTCCCTCCCTTGTCTACTTTTCCCATTTTTATGTCCATGTGTATCCAAATGCTCAGCTCCTTGTAATTACAAGGGAGAATATGTAGTATTTGGTTTTCTGTTAATTCACTTAGGATAGTGGCCTCCAGCTGCAACTGTGTTGCTGCAAAAGACATGATTTTACTCTTTTTTTATTAGTCCCAAATCCTGATAGACTATAGTGGTTATGGGAGTATTGTTCTCTCTCCCCTCTTTTCTCTGGCTCATCAGGCCTCAGGAAATGGCTGGAAAAGTCAAGCGTGATACAAAGATTTCGCAAAAATAACTTGTGTAAGGAATCAGGAAAGATGATAAGGCTTGAGGGGTAGATACAAAGCAGGGGAAGGAAGATGGGATTCCAGAGACCATGTATAAAAATAACTAGTAAAAGTTTCTGCAGGTGAATATGTTTGATGGGTTTAAATCAAAGATGTCCAATATTAGATTCTAAGGTATTTTCTGACAGCATTAAAATAATATAATATAGTGCTCTACATTTTGTCCTAAATCTTGTATAAGATTCCCTTCACAGAGCCTCAAGGTGGTAAGCGTTTGGGAAATGAAGGCAATGGAACACTTTACCTTGGTCAGCAAGTAAATATACATGCAGGAGGAAACCCAAAGTGAACAGAAGCAGACAAAGAAATTTGAGAGGAATTGTTTCTCTTTACTCCTGCTTGGGAGATCGCACTCCCTGCATCTCTTGAAATGGAAGATTACATTTCTTTTCTTTTATATTCAGTGTGAATCCTGAAAGCTGAGGGAACAAAGGATCTCCAAGAGTCTGAAAAAGGAGTTGCAACAGTTAAAACATGCTGTTACAAACTTAAAACATGAGGGCCTTCTTTAACTCGAGACTTTGCTTAAAGAGTTGCTGTTCACTAAGTCTGACAAAAAGCAATTTGTCAGCAACAATTTCTGTCAGCAGAGATGGTCAGTGTAACCAGTAAGGACTCTATGGGAACACTTGAAGAAAAATACATAACATAGTGAGGTTACAGTTAATGAGAAAGTTAGACTGTAAAGTAAAGGCACGAGACAAAAATCACATACATTCATCATTAGCCTTGAAAAATGCCTTTACTGTCCCAATCACCAGGGTGGATCCCTGGTAGATTTACTTCCTCTTTGTATTAAATCTGTTGCCTGGTATTCTTGGCAAATAGATGATAAGATAAATAGAGCAATAACTTCCCACAGCCTTTCCCCTCTCCTGCTCCCACCTCCCGATTGAAAGCACATAGGAGTAGAAGTTGACTGTGTGTAAATATGTGTAAATGCCACCCCACTATGTACCAAATTGTTTGCGTTGGGGAATTCTAAGTAGTATGATTTTTGGTACTATTTTAAAGTGCTCAGAAATCTTTAATTTATGTTTTCTTTACATCATACTCTTTCCAAAACTTAAAATGACAGTTCCCCAGGCACTTAGTCACTTAAAAATGTGGTTCACTCTAAAATCTTATTTGTTGTGAGATTATACTTAGGAAAATAATGATGAACTTTTGATGAGTTGTGCGTGTGTAGGGGAGAAATTGTTACATCTAAATACATCTAAATTGTTGCAGCCAATGGTTGTGTTTCTTAATGCGAAGGTTATTCTTTGCATGTAGAATGTATTAAGGTCTACTTAGCCTGAAGGAATCTGTATGGCCTCAGGTTTCCTTTCAAGCTCGCTTTTTAAGGAGGCTGAATCTATCCCAAAAATGATTAACCAATCCAGACGCTGCTTACATTACTGCACATCTCTTCACAGTTGGTGAGATCCTAGGAATTCTGTTGCCTTTAAAGCCATACAAGGCAGCTGTTTTCCCATACTTTTTAACAGTGTTGAACAAAAGACGGGGGAAGGGCATGTAGCTGGAAAGGTTTCATGACTTAATTAAGATTGACTTGATTCTAAGACCTGTAACTTCCCTTGACATTCTGTTCTCACATATACCTACCTTACTCTTCTTACAATTCATGTGTGTTTCATATATATGGCCTTGTTAACATTAATAAAATCATGCAAACGTAGGATTTACCAAAAACGTTATTGTTTACTTCGGGATCTTCAAGCAAACTTTATTTATAAAGAATTTTTAAATGTTTTTAATGGAGCTGAAATCAAAACATATGTTTTTTGTTTAGTGACAACTTTTAAGGTGTGGTTGGGGACAAGATTCATCCATTTTCTTTCTTTCTTTTTTTCTTTCTTTCTTTTTAAGATGGGGTTTCAGCCTGTTGGTCAGGGTAGTCTTAAACTCCAGACCTCAGGTGATCCACCTGCTGTGGCCTCCAAAGTTCTTGGATTACAGGCGTGAGCCACTGCGCCCGGCCTGGATTCATCCATTTTTTAGTTCACTTAACTTTGCCAAATTGGAGCTTACATACCAACCTGCCTGTCTTTCTATAAAATTGTTGTAATGTCAGCATGACTTTATGGAAATTTTTTTTTTCTCCTTTCCATATTGTATCGAACAAAATTGTAAAGTATATGTGGAGAGTGCATTTCTGTTGAAAGGAAAGGCTGGGATAAAATCAACCTGAAATAAACTTAAGTTTGTTAAAATATCTTATTCTCAAAGGTACATCAAATTTAGCTTAGGCTCATATTGTAGCTGATCCTGTACAGAATCTGAAGAAACAGATGATTTGCATTTGTCACACTAATATATGCCAATATTATTATGAAAATCTGTGAAACCTGAACCATTGAGAATTAACTGTGTATCTCAAGAAGCATCTCAATGAACTGACCAGGTTGCCTTTGTTCATTGGGAAGATTCAGGTAACGTGTGCACACAGCTGTGGTAACTCAGTGAACAGTTTTGCCACCTGCTTGCTGCAGACTTTCAATCCTTTATCCCTGCAAGAATATCTTTTAAATGATTACATTTGCATTTTTTTCAGAAAGCACCAACTATAGATGCATGATGCATATTATTTTGGCTATCTCAGAGTAAGCAATTTAGCAAAAGTACAGCTTGCACACCATGGTGCAGATGGAGGTTCTTGAGTTTAAAAAAAGCTACACTAAAATATGCTTATACCTATACGATTGCTACATCATAAATAGAAGTAACAAGCACAATCCATTCGCTTTACATTTAATGAACAATTTACTTGGCTTCATAGAAAGTATAAAATGATAATAATCTTTGTTCCCACACCCTTAGCTATCTATACTGCAGCGTATAATTAAAGTATATGATTTGAACCTTGTATTCTTGAGTTCTCCTGCACTCTAATCAAAATCATGGGCATTTCAAAACATCATCTTTATCAAGGCTCAGGACTACATAATTTATGCAAGTATTCTGCCACCAATTTTGCTATTACTTTTCTTTAATCAAAAGGAAGAGATAGTAAAAATAAAAAAAATAAGTCAATAGCTCACTGATACGGTTTGGCTGTGTCCCTACCCAAATCTCACCTTCCATTTAGTTCCCATAATCTCTACGTGTTGTGGGAGGGGCCCAGTGGGACGTAATGAATAATGGGGTGGTTTTCCCCATTCTATTCTGGTGATAGTAAGTTCTCACTAGATCTGATAGTTTTATAAGGGGCTTCCTCTTGCTCAGCTCTCATTCTTCTCTCTCCTGCCACCTTGTGAAGAAGGACATATTTGCTTCTCCTTCTGCTATGATGGTGTAAGTTTCCTGAGGTCGTCCCAGTCCTGAAGAACTATGAGTCAATTAAACCTCTTTTCTTTATAAATTACACACTCTTGTGTATGTCTTTACGGTGGCATGAGAATCAGCTAATACACTCATCATTGATCATCAAGTAAAACTGTGAAGAATATCATTCTGTATTCTACATGTTCCTTCTGGGCAACTAAGCCAGCACATGCACTAACTGGGAGAAAGTTTCTTAGTTTATTTATTACTGACTTCATTTGGAGAGTTAGAACATTTTTCTTCTCTGCTAAACTCTTGTTTTGTAGAAGGTTTCTCTTTCCTGCTTTTCCCTTTCCTTTCATTTTTTCCTTTACCATTCTCTCTCTCTGTCACACACACACACACACACACACACACACACCCCTTGCTCACACACACAGGGCTTCCTCTTACACTATAAAGATATCCTTCTAGATTGTTTCACCATTGTTAGAGGGCGTATCTTCCAAATCTGAATGGATGAGTATATGATGGTGAGGAGGACGTTTATGTTAAAGCCATTAAAATGAAAATGTCGCAAGCAGACATTTCTTTGAGCAACAGGAAATGAGCCAGATTGTGATTGGGTTTGAAGTTTATATTATTTCCAGGGATAAGGAGACTCTGATGAGTACAAACTGATTTGACTGCAGGTTTCCTTGTCAATTCTTCACATCCGTGAGTTACGAAGCTTTATTCTGACAGTGGAAAATTAATTCACTCTGCTGTCTTGATTGCTTTCCCACAGTGCTCCCACCATGGCTCTGTGCAGTAAGAAGACTGAAAGTGGGTTTGCTTCCTGGAGGGTTGGCCCAGTCCCCACGAGGATGAGGAATCTGAGATGGGGAGGGTTAGTCAGAAAAGAAATATTTCTCATTACTGAGTAGTCAATGGCAAAATTTAAGGTGAGAGATTTATTCGTATAGAGATGTGGAAGGTTTTCCTGGCTTTATCCAGAATGAGAGAGAAAGGCTAAGCGGTTTCTGAACATTTTCTTGCTAATTAAAGTTTAGGCTAAAGTATTTCCTTCATATAGAGGCCAGTGGGAACATTTATGATAGAAAGTTTCGGGCCCAAAGCCCAGTGCGAGATGTAGTACAGAAATATTTTCCAGGGTTTGGCATATTTGGTGGTCACTAAACAAACACTGGAACACAGTCTTGATTTCAAATTGAAATGCCTGGGAAGGTGAGATTTTTCTTAACTCTAAATAATGTACTGTTATTCACACACTCAGGGATATTACAAAGGACTTAGGCTCAGCGGGAGCTAGGAGTATCTATGAAGAAAAAGCGCAGATGGTTAGGGAGCAATGGTTCTCACAGCTTATAATTTCTGAAAGTTTTGATTGTTTTGATAAATTTGTCAGAGTTTATAAGTGTCGTACACATAATAGTTTATAAGTGTCTCACACAGAATAACTAAGCAAATAACTGTATTGTCTTTTGAAAACTTTGTAATATAATTAGAGGGTCCTTTCCACTTCCCTGCTGTATGACATGAAGAGTCTTGATCTGGGGCTGATTGTTGATTCAAAACAAAACCATTAAGATCAGGATGTGGTGGTGCATGCCTGTAGCCCTAACTACTCTGGAGGCTGAGGCAGGGGAACTGCCTGAGCCCAGGAGTTCAGTGTGTGTGTGTTTCCCATCCAATTCCCTTAAATGGGGGAGGTAAAGGAACGTCCCTTTCCTAGAATTTGGGCACTTAACCTGAAAAAATTAATTCCAGTCACATAATTTCTTAGAAGTCTCAGATTATCTTAAAACTTTACAATTTTGCATTCTTTTGTGTTACACTTCTCAGTAGATTTTTGATTAAAAATGATTACTTATTACCAGAAGATCAACTAAGTTTTCTAACTTGTTTCATTGACTTTTTCAATTACTCAGTCACTTGCTATGCATATGTATGTGTATGGATGTGTTGTCCATGCATGTGTTGTATACACATGCATACACATACATATACATAGATGTAAACATAGCAAGAGGTACATATTTGTATCTTTAATCACTAGTCTTTTACAAAAAATACAAATTTGTTTCACTTGAGAAAGAATAGTGTTTGGTTTACACAGATTTTATTTTAAAAGCAATGGTAAGGTATTAGCAGGTCTTAAAAAGAGTTATGCCATCAGACATGCTAAATGGAAAATGTGTTGCACACAGATAAGGGGAGAAACAGGGATAGGATAGGTAGGAGGCAATGTTTGAATTTCAAGTAAGAGAAGGAGTAACCTGTACTAAGATGGTATAGAGTTCAGATGGAGAGAAATGAGCAAGTTACACTCTCAATATGAAGCCAGTTCGACTTGCTGATGAGTTGGATGTGGGGTTTAAGGAAAGAGAGGACTCACAGATGACTCCTTGGGTTTGGGTGTGAGCACTTGTGTAGGTTGGAGTGCTGTTATCATACGCTAGAGCTCAAGGTCTTTTTTTTGGCTCTTAGATAACTAGAAATTAACACCTACCGAAGTTTTTCTCAGGTAAGGTTTTAATGTGCTTGTATCTCAGACAGCACAAAGGAAGAGCATACAGGAAAGGCATCCTGATGCTAGCTCCTGGAGCAGCTTGGATCCTGGCTCCTGCCACTTTAAGGAAACTGAGCCAGAAAAATGAGTAACACACAGGTACGATTGGGTGGGGGCCTTTCCCGCACCTGGTCAGTGGGCCTCCTGTCTTAGTGGGCATCTCATGTACACAAAATGTCAGGTAAGCCTTACTCTGGGGAGAGATTTTAGTATTATAGCAAGATTATAATGAGGAAAAAGTCACTGAAAACGACAGCAATCCATCTTATCACCAGCCACCTGGATCTGCTCAGGTTTTTTTTTTTTTTTTGAGACCGAGTCTTGTTTTGTTGCCAGGCGCCAGGCTGGAGTGCAATAGTGCAATCTGGGTTCACTGTGACCTCTGCCTCCCAGGTTCAAGCAATTCTTCTGCCTCAACCTCCCCATTAGCTGGGACTGCAGGCGCGTACTATCTTGCCCAGCTAGTTTTTGTGTTTTAATAGGGATGGGTTTCACTATGTTGGCCAGGATGGTCTTGATCTCTTGACTTTGTGATCTGCCCGCCTTGGCCTCCCAAACTGCTGGGATTACAGTCTGTTCAGGTTCTTACCAAGAATGTCAGAGTCCTGGTTCAACAGCCGTGGAAGACATAACTGAAGGAGATAAATGGTTAGGTTCTTCCTTTTATGACTAGGAATTTGGTCTGGTCTGCTAAATTAGGGCAGTCCCCACCCTCTGTTATGTGAAGTGGGTCAGTTTCTTCAGGGATACAAGAAGTTAAGGGAGGGAATATGTGCAGACATGTTAGACCCATTGGGATTTTGGTTACCATGTCTCTTGTCTGCCAGGAGCAAGTATGTTCCTTACACCGTCTCAGGACCATTTACTGAGATGGAAAAAGCAAGGAAGAAATGGCTCATGATGGGGAATAAAAGAATCTTGTTTTTGCTGTTAAATTTGAGGTGTCTGTTTTACGTTTTTAATTGAAATCATTAAGTAACAGCTAGATATATAAGTGTGGACCTTGGTGTTGAGAGAGGGACCTAATTTTTAGTTTTACCAGTCATTTATATTTACATTATATTTAAAACTACAGTAGTGGGTGAGATATGTACAGAGAAGAGAAAAAGTAAAAGACTCAACCTAGGGAGTATGTTCAAGTAGAGAACAGAACTATGACCAAGCTCTTGGCCATTCTAACATTTAGGTTGGGAAAAAAAAGAGTTAATACCCAGGACTGAGAAGGAACACTTACTTAATATGTCAGAAAACAAACCCGGAGAATACGATTTCCTAGAAGCCTAGAGAGAAGTTTTGAAGAAGTAACAATCAACTATGAAAATCTAAGAGTGAATCATTTGAGAAATACGAGGACATAAACACACTTAACTGATGTTGCCAGATAGAGGTCATTGTTAACCAGAATAAGAACGTTGGGGTTCAGAAGAGTGTGTGCGGGGGAGGGGTGAAGTACACTAAGGACTTGCAACTAGTTTAGAAACTTAACAGACAAATGAGCCAGCAAAGGAAGAGAAATATGCGGTCCAAAGAAGGTTTTCTAACATGGGAAATAACGCAGCCCACTTGTTTTGTCGACGAAAGTGATTCTGCAGAAAGAAAATAATGTAGACAGGAGTCGGTGACTGCGTGAAAGTCATTAGATGAGTAATTGGTGTCAAGAAGATGAATTCTTGTCTTATTGTTTTCATTTTCTCAGTTAATTAAAAGGTGAGATTATCTGCTAATGAGAGAAAGCAGAGTGTTGGGGTTTTGAGGAGGACGATGTAAAATCGTCTGAATAGGAAAAGGAAAATTGAACGAATAGAGAAATGTATTAGTGGTAGGGATTCTAGGCATGGTGGTAGAACCTTGGCATTCTGGATATAATGGTCAGTGCTTCAAGGATTTTAGGATACGTTAGATTATTTTGAAAAATTATGTATTCAAGTCACATACTAAAGATATATATATTTTTAAACTACAATAAAAAAAACTTTTCTTCTTTGAAATTACCCCTACAGAGAAAGCCTAGTGTTGAAGGTTGAAAATCATGTAACTATCCAGTGGTCTAAAAGATGGATGGTTATTTTTCAGAGAGCAGAAGTTTTAGGTACTTGAAGAAACAAATGTCTATTTTTGCAAAGACTTGGAACAGTGATATGAACAAGCATACTCTACTCTCTGTGGAAGCAAGATAAAGTATGCCTGGAATGTTCTACTCCATGCTCCAACTGCTCACATGAGGATATTGACAGGAAACATGTGGCTTGATTGAAATGTGATTTGAGAGAAAACCAAGAGCCTAGACAAATATTTCTATTTAGGAGAATCACAAAGGTCTTGGAATTTATCCCTCACTAGCAACCCGAGTCTACCTCACCCTCCAGCCTGTGGTTTTCATACCCCTCTTGCTTCCAGTTATATTATAAGATGTTCTGCAATCATCTTGCAGATACTGGTGATAATCAGTATATTATTCTCTCATCATCATTCTGTATAAGTAGAAAAAATAATTGTTTTCTTTCTGCAGCATTTAGTGTATTTAAATATAATAACCAATATTTGTTTTATTCTTTCCATTTAAAAATTACTTGTAAATTTGCCATGTGGTCCTTAAATCAATGCCATTAAATACATATTTTAATTAGGTTCAAAAGACTGTGTGATATATCGGTGCTCATACAGCTGAGGAAGAGGCTAAGACTGAATCAGCAACCGAGTTTTCAGTTACTAAAACTGCCCACTGGTTTCTCATAGCATGAAGCCTTTCAAAATTCTGAAGTGTATTAAATCTTGCACTTTCTATTATGGTTTGCTGGCCCCGAGGTTTCCCGGCTATATTTTGTGCTTAATTGCAATATTTTTTCTGTTTTAAATCTCATTTTGTGTGTGATAAAATAAATATTTATAACTGAGGGCATATCCAGAAATAATAAATGATAAAGAAATAGGATTTAGCTCTGGAAGAGGCCCTTACAAGTCATCTTGTGACTCCTCATCCCTTTACGCATGAGAAAACTGAGTTCTAGAAAAACTGAGACTTGCTTGCTTAAGGCCATTTAATTTGTCAATGGGATTATAGCTGAGATTAATTATCTTGACAACTATCTCAATGCGTTTTCTATTTTGTTACACTGTGTATAGAAATTTAACTGCAAACCACCAAATTGGAGAGGTGCAAAGGACCCTAGAGATTGAGCTTTGACCTCTTGTTTTATGAAGGAGGAAATACAGATCCAGAAAATTAAATTGTTTCTGCAAAGTTGTGGAGTGAGTGTTAATAGGAAGTTAGCATGGGACTGTGGCTGCCTCAGGTTTCAACTGAGGTTCCACAAAAACGCATCAGATAGCAGAGGATGTTCCAGACAACCCCCTCCCCATGTGCTGACATTTAGTGAAAATGACACAAATGTGTGTCTCTTGCACCTCTGCCAGATTAAGTGCATAAAAACATATCAGAGACAGTGGAAAGGAAAAGAGATTGGTAAGGAAATGTCTTTGGAGAAAGCTCTTGATTTGATTTGTACCCCCAAACTTTAGGGGACAGTTTGGGGCATGCTAACTTCTAAGTGTAAGTGTAATGAAGATGATTCAAGAGAACCACTTTTTAGGCTATCATACCTTGGTGATAGTGTCAAAAAAGTGTTGCGTTGAGATTGCATAAACTTCCAGAGCTGGCTCAGAAAATGTCATGGTTTGCTGTGGGTCAGATATGGGCCATGTAAAGTGAAAGAGTCAACAGAGGACTTTGGCTTCTGTGTCACAGAGCACCTCAAGGGCCATCCGCAGAAGGAAGAAGATGCAATGTGGAATGCCCAGCAGCTGAAGATGCAGCATGAAGCCATCACTTAGAATCGAAGTTCATTCTCCTTTTCTTTATAAGATGGGGGATTAGCAGAGAACCTCCACAGAGCTCAAAGGGGACAAGAAAAACAGTTGAATTTTACCATCTCTCAAGTCCAGCAAGGACAGTCAATTTGGAATGGCACCAGTGAAAGTAAAAAACATTTAATCATTAGATTAGAAACAGAGGGAGACAAAACTGAAGTTGCATTTTGTCCTGAGTCCATGGGACAAAATCTTCAGCATCCTTCTCAAAGGAGTTCTTCATAGAGTTTCTTTTAGGATTTCTTCCACTGCACTCTGCTGTTTCAAAATAAAAGATGTGAGAATTGAAAGAAGAATCAATGTATTTGGGTTTTACCTATTTGCTGTTAGCCACAAAAATAAAATATTCGTATCATCTTGGAGGGTTTTTACAAAAATCTCATGCATAGTAGATTTTGAGTAATGTCTGTTGAAAGAGTGAATGGATGAAATAAAACACCACCATTACTTGGAGGCACATGATAGGGAATCAAATCACTAGCTTCCTACAGCAGGAACAGCTGCAGACACTAATGCCAATTAGAAGGGAAACTAACATCTACGGCACCAATGGAAGAAAGACAAACACCATGCCGTCTGCCAGGACTGGCCACCAGGCTCACCCTGTGTTGTTTAGAACACCAGCAGTGAAATGCAAACATGGGCCAGTTGAGTTATTTTACTTAGGTCAAGCTATATACACAATGTGTGCGCACACTTTCTATTGGGAAAAGAACACATGGAGGTTACTGGCCTGTTTTGAAGGCTATGAAGCTTGCAATAAATCTTGTTATTTTCACCTCAGAAGGATGAAGAGGGGAAGCAAGAGCCCTGCCTTTTTCCCACAAGTGGCTGTAACATATGCTCAAAATCATCATCCCTGCCTTGTATTCCCATAACCGGACTGAAGCCACCCGCGGGGCTCCTACCAGAGTTCGTGTACGATTGCAGCACTTCTGTGAATCTGAAGAGCTTTAAAACGTGTGACTTTAGCAAAGGCCTAAGGGGTGCCAAACCCGTGGAGAAAGAGCCTGGTTATGGATGCAGACTTCTATTCCTAGGCTAATATCAATGTCCTGGCAACAGGAACACTAATGCCACATCCCCAGAACCATATCATGGTGTCTCTCAATGGTGAAATTGGGGAAAAACATGCAGAAAAGACAGGACAAAGAATTATCAAGAAGGAAACTGATCATATTGTTGAAATTGCATTCCAGACATTAAAAGGGAAACTTTTTTCTTTATTGCATTATAGGTTTTGGGGTACACGTGCAGAACATGCAAGATAGTTGCATAGGTACACACGTGGCAGTGTGTTTTGCTGCCTTCCTCCCCTTCACCCACATTTGGCATTTCTCCCCATGCTATCCCTCCCCAGCTCCCCCCAACTCCACTGTCCCTCCCCTCTTCCCCTCAATAGATCCCAGTGTGTAGTGCTCCTAAAAGGGAAACTTTTCTTTATCCTATGGAGATAAAGCACAAGATGCTTGATGTTGTAGCACAAGATCTTCAGTCTCAAAAACAAAGGGCAACTTGAAAAAATAGGTTTTCAAATTGGTGCTTTTGGACTTTGGTAGAAACTCTACAATCATATGGATTGCTTGTGGAAGTAACGTTTGGTTTCTGTCCTTGATTAAATTAGTCCCCCGTGACATATTTCAGGTATCCTCTTAGCTAATCTAACCTCCGGTAGCCAACGCTCCTGTTTCTCATACTACAGGTCATTTCAGGGTTTTCTGTTTGTTTTTGTTGTTTTTGCATCTGATTTTTTGGTTTGTTTTGCTTTATTTTTTGATACAGGCGCTTTCTCTGTCACCAGGCTGGAGTGCAGCAGTGCCATCATGGCTCACTGCAACCTAAACCTCCTGGGCTCAAGTGATCCTTCCACGTAAGCCTCCCAAGTAGCTGGGACTATAGGGACATGAACAATTCATCTGCCTTGGCCTCCCAAAGTGCTGGGACTATAGGCATGAGCCGTGCCCCACCCAGCTCGGGTTTCATTGTACAAAATCACATAGCACCATAAAGCACATATAATGAAAAAAAAAAAGTGGAAATCTACAGTGCTGTTTAAAACATTTCTTTAATCCTCTGTCATGGTAGCTTGCAAAAATGGCCACAATTCTTCATCGGTTCCTGTGTTCGTGGTCTTGGCAAAGCAGTTTACAGCATGTGTCTCCCCATTTTCTAAATCTGATTGGCCATGTGTCCTTCTTTGGCCAATAGAAAGTGGAGTAAGTAATTCACACTGTGCCCAGTCCTTGGGATTTTCCTAGGTCTCCTCACTATCTGGGAACTTTATGACCAAGGAGATGGGAGACATATGGTGTGATCATTTCTATCGCCCTGGCCAATAATACACACACTGCACACATCTGAGTAAGGCCATCCTAGATTAGAGAGTGACTGATCCATTAGCCATTATAAGAACATAAATGAGCCCAGTGGAGATCAAATGACTCTCCACTTGACCCAAAGAACTTTGAATCAAAAAACAAAACAAGATTATTTCTCTGAATCACTGTTAGATGGCTTACTATGTAGTATAACTAATTGGTACAATGGTTGTATTATTTATGGAGTTTTCTTTTTTCCTCTCTTACAAGTTCACATGCCATGGCTGGAAAACTCTAAGACTGTCTAAAAACTTACAGTTGGAAGATGCCACAGCCAGTGGTAGAAATTATCTTTATATGCCATTGCTCTGATTCACCATAATTTTTGGGAAACTCTGCCTCATAAATATTACTATTTTTAGCTGGGCATGGTAGTGCATGCACTCCTGTAATCCCAGAATTTTGGGAGGCCAAGTTGGGACAATAGCTTGAGGCCAGGAGTTTGAGACCAGCCTAGGCAACATAGTGAGACCCCATTTCTACAAAAACAGCCAAACAAAAAACACAAAAAGCAAACTGAAACCAAAACCTGAAAACCAAAATATTAGCTGGATGCTGTGGCTCACCCTTCTAGTCCTAGCTACTTGAAAGGCTGAGATGGGAGGATTATTGAGCCTAGAAGTTTGAGGCAGCAATGAGCAATAGTCACACAGCTACACTCCTGCCAGAGCCTGTCTCACCACCCCTTCCCCCATAAAATTGTTGTTTTCATGAATACACAGAGAAAGAGGAAAGAAAAGAGTGAAAAAGAATTCCCTCTCTACTAAAAATACAAAAATTAGCTGGGCATGGTGGTGCACACCTGTAGCCCCAGCTACTCAGGAGGCTGAGGCAGGAGAATTGCTTGAACCTGGCAGGTGGAGGTTGTGGTGAGCCGAGATCGCGCCATTGCACTCCAGCCTGGGTAAAAAGAGTAAAACTCCTTTGGATATATACCCAGTAATGGGATTGCTGGGTCAAATGGAATTTCTATTTCTAGGTCCCTGAGGAATCGCCACACTGTCTTCCACAATGGTTGAACTAATTTACACTCCCACCAACAGTGTAAGAGTGTTCCTATTTCTCTACATCCTCTCCAGCATCTGTTGTCTCCAGATTTTTTAATGATTGCCATTCTAACTGGCGTGAGATGGTATCTCAATGTGGTTTTGATTTGCATCTCTCTAATGACCAGTGATGATGAGCATTTTTTCATGTGTTTGTTGGCCTCATGTATGTCTTCTTTTGTAAAGTGTCTGTTCATATCCTTTGCCCATTTTTGAATGGGATTGTTTGTTTTTTTTCCTGTAAATCTGTTAGAGTTCTTTGTAAATTCTGGATATCAGCCCTTTGTCAGATGGGTAAACTGCAAAGATTTTTTTCCCATTCTGATGGTTGCCGATTCACTCTAGTGACTGTTTTTTAAAGGACTATAAATCATTCTACTATAAGGACACATGCACACGAATGTTCATTGCAGCACTGTTTACAATAGCAAAGACCTGGAACCAACCCAAATGCCCATCAAGGATAGACTGGACTGGGAAAATGTGGCACATATACACCATGGAATATTATGCAGCAATCAAAAATGATGAGTTCGTGTCGTTTGTAAGGATATGGATGAATCTGGAGAACATCATTCTCAGCAAACTGACACAAGAACAGAAAAAGAAATACCTCATATTCTCACTCATAGGCAGGTGAGAAAAATGAGAACACATGGACACAGGGAGGGGGTCTACTACACACTGGGGTCTATTGGGGAGAATGGGAGAGGGAGACCGGGGGGGCTGGGGAGGGATAGCCTGGGGAGAAATGCCAAGTGAGGGTGAAGGGGAGGAAGGCAGCAAAACACACTGCCATGTGTGTACCTATGCAACTATCTTGCACGTTCTGCACATGCACCCCAAAACCTATAATGTAATAAAAATTTAAAAAATTTTTTAAAAAAAGAGTAAAACTCCATCTAAAAAAAAAAAAAGAATTCCCTTTTCCACTACTTTCCAACTGTAATATCAACATCCATCTGATTTGGGGTCATGAGACTTGAGGGTAGAAATTGTGTCTTATTCAAGTTTGTATTCTACACAGGCCTTTCAGTGCTGTATTAATACACAATAGTGGCTCAAATACAATAATCTGAAACTAAGTCAAATTGCTTTGAACCACTAACCATCACAAAAGAGGACCTAACACTTTCTTCTTTTGACAGTTGCATTCAGGCTTTACATCTACCACCCAGCCCTCTTTTAAAAATTGTTTGATTTTATTATTATTGTTAGTATTTTAATCACGTTCCTGATGATGGAAGAACAGCTTTGTGAACAGTCTCGAAGTACTTAGGACTGCCTAAAAGATTGGGCTCGACTGTGTAAAATTCATCAGCTGGTGTGGAATATTCAACCTAAGTTTAGGAAGATATCTAAGATCCAAAATAATTATATTTGCAAGTCATCTAAATGGACCTAAATGAAGCTTTGGGGGTCCTGGACGGGCCTGGCCTGAAGAAGAAAACTCCCATCCAGTAATTACTTTCTTAAGCCCTAAATTCACGAATTAAATTTCTTTGCATACAGGCTGTGGCCTGAAAGCTTTCTCCTCAGGCGTTATCATGTGAACTGAATATACTAGAGAGCAGACAACTTTTCCAGGCTAGCACACTCTGTCATACTCTAGTAGAATAATCAATACATTTTTTTCCAGGAAAGTGTCCACCAGATTCCCCTTACTGAGACCACTGCTTACCTCATTATTTACCCTGCCCCCTAAATACACACACATCAGCTGTCCTAAGAACATCCTGTCCCCTGCTTTTACGCCTTGCATGTCTTATTTTTCCTGCCTGGACTACTCTTCTCTTATATGTTTTTCTGTTGATCACATTTTCAGCATTGAAAGCTCAAGCACATCTTTTATAAAACCCATCCCCATTGTACCCCACCCGTCCCATGTCGGTAGATGTCTCAGCATCAACTCTACCTTGTGTGTGTTTGTGTGTGTGTGTGTGTGTGTGTGTGTGTGTGTACACGCATAATGCACACAGTATTTTGCTGTTGTCTTTATGAGGAAGTTTTACCACTAGTTCTTTATGACCAGGCTGTTACCTCAGATATAATCTAATTGTTTATACACCTAATTGTTTATATCTAGCTTACTGACTAGTATATGCTGATGTTTAATAAATGTCTACTAAAAATGTGCAAACTAATACTATTGTATTGTCTAACATTCTACTTTTAAGAAGAAGAGCTTAGGAAATGGTCTAAATGTATGATATTTCTTCAAGCTCTGTGGGTTAATACGAATGTTATTTCATTACAATTTGTTACTCAACATATCCACAGTGGAAGGACAACCTTCATGAGAGATGTATCCTATAAAATCTAAGGGAAGTATAATTTGCTTTTTAGCCAGAGGTTTGTGCTTTAAGCCAATAATGAAACAGATGATCATTTACATTGCTGATTCATGCTTTATATGCTCAGAATCTTTATGAATTGAATGGAATTCTAGACATGAGTAATTATGAGCAATATGCAAGCAATGCATATAATTATGCATACATATAAAACTAATGAGTAGGTATAAATAATACTTTTTTATGTGAGAAAATGAATTTGTTTAAAAGGCACACTGAATCAGGAAGAAATATGTCATATGGCTTGTGTTAGCAAGTGACTCTATCACTTTGACCAGATTTAAATTCCCTTCATTTTATTTTGTTTTAATTTAAAAAATGAGGGCCATAATATATAACTGTTTATTCCTCTAGAGATTATAAATAGAAATAGAAAAACGGAGTAAGCATTTGATCACTTTAGAAAAATAGCAAGGAACACATATAGAGATATATATGTAGCCATCATACTGTAAATAATAGATTTCAATTTGAAAATGTGTAATGAATTGAACTGACATGATGACACTAATATTTCAGCATATTTCAAGCCTCTCATAAATATAATTCATAAATATGATAAAAGGTTATTCATTCTCATTTGTTGGCAAACTTGAGGAATGCACCATATCTTAAATAAAGAATAAATAATAGTACTCAAATATTTTAGCAGTTAGAGCTTGCTTATGAGAAAAAATAAAATTTTTGTGTCTGAGTCATTTATTATTTCATCATTGGTCATATGTCTCGAACGTTTCAACTACATACTACATTGATATTTACACATACACCAACATAAAGGTTTAGCCAATGGGTAGCACTGGGAGTAAAATTGAGGGTAGGAAGTCAAAGAAACTGGGTTATTCTTTCCCTTTTCCAGCATCAGGAGGTTGTCATGCAATATCTACATTATACTTTGGCTGTCTTTGGACAAAATTAGCTACCACCTTCAAAGTTCCAGCTTCCACTGGATAATCAATAGTATACGTACTCACCAATGAGAGCTTTTCTTAATTCACTGGCATTATAGAAGAAACAAAACAGTGTCTCCTTTTTTGAACAAAGCATGTTCCGCTGTCCTTCAAGCCAGCAAAAACTCTGTCTGCAGTTGATTTGAGTATGTTGAACCAGCCTTGCATCCCAGGGCTGAAGCCAACTTGATGCTGTATAAGCTTTTTGATGTGCTGCTGAATTCGGGTTGCCAGTATTTTATTGGGTATTTTTGCATCAATGTTCACCAGGAATATTGGCCTGAATTTTTGTTGTTGTTGTTGTGCCTCTGCCAGATTTTGGTATCAGGATGATGTTGGCCTCATAAAATGAGTTATAGAGGAGTCTCTCTTTTTCTATTGTTTGGAATAGTTTTATACGGAATGGTACCAGCTCCTCTTTGTACCTCTGGTAGAATTCGGCTGTGAATCCATCTGGTCCTGGGCTTTTTTTAGTTGGTAGGATATTATTTACTACCTCAATTTCAGAACTTGTTATTGGTCTATATAGGATTTGACGTCTTCCTGGTTTAGTCTTGGGAGGGTGATGTGTCCAGAAATTTATCTATTTCTTCTAGATTTTCTAGTTTATTTGAGTAGAGGTGTTTATAGTTCTCTCTGATGGTAGTTTGCATTTCTGTGGGATCAGTGGTGATATCCCCGGGAGAAATGCCTGATGGAGGCGGGGTTGGTGGTGGGGAATGGACACAGCAAACCACCATGGCATGTATGTACCTATGCAACAATCCTGCAGGATGCAGGTTGTGCACATGTACCCCAGAGCCAAATACAATTAAAAAAATAAAAAGAAAGTTTGGCTGGCATGCCATAGGCAGTGAGTTTTATCTCAACACCAGCAGAAAAGTCAGCAGATTAAAAGTGGTCAGAAGAAATAGAGCGACAGAGAACTTACAAGCCTCTACATGTTAACTGTATAGCTGTACTTTCCTAATTTGATACTAAGAAAAAACACACTTGGGAAACTCAAATGATCCCTATGATGGCCATTGATCCAAAAATGTGCACGAAGGAAAAGCTTTGTAGCAAGCTAGAGCCTCAGAAAACCCAGTATGCCTTAATGTTTGAGAATCTTGTTTCATTTTTTAATTCATCTCCTAAAAGCAAAGAAAATTTTACAAATCCTGTTAGAGACTGTCAGGAGTTTGGACTGGTGTTTTAGATGGTGATGACTGCCTCGTGTCTTTT
Source organism: Saguinus oedipus (assembly GCA_031835075.1). Classification (NCBI taxonomy): domain Eukaryota; kingdom Metazoa; phylum Chordata; class Mammalia; order Primates; family Cebidae; genus Saguinus; species Saguinus oedipus. The sequence goes on from CM063186.1 coordinate 4,588,219, forward strand.
AGCTGCAGCTACCATTTAGAATGCTTATTTTTGCTCTCAGAAGAGTTTCAGATACAAACAAGGGAAAGGCACCACACCCTATAGAGGCATGTGCTACCAAACCAAAATAAAGTCAAAATCAGAATGCTCACAGTTTTAACCCAGGCATGCAGAACAAAGAAAATATTAAATTAGGCATGCAGAAAGACCCAAAAGTAAATTCACCAAAAAGACATTCATCAAAGACAGAATGTAAATTCTGTTGTAACCAAAGTATTAAAGTTATTAGGACATTTGTCTTTATACAAGAAAGGACTTGCCAGAAAAGTCAAAAAGTATTTTGTCATCCAAAATGGGGGCAAGTGATAGTGGCAGGACACAAACAAAATATCTAGGCAGATAGGGGCAGGTCCCCAGAAAAACCCCAACCTTCAAGCTAAAGGCAGCCTAAAGTCTGAAAACTGTGCTGCTGATTCAGAATGAAGCCTGTGATCCAGAGTGAGAACTTCTAGTCCTGTTTGATTGCTCTTTCCTGATTGGTTCTTTCTGAATAACACTTTTTAACCAATTCAATATTGCCTTTTCAGTGATACCTATGGCATGCACCACCCCCATTCTGTGCCTATAAAAATCCCAGACTCAGCCACACCTTGGAATACTACCCTATTTCAGGCAGGGTGCTACCCGACTCAGGTCCCCCTCTCTGCCGACAGCTGTTTCATCACTCAATAAAACTCTTTGCCTTGCTTACTAGCTAGCTGTCCGCAAGCTAGTGGGTTCTTCTTGGATGTGGGACAAGAACTTGGGGCCCACAAATGGTGACAGTGAACAGAGCTGTAACCCTGTAGCACTCCCCTCCTGCTTGCCAAGCAATGGGAGAGGGAGCTGCTGGGTGCCACACACCCCCAGCTCAGGGTGTGGATGGTAGGACTGAAAGAGCTCCTAACACATTGTAAAACACCCTTGGGGGCTCTGGGATCACTGATGTCACCATGTCTTTTGGGCGCTACCATGTTCCTGTCATCCAGATGCCAGTGTCCAAGGCAGAAGCAGGTTGTGGCTTACCCAGCCAAGACGTGAACTGAGCATGGAAAGCAAGGTATCTGGGCTGGAGGGCAGACCAAGTGCAGCCTCTCAGGCCCAGTGGGCAGGGTACTTTCTGTGGCAAGCCTGGAGCTGAGTGAGGCCGTGGGTAAGGGTGTCACTGGCAACAGAGGCCGCTGACTGGTGAAGAGGCACAAAAATATCCTGCCACACAAGGTTCTTTGTTAAGTTAGCCTGACAACTAAAACAAATCTCAAAGTGAAAAAAAAAAAAAAAAAAAAAAAAAAAAAAAAAAGCCTCTACCGAATAGGGAGGCTGCTCAGCCTGGGAGAAGACAAACCAGGGTAGAAAAGGGGAAACGTGGAAGCCAGGAGCTGAGAGAGCTCAAGCGCATATTGCACATCAGTTCCGAGAACTGCTGGTTCCTTCCCAAAGTGATCTGTTTCAGACCCTTCTCTGCACCGTTTATGTCAACCTAAATAACAACAGAGAGAAGCTCTTTAGAAGAAAATTGTGTTTCTTCGGGAATAGGTTATTGCAATGGGAATGTGCATGCCATAGAAAACTGTGCATTTCCAGGGAAGTAAAGGACACAAAGGTTTCAAAGAAAAAAATGAGGCTCATGTAAATTGTTTGAGTGTAACTATCTTTGGCTAAAAGCCTGGGGTCAGACAGGCAGCTGTTGGGCACATGTTCTCACAGTAGTTTTTGTGTAAGGTTGTAATAGCCTTTGTGCATGATTTGGGTTTTTGCAGACTCTTGTGATAATTCTTGTAATCAAGCATTTGTTCATGAGAGCCCTCTCTTCATAGTCTTCCTGCTCTATTAGTCAGCGTTGTTTATAATTATAATAATTATTATTTTAACACAAATGACTATTTTAATTCTGACAATTTTCACAGACTTTATGTTTATTTGAATTCTTACAGCAAGTGAGGATGATTGCTTTAGCTGCCACCTCCTCAGTTATTACTAGATTTTTTTGTTATATCTTATTTAGATTGTGAAATCAGCCTTTCTTCTCACTTTCATATTTAGTGTCATCTTTTAAGCACCAATCAATTGCTTAATTATGGTAGAAGCATTTTCCTCACATATAATTTCTTCTTTCCACCTAGTGTTTTATCTAATATTAAAATTACCATAACACTTTTCTCCTTTAGGTTTTAGTGTGATCACTTACATTGACTCATTTTGAAAATTATTCTTGCTTTCTTGTGACAAACCTCACTTGGTTTGGGTGAATTTTCTTTCCTATGAATATTTGAATTTTCTTTCCTGGCGTTTTTCTAAGGATTTTGTTCTCTATTTCTTGATGGATATCCTCTTTATCATTTTATTAATGTCCTTGTCAGGTTTCTTTGCCTCATAAACAAATTAGAAATTGTTGCTTCTTTTTAGATTTTCCAAAACAAGTACATAATATGTATTATTTCTTCATTACATGTCTGATAGAATACACTAGTGAAGCCATTTGGTGTTGAATTTTTCTTTCAAGGAAGATTTTTCATTGTTTATGGTAAGTTGCTATCTATCTCAAAGGATTTGCTGACTTATTTGGCATAAAAATGTAAATTTATTGGCATAAAATTTTTCATAATATTCCCTTATCCTTTTATTGTCTTTTAGATTTGTTATAATGGCATTTCTATTATCTAGATAATGGCAATTTGTGTTTTCTTTCTTTCTTTCTTTCTTTCTTTCTTTCTTTCTTTCTTCTTTCTTTCTTTCTTTCTTTCTTTTGGTTAATCTGCTTAGATGTTTATTAATTTAATTAATCTTTTCAAAGAACCACCTTTTGATTTGTTGGTTTTTCTCTCTAATTTATCTATTTTCAGGTTTTTTGTGTGTATCCTTGTTATCTTTTTATTACCATTTTGTTACTTTAATCTTTTTTAAACTAACCTCTTAAGACAGAAGCCTAATACATTGATTTTAAAACCTTTTTCTTTTTTAATATAAAATTTTAAGTTATAATTCTTTATCTATGTCCTATTTTAGTGACCTCTCATCATTTTAATATGTTGCATTTGTATTATCATTCAATGCAAAATTTCTGTTGTGATTTCTCCTTTGACTTTGGCTTTAGAAATGTGTTGTATATTTCCAAATATTTGAAGATTTTATTATTGTTATCAAATTCTGATTCAATTTTACTGTTTCTTTGTATTTCAGTAAATTATATATATATGTATATATATATATATATACATATATATTAGATATTGCAAATTATACACAAGAGAGTTTTTTTTTTTTAAATTTTACCCTCAGTATAGAATCTCTCCAGGAAATTATTGACCAAACAAGAGAGCATCTATTATTGATTACAGACTCCCCTAAAAAAAGATATTTTTCCCCCCTTAGGTTTACTCAGCTCATCTATGCCCTCAGTTTCATTTTTTTGTAGGACCCCTCACCGAACTTTTCTGACATCATTAATCTGGGGCTCTTTTCTCTTAATCCCAGAGTGGATCTGTTGAAGCCCTTTCCTTTGACATAAAATCTCAGCAAAATTCAAGAAGAAGCAGGTCTCTCTTTTTTTAATGTATGGATGTGTGTGTGTGTGTGTGTGTCTGTGTGTGTATCCAGTCTTATAACTTATTTAGCATTCCCTAAGTCATAGTCCATTATTTCTTCTCCATCATGAATTGGGCACAGATGACTCCTAAAATTAGCAATAAATTTTTTTCTTAATATTTTCTGTATATTCTAGGCAGAATTTATACTACTCTAAAGCCAAATATAATTTCCCATCAACCAAATCCTCAAGCATACACTTCTCACAAATCCTGCTAAAACCTGTTTGACAACACACAGCTGGCTTTATGCATACTGTTAGGTGGTAGCCACATGTGAGAACACTGCTTTGACTTTCTTACTGAATCCTGGATGCCCACAGGAAATTCATCAACAAAGAATTAGAGGATTTTCTATAGTTAATGAACCTTTTTTTTAGAAATTCTGAAGAATTCCCTGGTTAGGATTGGAGCCATAAAAAGGAGAAGCATCATATTTCTTTGTCCTTATCACAGAGATGTGTTCGACTAAACCATTTTTAGATTTACTGAATGATAAGTTTTATGCATTCTTTGCCTGATATGATTCTTTTCAGCGTTTGTCTGACCACTTCAAAGCTATTATAGTTTTTATCATACTGTAAGTATTTTTAATCATTCTTATAGCTTTGAAATCTTTTCTGGAACAAGACAGCTATATAAATAAAGATATTTACTTAACCTCTCTCAGCTTCAGTCATATTCCTTGTGTAATAGGGAGAATAATTTCTATTTCATATGACCTTTCTGAAGATTAAATGAGAAAACATATATAAAAACATCCAGTAAAGTGTTCACGCCACAGTATTTAATACATATCGGCTTTCTTCCCTGCCCCATTTAATTTTCTCTTTTGGTCATATGTATGGGTTCTGTTAATATTTCTACTCTCCATGCTAGTAGACTAAATGACGCCAAAGAAAGTTTTAATGCCTAGATTTTAAACTAGTTTTATTTATTTAATTATTTTTGTCATAAGTCCTTAACAATACAATGCCATTTTTCTAACAAGTTCTTTTGCTTCACTCAGAAATACATAATGGAAAACGCTTAGAGAAACTGAGTTTTTATATAAATTTACAAATTCAATGTTTTATTATTCTGCTGCCATTTTCCAACCTGTCAGACACATCTGTTTTGCTTTTGCCTCAGTGGGTTCTCTGCAGGAGCCCACTTTTTGACGTGATTATCTCAGCAATCTTGTCTTCAGCGTCTACACAGACAGCTACCTCCTGAAATGCTGTAAGGTATTTTATAGATTTTTCTCTTAGTGACCCTTGAGAGACTAATTTTTTGGGGGGAGGGAAGGCAAGAGTCCTGAATTAAATTATCTGCTTGAGTGTCTTTACAATCTCTATGTTCAGTCTCATTCTTTTTTCTTTTTTCTTTTTTTTGGAGACGGAGTTTCACTCTTGTTACCCAGGCTGGAGTGCAATGGCGCCATCTCGGCTCACCGCAACCTCCGCCTTCTGGGTTCAGGCAATTCCCCTGCCTCAGCCTCCCGAGTAGCTGGGATTACAGGCACGCGCCACCATGCCCAGCTAATTTTCTGTATTTTTAATGGAGACAGGGTTTAACCTTGTTGACCAGGATGGTCTCGATCTCTTGACTTCGTGATCCACCCGCCTCGGCCTCCCAAAGTGCTGGTATCACAGGCTTGAGCCATCGCGCCTGGCCCCAGTCTCATTCTTAAGTGGGTAATGTATATTCTTCGGTTCCTGTCTAAAGGAAGGTACAAACTTCTCTCTCCCTTCAGGAGAGAACTCTGAGCATTCCAAACTCTTGGAAGTTTAGTGCTGGTGTCACTAAGCTCTAATGCATCATCAAATATGTTATGGCCTTAGAGTGTCTTTTAGACAGTAATAAAATGTCAGATTCCCTTTGGGTTTAAGAATTTCCACAGGAGAATGCAATCTCTCTCCATTGATACGTTTTCCTCCAGAAACCAAGAATTTCTGACTCACAGTTGTTTTATCACCTGCAAGTTTCACCTTTCCTATCAGTTATTATCCTAGATGACACACGACATCTCCCACTTTGGAACAACTTCACCACGTTTTCTCTCCACCAAAACAATGCCATTCAGAGTGGGCATCATTTGCTTTGATGAAATAAGTTTCCGATAGTCTGTGACTTTTTCTTTGAAACCAATCTTTCCCCTTTCAGAATCAACAACTTCTTCTGTGTTCAAGTGTATTGCACACACTTGTATTTCTTTAAAACAGAAGTGATCTAATGCTTATCTTTAGCTTCTGCCATAGTTAAATTCTCACCATGATATAATTGGTTATAACTGCTTCCTTCTTTTTTCTTCCACCTCCTAGCTCTCTCCTTCTCCAGTTCATCCTCTCCACTGTCACCAACCCATATTTTAAATATGTATAGCTAATTACATTATTTCCTTAAAAAATCCTTAAATAGATCCTTTTACCTTGTTACTTTTTCCACATTGATAAAGGATTTGCTTCTTGATGTGCCATAAAGTGTTTGCAGTCTGGCTCTTACCTACGCTTTGGACTTTATCTTCTGTCATTTCCAAAAATGTATCTATAATTCAGTCATCCTTTAAAATCACAAAGCTCTTCTGTGTTCTCCAACTTTATTTATTGTGCTACTTCTCTCTGGAGTGCCACATTGTTTGCAATCTCCCAATTCTACCTTCGTTGTTAGTTCAAATGCTAATCCTCATGACACTTCATCCATATCCATCTTCCCTCCAGTAAATTCTTTTTACTGTTGATCTAGGATTTTTCTTCTTGGTCATTTTGCAACGCGGGACCCCTGGCCGCAACACCCCACCAGGGCCTCAGTTGGTCACGCTGGCATGCCCCAGCTCACCTGTGTTACAGTTTGAATCTGCATTTGGCAGTTCCCAAGCTCTTATACTGCACCCAAGAAGAATGAGGATACAGGGGAAGTTGAAAGATGAGGAGGGCAGAGAAGGTTTTCATTGAGCGATGAAAACGGCTTTCAGTGGAGAAGGGATGTGGAGTGGCTTCTCTACCCGAAGTCAGGAAAGTCCCTCATGTGGCTGGGTTCTGGGGGCTTTTATGAACTAAGAATTGTAAGTGCATGCTGATTGGATTGTGGTTATGCAAAAAAAAAAAAAAAAAAAAAAAGGTTAAAGCAAAGACACCACTCAAAAGTGGACATGGCAATGTAGAAAACCAATTAGAAAGGGTAGGTATATGTAAAATAGGTGAAAGATGAGGACCAATCAGAGGAAAACACTCCAAGCAGTAAGGCAAGCTCTCAATCCCTCCTGTCTGAGGATTAAACTTGTAGCTTGGCTTTCAGGCTTTAAAACGTCTTTGCTTGGAAGTGGGGTTTCACTGGGGACCCGTCTCTGTCTGCCCAGACATTTGATTGCTTCCTGCCATTCTCATTGTGTTTCTGAAGCTTTTTTTACATTGTCTATTAACAAGTTGCACAACAACGCACATTTATATTTCTAAATTAGGGAAAGTGACATGAAATAACTTTTAAAAGGTAGCACGTCTTTTTGTCACCAATGCATAGCACAAATTCCACTACATAGGAAATATTTGCTGAGTCATGCAATTAAAAAATGTGATCTATTAGTTTGAAAAGCTACAATATATTTTAGAAATGGATTAAAAACAGAGCAAAATGGGTATCTTGGGTGAAAAATAGAAGAAACCTATAAAAAGAAAACCTAGAGAGAAGTACTGTGTGGGAATGTAGAAAGAATAAAACACAGAACAAAAGAAGAAAAAGTTTTAGTTTTATGTGGATGCATCTAATCAGCCTGTGCCCTGAGATTTTAAGGCTTGTTCTACGTATTTGTATCTATTTCCTTAGGGAAAATGAAATTCATTCAGCCAGATAGCTGCTTTGCCGAGACTCTTCTGGCATTCTTAATTAACGTAAAATATATCAAGGACTCAATGAGGGTGTAGGTTTACTCTACTAGTATCATGTTTGAGTTGGCTGTGGGTCAGAACATCCAAACAGTCTCCTACTTAGATGAGTCTGCCCTATGAAAAAGGCAAATCACTCAAGGAGTGGGGGTTAAACTAGGGTTAACAGATGTTACTGATGGCTTACAAAAGGGTCTAGAAAATATGGCGGAAAGTTGCAAAACAACACACATTGTGTCAGAGCTACCGAACATGGAGTCAGAAGCTCTTGGACACCTTGGGCAGATAATTTAATCTCCTTAGTTATCATCAGTAAAACTAAGATGTTACCAACTTATAAGGTGATTAAGCTACAGTACGCATGTAAAAGTAGTCTGCAAATTTTAGCACATTATATCAATACAAATACTTTTTTCTTTTTTTTTTTTTTTTTTTTTTTTTTTAATTTTTATTGCATTATAGGTTTTGGGGTACATGTGCAGAACGTGCAAGATAGTTGCATAGGTACACACATGGCAGTGTGTTTTGCTGCCTTCCTCCCCCTCACCCACACTTGGTATTCATCCCCAGGCTATCCCCCCAGCCCCCCCCCGCTGTCCCTCCCCCATTTCCCCCAACAGTCCCCAGTGTATAGTAGACCGCCTCTCTGTGTCCATGTGTTCTCATTTTTCTCACCCGCCTATGAGTGAGTATATGCGGTATTTCTTTTTCTGTTCTTGTGTCAGTTTGCTGAGAATGATGTTCTCCAGATTCATCCATGTCCCTACAAAGGACACAAACTCATCATTTCTGATTGCTGCATAATATTCCATGGTGTATATGTGCCACATTTTCCCAGTCCAGTCTATCATCGATGGGCATTTGGGTTGGTTCCAGGTCTTTGCTATTGTAAACAGTGCTGCAATGAACATTCGTGTGCATGTGTCCTTATAGTAGAACGATTCATAGTCTTTTGGATAGATACCCAGTAATGGGATTGCTGGGTCAAATGGAATTTCTATTTCTAGGTCCCTGAGGAATCGCCACACTGTCTTCCACAATGGTTGAACTAATTTACACTCCCACCAACAGTGTAAGAGTGTTCCTATTTCTCCACATCCTCTCCAGCATCTGCTGTCTCCAGATTTTTTAATGATCGCCATTCTAACTGGTGTGAGATGATATCTCAATGTGGTTTTGATTTGCATCTCTCTAATGACCAATGATGATGAGCACTTCTCACAACTTTGTTCACTGTAAGTTTTTCTTTTTGAAATGTTTAAAAGAACACAATTTAAGTGTATAATGATAAAAAATAAAAATACCCCTACCACTGTGGCTTTAGAAGTTTAAAAGACAGCAAGCAATTTTATTCACAACATAAAATGAAATGAGTGAAGGCTTAGGCTTTCCCTCTAGTTTAGGAATTACTTTAATTTCTCTTTGGTCTCATGCTTTCCCACAGGCAATTTAGAATGTCACATACACTTAGAGTAGACACGTTACACAGTGAAATTGTGCAAAACGTTTATGACAATCCTCATCTGAGACATAAACACTTCTTGTTTCCTGCTCATGTTTTCAATAAAACCATTATTATTTCAAGCAAAATTACTCAGAATATGACTAACCACATGCTCTATCAGACAACATAAAATGGAGACACTTCCTTGAAAAAGAGAAGCATGAAAAAAAGAAAGAGAAAATGCAGCCTGTGAGCCTCTTTATTTAACAGACTATCTTTGGGATAAACTAACTAAGTTACTGTTGAGCTGAGCTTTACCAATTCTTATGATCTGTCCAAAGTTCTCGTTGCAATCAGGTCTTCCTGCTTTCTCACCTTTATTTCCATTTAAGGTGTCCCAGATGCCTACTTTCTTTCTAATAGTAATTTCCTTTCTCATTCATTCTCTCTACTTCTCATTTTTCTTGTCTCCTCCATTGAGAGAGAGAAGTCACAAAGCAAGAAGTTGCTTGGCAAGTTATACTCAGGCCAGGAGAAATGTTTTTTATTTTTCTTCTCAAATTAATGGAGTAATATCATAACCTTGACTATTTTTTATCTACCCTTGGTCCCCAATGTATGAGGAGGCTTGAAAATATTCCGCACCTTTTTGAACAGGTTTATACCTATCCACAGAGGAATCCATTTCTTAATGTATCAACAAGATAGATATACTCCTTTGTATCTGTTTCAATATATATTACTCAAAAGTTTAATTTTTGAAATGTTTATTTATTATCATTAAATGTATGTCCAACACGGGCATTTTTTAATGGTCAATAGCTGCAGGTGTCTGGTTTGGCAAATCACACATATTAACAAACAAGATTTTAAATTCCTTTTAGAGAAGGACCAGGTTTTAGTCTTCTGGCTATCTCAAAGTTCCAAGAATGTATAATAAAAGTTTGGTAAATATACATCCAGTTGAATTACATTTAATGTATCTTCTAACTTGAGAGAAATATGTGAATCACAGAAATGGTGTCTACTTTTGGAGAGTTAGAGAGTGTGCAATGGTCTGAAGAATCAGCAAAGACATTAGCCTATTACCATTTTGTTGAAGGTATAATTGATAGGTGGCTCTCAAAATCATAGGCCAATAGAGTAATATGACAAACAGTAATTTCTACTCACCTTCATCTTTTTCTGTCTAACTTGGGATTTTGATAGAAGCAAAAGCAGAAACATCACAATAGTCACATGTGTTTATGTTATGGAGTTTTGTTGCTTACAACAAAAAATGTGCCAAGACAGCCAACTCTCTGCCATCTCTACTATATTCTCAATATATCTGAAAGTCATACTTAGCTTTAGAATAACTCCTTAAATTTTTTGCTTTTATTTTTGCTTTCTTCTTTATTACTTCATTTTTATTGTCTAACTAATCACACAGTTTTCCACAAAATGACAATCTTTTGAGAAGCGTAAAATGTTGATTCTTGCTTTGGTGCCATTTGGGGCTATGCCATTGCTATACATTTCAGCCAGTAACACATTATGCAGTTAACATCACGTCAATACACAGCCCATACAAATGAGCTGGAGTTATGTAATATTGCTTGAAAGTTTTAAGCAGATGGCAAGATACTGTGGCAAACACTTTTTAGTTGAAAACAACAAAAGAATCCTTTTGGGGTAAATAATGTGTGTCGTGCAGTTAGGGTTCAGTGTGATTTTACCATGGTCTAGCTAGAGGAAGGATGTGCAACTATATGAATTATACCTACTGATCATTCCAATTCTTTGTGCATAGTTGCAAATCCCCACTCCCTTCACACCACAGCTGGTGCTTGTTTCTACCACTGAGTTTTAAATAATTCAGTGAAATTCTTGAGAAATAGGGAATGTTTTGCATAATTTTGAAGCTTGATTACTATTTGCACCAAATGTTGCTGATCAGCCAGATTGCCTCAATGGGACTGGTGAAGATTTCCTTTGAATTGAGATTCAAAACATATTCATTTCACTAAATGCTTGAAAAGAGGAGAATCATGAAAATATTATTTCACATTTACTATAGTAAAATTATGAAGGTAGATAACAATACAATTGCTTTTTCCTAAACCATTAAACAAGAATAACATTTATTTTGTGAGGTTATATTAAAATTTACTACTTCTTTTTTAATATTATTGTTTATACATTCTTGGGGCTTTTTCTATGTCTTTTCTACTCCACTTCAAGAATGTTTCTTAATATTAAAGAATCCATCATGATTCCAAAAGTGGTAAACATCTCATTTGAATTCTGTTTGTATACATTTTTATTTGTAGTTTAACAGAACCCAATTCTTTAAAGGACATGAAAGGGAATTAGAGCACAAGACTCATAAGAGATATAGAGGAGCACTTGGATTAGAATTGGTAATATCCAATAGGAAATGATTACATTTTGGAGCATACTAACTAAGAAGGTAGCTCAGGTCCAGAAATAAAGGAAAAGAAGGTGAATTGAAGACATATGAAAGTTGGTTGAGAAAAGAAATATCCCTAAGCATCTTCCTTCAATGAATGAAGGATGACTTAATTTAATGTGTCATACACAGTGTCCTGGAAGACTGGGACTGGATTTGAGGATGGTGCAAAAGAAGTTCCCAGACTCAGTTAGTTCTACTCGCAAGCATTATCAAAGAAGGAGAGTACATGTCCATTTCTGAGGAACTGTGAACAAATGGCTACCCTCACAGTGAAGCCAACCTAATTGTCTATTGAACTGATGTTTACAATCTTTGAAAACAAACATAGAAATTGAACCTCCCGGTTTTAAAGCTTTATATTTGTCTTATCTGAGTTCTTTCCTCAGGAAACTGGCCCTCAGGCCTCTCAGACAGTATCAAGGGAATGAAACTCACCAGATCACAATATCCAGACAAGGAAAAGTCAGACCCCTTGTCCCTCATGATTTACTTATTCCTTCCCATTTCCTATTTACCTGCTTGTAATTACATTCCTTCCCCACTATATAAACCCCAATTTTAGTTGTTCAGGGAGATGGATTTGAGACTGGTCTCCTAACTCATAGGCTGCAGCAACTCATTACTGCCTTCTTTCCTGGCAATACTTGTTGTCTCAGTGGTTGTCTTTCTGTGTGGAAAGACAGACTTAGACCAAACATCTGGTGTTTTGGTAAGAGATTTTGGTTCCTTAACTGGGAACATGTTGCTTGTAGTTTGGTTGCTATGGGACAGGAGATTCAGAAGCCCTCTTAAGCAGCTACCTGACTCTTCTTGGCTGGAGGTAGGTTTTGGTATCTCTCTCGTCCTGTTACGTCTATCCCATCCATGTTCTTGATTGCCTAGAAAGAACACCTTTTGGAATTTGTCATCTCTTCCAGTGAATGTCACTTGTGGGTACCAGACAGTAGGATCTGCTTCTCTCCATTTGGGAAATTTTGAAGAAATTTCCATTTGCAGGTTGAACAAGCCCATCTAATTGAGAGAGGAAAGCACCCCAACTATTTCAGTTTGAACTCTCTTGGGGGTTTTTGGTTACTGCAGCAGTTGGATTGTGTTTTGGTAATTGTTTGTTTATGTGTAAATGTAGTCAAGGAAACTCAGAATTTGATAAACTGATAATATTTGATAAGCTAATATTCAAAGCCCAGCCAAAGACTCTAGATAAGAAATCATAATTTTATTCAGTCAGAGAGATGGATTTGAGACGGGTCTTCCATCTCCTAAGTTGCAGCAGCTGATTGATGTCTTCTTCCCTGGCAATTCTCATTGTCTCAGTGATTAGCGTTCTGTGCAGTGAACAACAGGACCTAGACCAAACTCCAGATGTTCAGGAACAGCACCAGCTGGAATGGTCAAGTCATTAAACATGACACACACACACACACACACACACACACACACACACACACACATTCATACACACCCCCCTTACCCCCCACCCCTATACAAGTAGGTCACATAAGTTAATAACTCTGCTATTTCAGGAAATTCTGTCAAAGAGTCCTAGATTTCCAGGGGTTTTCATGACCTGAAATTATTGATACAAATACTTGTACAATCCTTGTTTTGTTGCTTCTGAAAGAGTCTTTATGCCACCTCTCATTATATATGCCTACTCTTCAATACCCTCCAATAGAAATTTCTATTTATGCTATATAAGGGCTTTTCTAGCAACAACAAGGCTATATCTAGCTACACCCTTTTTGGCAGTATATGATTTATTAATTTTATCCCACATAAATCTGTTATTCTATATGAATAGCCCATGAAGGGAGGAAGGATATCCATTTTATTCCCAAATAAAATTTGGATTTCTTAATAGTTAATCCCAAGCAATCTCTGAATAGAATAGGCACTCAAAATTTTGTTGAATGATATGAGAATGGAGGTATTATTCCATTCATAACATACAAGTAGATATAAGCAACATCATAAAATCAGCTTTCAACAATGAGATAATTTTGGCTTTTATATAAAAGTTTTATATATATATATATAGAGAGAGAGAGAGAAAGAGAGAGAGAGAGAGAGAGAGAGAGAGAGAGAGAGAAAGAGAGAGAGAGAGAGAGAGAGGGAGAGAGAGAGAGAGAGACAAAGTCTTGCTCTTGTTCCCAGGCTGGAGTGCAATGGTACCATTTCAGCTCACTGCAAACTCTGTCTCCTGCGGGTTCAAGCTGTTCTCCTGCCTCAGTCTCCTGAGTAGCTGGGATTACAGGTTCCTGCCATCATGCCCAGATAATTTTCGTATTTTTAGTAGAAGGGTTTTACAATGTTGGCCAGGCTAGTCTCAAACTCCTGACCTCAGGCAATCCACCTGCCTTGGCCTCCCAAAGTTCTGGGATCACAGGCTTGAGCCACTGCGCCCAGCTGAAGATAATTTTCTATTAAAGAGCAGAAATCCTTCTGTTAGTATATGGTCATTTACATATTCAAAATCTAAGAACTAAAATGTCTTAATGAATCATGTCCTTCGATAAGAAATTAATGAATTCATAACAGGTGAAATTTTAATGCAGAAAATATTAAGATAATGCATTTGGCAGAAGGAACCAGAAGATGGTTTAAATTTTTTCTGAAGGAGAGAATATGTTTTGACCTCTTATCATTTAAATTGTTAAATACGGGGAATAGCATTTGTCAATATTTGTAAGTTTAATTTGTAGAGTTTATGGAATAAGAGTGATCTTGTTCCTCTCTGTCTTTATCTCTGGTCATCATATATTTACTGACAGATGCCATAGAAAATACCTTACCTAAGTAATTTTGATATGGACAGGAGGCAGGAAAATACTAGGCAGAATAGGGTGGGGTAACTGGCAAAGCCCTGCCCTCAAGCCTGGACCTGTGGCCCTAAATAAGAACATTCATTCCTGTTTTCTGACCCCAATGTTGCCTTTTCTGAAACACTGGAATGCTCCAATCTCCATCCTGTACCCATAAAAACCTCGGGCTTCGCTGGCAGAGTGGCAGAGTATTAGAGAAGGAGAGAAGAGAAGAAGCAGCTGGACATTGGAGTCAGGCAGCTTGAATTCAGGGGATGGCGTGATAGTAGGACTTTGGAGAGGATTTTGGCTGGGGAAGGCTGAACTCCAGAGTAAGACCAACTTCCCACTCCATCCCCTTTCCAACTCCCCATCTCACTGAGAACCACTTTTTTTTTTTAAATAGCTTTATTGAAATACAATTCAGGTCTCATACAGTTCACCCATTTAAAGTGTACAGTTCTATGGTTTGTACAACTATCACCACAATCAATTTTAGAACATTTTCATCACCCAGAAAAGGAACTCAATAACCACAAGTAGTCATTTCTCTTTTCTCTCCTCCCCGAATCCTCTCTCCTACATTCTGGCCCAATCACTTACCTAGTTTCTGTCTCTGTAGCTTCATTTTTAGAAGCACTGCCTTCACCTACACTCTTTGGATTCTCCTTCCCTTTCCCAGAAGATTTCTCAGGCAAATCTTGTATGCCTTCAGGTATTAGAACAATCTCATTATCAGGTATTATGAATTTTAGTACAACCTTGATCAGAACTCTAATCTCTCATCCAAGTCAACGTTTCTCTGTCCAACCTTCCTCCCAGAGCTGCTACTGATTCCTCCATCCACCAGTGGGGCAGGGCCATGGACTCATTCTCTGCTCTGCTTGCTCCACCTCTTCTCACCGATTCATCTGTGCTTCTTGCTCCTCTAGAGAAAAGCACTGAGCATGTGTGTGAGAGAAAGGGGGAGAATTGAGAGTAAGAGAGAGCACGTATATGTGTATATCAAATATGTGTGCTCAATTTACAGAGAAAGGGCAAATATTATTTGCCTGATGCTGGTTTATTTGATTACCAATGGTTTCTTTCATGTTAAGGCAAGAGAACCACTTTTATTGGCAATACAATCCTTGGTATTTACCATCTTCAATTCATTCATGCCACCTGATTCCTCCTGGACACTAGAAAAGGAGCCAGGTATGGATGCAAAAGGCTGTCAAGCTGGCCCTCCGTTGAGCTATCTAACACTTAAGCCACCCACAAATGGCCAAACTAAAAAGCATACTGTAATACGTACTCTCTATAGCTTGGGGGGTTGGGGACGATGCCTAAGTGCTGCTGTGGGTCCGCAGGGAGTTCTGCTGCTGTTGGTTGCTTAGAAGTGCTTATCCTGGCCTCTGCATCGGCTCACCTGTGTGATTCCCCACCAATGTGAGGTTGAGAACTGTGGGCTAAGTAAATGAACCAATTCATGAGTCCCATGAAGGTGTCAAGGGAGCTATCCCTTTTCAATTTCTTTCTCAAGTTGAGACTGAATTACACTATTACATTATTTGAGGCTACTTTTCATCGCACTTGGGATAAATTACTGACAACAAAGGCTTCGTATGCTGAAGTTGGATTCAGAGACTGCTGCTTCTGTGTTTTAGGAACACTTTTAAACTACTTGTTTGCTTCTGGAAAGAACTCAGGGTGGTGAGTGGGTGAGTGGTCCCTCTTGTGAACCCCATGAAAGTATTTATGCAATTCAATGGACCTACATTTAATAAGCACATTCATAGACTAGCAAACAGTAATGAATAGAAAGCAATCAGAGCAGCCCTGGACTCCTATTGCTCCTTTAGCTTTTCAGGGATCACATAGGAATTTTAAAACATGAACTAATTTTTCATCTACCCTATGCTGTGGAAACATGTGCTGGGCTGTGGGATACCAGGATGCATGACAAATCCTCATTTTTTCTTCTCTAAAGGCATACTAGTCTTAGAAACAGGAAAAATAAATGAGAATTTATCACTTGGAGAAGGACTTTCATTTAGAATTTATAATGGTAGCTCTTTTCAAAATAAGTGACATGAAAATTCTGTCTCTACTTGTTTCAAATCACATCCAAAAGTAAACTGTGGGTATTAGAAGACTGTGCTAATGAAAATACATTCAAATGAGTTGGAAAAAAACAACTAGGGATGGGAATAATGTGTACTTCTGAATGTATCATATAAATATACTACATATGTTATGCATATACAAGTCAGCACACTAATAATTTTCTAATCAATTTATATTCAGATGAAAAGAATTTGAATCAGACCATGAAGCAATATGAAAAGGAAAAAAAAATGCCACACATGCTAATTCTAAGTCTTCCATCAACTAACTCTGATGTAAAGCAAATATCAAATTACCTGAGGTTCAATAGTTTTATTTATAAGACATGAGAAGTAACACCTGACTCAAACTGGGATGTGAAATGAGATGAGATGAGATATATGGATGCTTTTGACATGCATGTGCAATCAAGAGTGACATAGATATAAAACAGGTAAAAAAGAAGAGAAGGAAAAGAAGAAAAGAAATTCTAGGAAAATCACTGTTCTCAATACCACGCGCTCTCATTTCATCATAATATATCCTTTACCCCTGGTCATGAAGTCCTTGAAATTAGCCAATCATAGCTTTCAGGGAATTTTAGGAATTGTATTTTTACAGAAATCACAGAGAGTTGAAATTCACTGTCTTCCATGGTTTAAGTTTAAATGTCTTGGCTTTAAGAAAAAAGCTAAGGTGGTTCAGACTGCACTCTGCACACAATAAAATTTTTAGTAAATAGAAAATAAAATCATTCCTTAAATAATTAAGAATGTCTGCAATAAATTACCCAAGGAATCCCAGGTCATTAAAATGAGTTTTAATAATCCAATTGCATTTTATCATCAAGGAATGTCAATATTGTACAATCAGAATATTTAATCAGTAGAAGAAACAAAATTACTCTAAATGATAATCTCATTAGTGCCAATGAAGCAGTCAATAAAAGAGAAGCTCTTCTGTTTAACATTTATCCAGCTTTCCGATCCTGATTGTCCAATTAAGGAACTTGTGTCATTAATTCAAGTCAAGTGATCAATATGCTTTTCAAATGTAAAGATAATCAACTGTAGCCGATTCTTGCATTTTTAAAAATGACGATGCCAAAATATGCCAATATTTGCACAGGTGATTAGAAGAGTTTGCCAGATAAGATTTCTTTATAAATATTGTCCTTAATGTATTTCATTGCTATTTGTCTCCTCAGTTCATACAGAGATACACAGCAGAGCTGGTTGAAGTGCATTTGCTGAAAGACACAAAGTGGCAAAATGAAGAGCTTTATTGAGCCTTCACTGAATAGATTGCTTTGGATGTTCAGATGATATTCCCTTCTATAGCTGAAAGCACACACCTCTATCAGCAAAGCATTGAAAACTAAATTGTGTAGGCCACTGCCTGCTATAAAGGGCAGAATGACAGACTTTGACAACACATAATATGGAGTCTAAGGTAAGGCCAGCTCCTAGTTTAGTGTGGTACTGTGGGCACTCAGCCATCCAAGAGAACTAGCTGCAGAGAGCGTAGGAAGTTGAAGACCCAGTTGCCACCTCCTTGTTTCCACCACTACATTTTTTTTCAGAGTTATGCTTTCCCCAGGCCACTCCATGACAATCTCCCCCATGCAGGCTCATTTCTACAAGAAGCAGGACTCCTATAATGGGTGACGTTTGAGATTTCTTGTCTTATAAGATGTAAAGATTCTTTCAATGATGAGACACAACACAGGGACACGCAGAGTCCTGGCAGCCCCAGAAGTACTGGCCTCCAGGCCAAATGAAAAGTTTTCTGGGTACCATCAAATGATTACCATGTATGTTTTATTTCAGCAATCATTAAATTTTTAGACAAAAAATTACTTAAACATTCTTTTGCTTGTACAATATACTGAAAGTGTCTGGATTTCTAATTTACTAAAATAATAAACCTTCTTTACATATATTAATAATAATTGACATCTCAGTTGTTCATTTGTATTTGCAAAGTGTGCCACGTTTTCACCATGCTTTAGTTATTTTGCATTAATCGATGCAGCAACCTCATTAGGTAGTTTCATTGTTTTCTTTCAATCACATGAGAAAAATAAAAGTAGAACTGTAGGTAGGCTGGTAAAATATTTTATTTGCCAAGTTTAGAAATTTAAATTCTATTTTTGTTTTATGTTTTAAAGAAGTGATTGCTTTTTCTTCTTCCTGCTTCACGTTTACCAAAGTACTTAGATGTGGACATGAATAGAGGTACTCCATGTCTACTTTTTTTCTGGAAAAAGCTGGAGGAAATTTGTATGTGTATGTGTGTGACATTAGCAATCTTCCTTAACATTTGGTTATAGTTTCTACTTCTAATTTCTCTAAGTGTCAGAGGTCACCTGTGGAGTTTGAAATATATGAGAAAGAATTAAAACAAAAACAACACTAGAACCTACTAATAAATCTGTAACAAAACAATCCATTTACAGGATAAATATTAATCAATTAAATTGCTTTTTTGATGATTTATGTGAAAGAAGATAGTATAGGTAGTGTTAAGACCTCTAATAACTTCCTAGTATGCAGACACATTCTCTCACGCAAGATAAAAACAGTCTGTCTTTTTCAGAAGTCTTCAAGGTCACATGTCTGAGGGGACCACTGTGTCTGGCTCAGATCTAGATTAACTTGGCTGCTCTCACTAGGTAAGAATTAATGGGAGTGTGATGGATAACTCAGTGCATTCTTCCAAGGTCAAAATTTTCCTAGATCCTCATCCCAAAAATCTACACCAAGTTTAAGATTATTAGAACTTCACTAGCCAACTAGGGAGAGGTTATATAACTTTTCTTATTTCATTTTCTGGTTCTTCCAGTTCAAACTTTGTGTAACTTTACATATACAGCCATGCATATGTAACAATGACAGTGTGCATGACAGTGGTCCCGTAAGATTATAATGCCATATCTTTACCGTACATTTTCCATTTTTAGATACTCAAATATTTACCTTTGTGTTACAATCATCTATGGTATTCAGTATAGTAACACTGTATGGGTTTGTAGCCTAGGAGCAATAGGCTATATCATATGACCTAGGTGTGTGGTAGGCTATACCACCTAGATTTGTGTAAGTACACTCCATGACATTCACAGAACAACAAAATTGGCTAAACACGCATTTCTCAGAATGTATCTCCACATCATTTTTGAGACAGGGTCTCACTCTGTTGCCTGGGCTGGAGTGCAGTGACATAATCACGACTCACTGCAGCCTTGACCTCTGGGGCTCAGGTGTTCCTCCCATCTCAGCCTCTCAGGTAGCTGGGACTACAAGTGCATGCCTGCATGCCACCATGCCTGACTAATTTTTTCTGTCTTGCCATGTTGCCCAGGCTGGTCTTGAACTCATAGACTTAAGTGATCTGCCTGCCTTGGCCCCCTGGAATTACAGGAGTGAGCCACCATGGCTGGCCCATAATACTTGCTTTGTTTCTTGATATGGATATATATGAGCAATTTTTAAAATATACAAAATGGCTATAGGGAACAATAATAAGTTTGAAATGGGTGTTGATTGATTTAAACAATATGATTTTATGACAGTTTTAAGAAAGCATAATACGTTTGACTGTTATAGCTAATTTCCTTTAATATCCAGATAATATGAATAATATTATTTGTAAAAAATGCATATTATTTTTCTTTGTGAGGAATACATAAAATTGGAGAAATACCATGCTAAATAAAGGTCACAAACACGTGTTTCTCCTTTACACGGCATTTGATAGCATTTAGGCTTTTTGTAATTAAATATTTCTTACAAAAATTTACCATAGAAAAAGGTCATTGAAATTAAATTCAGATAGAGAAAACTCACAAGATGATTTAATAACTTAGTTAAAACTGTAGTTTGAGCCAAATGAAAAGGAAATGCATCAAAATTTCCATGCTGTATGAAATGAGAGAGAAGTACACGTTAAATATTAGTGCAATGAAGCATCATTAGTGTGTGATTACGGTCAGTGCAAATGGTGGCTGTTCAAAGATGGTGGGCTTTCTCATTGGCGTTTACACAGATTTTTAATCTTGTATGTATAATAGGAAGAGTGAAAGAAAGGGAAACTGAAAATAGATACTATTAAACAGAAATAGAAAAGATCAGGTCTGTAGTAATTCGATAACCTCCCCACACTCAAATAACCAAGCAAACTAGACTAAAAGTGACCAGCAAAAACCTGGTCGTACTGATTATTCTATTGTTATTTTCCAAACACATAAGTCCCACACTATTCTTATTGTAAAACAATAGACATTATTTCCATTGTGTTACTAATGTATGGTTCAATTTCACTGAAAATAATCAAACTCTAGAAAATCTGTAACATGTTCCTGCATTATTATAGATGATTTTTTTTCATTTATATAAGTAAAGCTTAATAGGATTTTTTCAAGGTGCACTTTGAATGTAATTTCAAGTTATTTCTCAAAAGTTTAAATATAATTCTCTTAACAATTCCCTGATATTTGCTCTTGAATGAAGACTTATATACTCTCCAATTTATTTAAATTTGTTTTCCTCCAAATGAAGTCATTTATACCAAGAGGTTGAAGCAAATGCTCACAGATGGAGTTAGAGCCCTATTTAATATGCTAATGTAAACGTTGAGCGAGGTAAGGACCAGCAAACAATAAACACTCCCATGCAAACATTAGTTCAAGGCACTGCTAATGAGTTCACCTCTATTATCTTTTAGACTGCAGCTCCATTAGCAGTGTTGTAATACTAAAGGTAATTAGTGCAGGCTTGTCAACTTGATTTTTGCTAACATTATGGCTTTTATTTTGTACTATATTTTTTAAGGGCCCCTCTGAGAGTCTGTGGATCACTTCGTCGGCCAGCGAGAAGCTATTTATTCTGGCCTAACAAAAGCACAGTCTAATTAAGAAGCATTCTGCCATTCATTGTGTACTCCACACTGCAATTTCGATGTTGGTCTCTAAATGCTAAGATTTGTCAGATTCAATTTCTCTATTCTAATTTCCTATCAGACAAAATGTGATACCAGGCATGGATCCAATTTCCCTTTTCTATTAGCATTTATATTGACAGAGTTAATGATTTTATTATCATCTCTGGCTTGTTGCTAAACAGCAGACATCATATCCCTCCTTGTGGATAGTTACATATATATTATAAACTCATTGTCCCAGGAGGAATTGAAACTCATTCTACTAAATTTGTCTTAAGGTGGCCAAGCTAAGTGTTAGGTAAGAAATCGGAAGAGCATTAGGAAAATGATAGTATTCCCAAATAAGAAGTACGATTAGTATTTTTCTATATGAATAATATGTCCAACTGGATAGGCTGGCAAAGACTCCACAAGACTCTCCCAGTAGGTTGAAATGTAATGCCTGTGATCCTTGATACTGCTCAGGAAATGCAATGTTTGAAAAAGTGTAAATCCTATGTATTTGTGTCACTTAAGAGATATTCTAGTGGTTCCATAGCTCAGGGGTTAGAGCACTGGTTTTGTAGAAATATTCTAATGGGACGATGACTCTAGGATTTGAAACAAAAATATCAAGAATCAGTATAATTTGCATTTATTTCATACCTTTTGGAACTGAAACTCCTCCATAACTAAGCTATTCCTCTAATTTAGCTGTTGTTTAACATATTAATTTATTTCCAAAATATTCAAGTTGGGGTGACTTTTAAATCCCCAATCATGAATAAGTTACCCATTCGTTAAATGCAAATAAATTTGTTGTATAGTTTTATGAAAAGAAAAAAAAAAACCATGACGTGGCATTTCTGTTTAATGCATTTGGGGTTTTTTGTAGGTTATTACCATGCACCTCTTTATGGTACTTTCCTTAAGAATTTCATAGTGGCATCAGTTCTCTCAAAGCATGCAGTAGTCATATATAAAGAGTTTTTACATCAAGATAAAGGCAGAATATTTTACTGTAAAATTTTACTTTATGTTTTATCTAATTTATTGAAAAGGATATTTAAATATATTTCTCCACCATTTGTAGAAAAACACCATGTAAAAAGAGACTAACTGGAATTTGTGTGTGTGTGTTCAAATCAATGCAAGAATAATCACTTTCTTGCCATTAGTAAAGTGAAATGGAAATATATTAATGGAATGCAATTAAATATATTTAGTATCCAAATATTCTCTGTATGCAAATTCCAAGTCAACATTTAAAAAATTATATTCACCCTCAGAGACACATATGACTAACATGATTTCAGAGAGGTGAGTCAAATTAATATTTTAAAATAAATTTCTAAAGATATTAAAAGCAGAGTCCTATTTTTTTCACATTCATGGCTTATAATTTTAAATAAAAATTACAGAATATAGTTGGCAGAAATAAATATAAGAAGAAAGATATTAGTTGAGTAGATAGTAATTTTGTGGGGGAGAGAGAGAGACAGATTGAGAAAGGGAAAGGGAAGAAGAAGGAGAAAAAGAGAAAGATAGTGAAGGAAAAATTGGAGGAAAAGAAAGAAAGGGAGCATGAGTAAATGCATATTATAAAGGTGGTCCTCTTAAGTAAAACAAAAACCAATAATTCAGCTACTACATATTGGATGAACTATGCCTAATTTAGAAAGATCAAATGCTCCAAATTGTCTCTTGGTTACAGAGATAGTTTAGGTTAAAGGTCTAATGGCTAGGAGTCAAAAGATGCAGACTCTAGTTCATTCTCTTGTTTTAATGTATTAATTATTCTGAAATGAATAGAACCATATGCTCAGAAAACTTGAGTTTCAACACAGCCTACCTCTGTGCCCTTAACCTATGTAAGAGCCACTTTTCTTATCTGCAAAGCGGTAATAATAATGTATGCACAGTATTGAGGAAGAATCAAACATGAAATTATGGTGTAAATTACAACGTGTTACACAAATGTGTTAGTGGTAATATTGTTATTAAATAAATGTCTATTGATACTCATTCTCATATTCAGATTATTCTATCTTTAAAATTCATTTGCCATTAATTCTTGCTATTCACAGCATTATATTACATTTAGCAGAGATGAGTTTAGTGGGTGGGTAAAATGATACACCTATTTGGTGTTTGATTCTACCTGACAGTAGTATATCTTGAAAGAATGTCAGCCAGCTTAGAATTTTCATTTGAATAGTCACCTGAGTTTGGATGGCCATTCTTTTAGTCATGTATAAGGAAAAGACAATAGGGTTATTGCATCAGCATGAAAAAATGGTACAGGATGAAAAAAGAATACACATTTTAAAAAAGCTTTTAATTATTTCATTGGAGTTGAGTGAAGCTAAAAGAAATTCTTGCTCTGCCACTTAGGCACTAGTACCATCTGTGAGAAAGAATCGTTTCAGTAATCTATTATGTATTCAGAAAGTGGCATTGAAGTCACTTGGGAGGGGAATTAATCCTACTTGGTGAGGTCCAGATGAAACGTTGTGGACTGAGAGTTAGAAGACCTCTGCTAAGATCTGAATTTGTAGCCCCAAAATTCATGTGTTAAAAGTTTGGCTGCCATTGTGGCAGTGTTGAGAAGCAGGGCCTTTGGGAAGCAATTGGGTCATGAGGGTTCTGCCCCCACGAATGGAGTAATGCCATTATCACAGGAGTGGATTAGTTTTTGCAGGATGACTTGGGTTAATGCGAGCTTTCTCTCTCACATGCACTTTCTTGCCCTCTTGCCTTCCACCTTCCTGCCATGCCAGATTCCAGTGCCATGTTCTTGGACTTCTCAGACCCCAGAACCCTTAACCAAATAAACTTCTTTTCTTTACAAATTACCCTACTTGTGATATTCTGTAACAGCAACAGAAAAAAATAAACTAAGACAGCCTCTCTCCAGACTTGTAAGCCTCCATGCACAGCAGTCAAGGGGAGCCTCTTAGATATAATATAGGCCCTCCTCCAGTTACTATTTTTTTATTACAATAAAAGGAGGCTCCTAACTCTTAAACCTTTCTTCAAGAATCATGGCTTTGCCTCTTCTCTCTAACTTGAGACTAACAGAAGTAATATCAACATACCTTTATCTTGATTATACCAGTGACCATGAGACTCCCCAAACTCCCAGAGCATCCTCATCTTCTGTATTTAATGTCACTGAAGACTGTGCACTGTCCCAATTCTCTCTCTATCCCTTAGCCATCTCCAACCTCTGAAAGATTTCCACTGAGTCCTTGGAACACAGAGTACATTACTCAGGGAAAAGAAAAGCCTTCCTGTATATTAAACCTTTTTCTGATTGCTCCCTTCACCTCTGGCTCTAACATAAATTCAAGCCTTCCTTGAGGATACTGCTTTCTCACAGTTCTTTCTTCATACCATGAGCATAAATCTGGTTTGAGCATCCTCCTTCTCTAAATTGTTTTTTTCTAGACCATTCTTGCTCCCGCTTCCCTAAGACTCCTTAACTTTGAATTTTATGTATCAGGTTATGGTATGTCTATTACCTTCTTTGTTCAATAATACACCTACCACTGGGTTATAATCTCCCCTTTCCCATCCAACTGCATCCTGTATCTTGAAAACTTTTCCTTCTGATTTTCTGTCACTCTGAAATTTTATCTTTGTAAATGGGGTGTCCAAACGGCTGACATTTCCAAAACCTGGCTTCTCAGTTCCCTGAACTTCACGTTTATCTCACCTAAACTTTCCTTCCTTGGATTGTTTCCTAGACATGTCAGAATTAGCATCCATATTATCAGAAATCTCAATCTCAAGCATCCCTCTGACAACCACTTTTGCCCTTTTAACTCGCTGTATTTAAGAAATCCAATGATGGTTCTCCTCAGCCGCTTCATCTGATTCTACCACATCTTCATTTTGTTTTATTCTCTTCTCGTCCTAATTGCTCTCCTTCCCAGTTTATAGTTAGACAATCATTGTATTCGCTTCCTTTTATCTACACTTAAGGTAGATAAAATGAAGTGCCCCTTCATTTTGTCTGACAATTAGTATATCTTCTCCACCCCCTCCCATTCCCTATTTATTCCTCTCTTCTAAAAATCGAACAGTGCCCATCTCTTTTCATTTCACACTTTCAGCTAATGACCATCTTTCCAATTATATGAGAAAACTCAAAGTCAGAAGAGTTGTTTCATAATCTCCAGCCACCATTTCTACCTACCTACTAGCAATAGTGGCCATATTTGCTGTCTAATCTTCCTATACGATAGATGAATCCTTAATCTTATTTAAGGCTAATGGTTCCACTTGTTTTAGAAATCCTACCTTATTTTTTCTGCATAAACAGTTTTGTTTCAAGCTTAAGAGAATTTCATAGTGTCAGGCACCCATAAGTGATTCTTTTTCTCTCCTTAAGAATAGTAGTCTCTTGGTTTTCACTTCCCCTTCAACCAACTCCTTTATTTATCCATCTATACAGTATTTATTAAATAAAATTTCAGGAATGTTGTTTTATTTAATTACTTACTAACAGTAAAGTTCTGAAAACATTTCTATATGAAGTGGCTTCAATTCCTCTATTTCCAATTTTATTTATTTTATTGGTTCATCTACGTTTTTGGGTGTCTTAGTCCATGTAGGTTGCTATACCAAAATACTGTGGACTGAATAGCTTATAAACAACAGAATTTTGTTCTTCACAGTTGTGGAGGTTGGAAAGTCCAAGAACAAGGCGATTTGGTATCTGCTGAAGGCCTGTTTCCTGGTTCATAGATGGCACCTTCTTGCTATGCCTTCACGTGGTAGAAGTGCCAGGCAGTTTTCTGGGGTCTCTTCTTAATGACACCAATCTCATTCATGAAAACTCTATACCATTACCTTATTACCTCCGAAAGACCCACCTCCTAATATCCTCACATTGGTAATTATGTTTCTACATATGAATTTGGGCATCACAAACATTAGAACATAGTGTATAAATAATTTATTCTTGTTTATTGCTGAATAGAAGTTCATTGTGTAAATGTTCCACAACTTGTTGATACTTCAGAATGAACATTTTCATTGTCTTTGATTCACCTACTATAAACCTACATGTTCCTATGAACATTTCTGTATAAGTCTTCATATGGGCATAAGTTTTCAAGCATCTTGGGTTAATGAGTGAAATGGTTGGTTTATGTGGTCAATTCATATCTGACTTTTAAAGAAAACACTAAATGGTTCTCCAAAGTGGTTATACCACTCTATATTCCCACCAGTAAGTTTAGAGAGATCCAGCTGCTATTCATCCTCACAAAGCCTTGGTCTGATCAGTATTTATCGGTTTAGATATTCCACATAGGTGTGGAGTGGGATCTCACTGGGGTTAACATACAGTTCCATAATGACTGATGATGCTAACTCTTGTTCATGTGCTATTTTGCCAGCCACATATCTTTTTTGGTGAAATGCATGTTCAAATATTGTGCCTATTTTTAAATTAAGTTGTGTGTGATTTTTTTATTTTTGAATCTTGAGAAATCTCACATATTCTAAATACAAGTCTTGTATTAGATATATTATTGGACACGTATTCTTTGAGTCTTTAGCTTGTCTTCTTTTTCTCTCAATAGTGGCTTTTGAAGAGCAGGTGTTCTTAATTTTCATGAAAACCAATTTATCAGATTTTACTTTCAGCGATTATACTTTTAGGGTTGCATCTAAAAATGTTTTTGTCTAATCCAGGTTTGTAAAGATTTTCTCCTAGAAGTTTCATAGTTTTAGATTTTATATTTAGGTTTGTATTTGGTTCTGGTGGTGTCAGATCCAAGTTCATTTTATGTGCATATAATTATTATAATTGTTTTGTTTTGTTGAATTAAAGAGTAAAGGCATCTAGGTCTGGAGATGTCTTTGTGGGAAAACTTTTAACTATAAATTTAATGTTATTATAGCAATATTAGGATTATATATTTCTTTTAAAGTGAACTTTGGTAGTTTGTGTCCAGATTTGTTTATCTAAGTTGTCAAATTTGTTAGCATAAAGTTGTGTATGATAGAATCTGTGATTATGTCACTGTTCTCATGAAAATTTATATCTAATTATTTTCTGTTTTTTATTAATCTGGCTACAGGTTCATTTCATATATCTTCATGAAGAGCCACCTTTTACCTTATTCATTATGTATATTTTTCCTCTAATTTTGATTTCACTGATTTCCACTTTAATCTTTCATATTTCTCTTCTTCTTTTCTATCTTTTCCTTCTCTTTATATTTGAAGACTAGGGATTAATTTCCTCTTATTTTTTGAATTTCTTAGCTGGAATTTGAGGTCATGGATTTTCAATCTTTTTTCTTTTGTAATATAGGCATTTGTGGCTGTAAATTTCCTCCTAAGTTTTGCTTCAGTTTTATCCAACAAATTTTGATATGCTGTGTTTTCATTTTCCTTTTATTCAAAATGAGCTCTAATTTCCTTTTTGGATTCAATTTCATCATTTGGGTGAGTGTGTTGTTTAATTTCCAAATATTTGGGAATTTTCCAGAAAGCTTTGTTATTGATTTCTAATTTAATTCCATGGTAGTCAGAGGAAACACTTTATATGCTTGAAAGCTTTTAATTTACTGAGACTTGTTTTATGACCTAAAATATGGTCTTGGCATGTGTTCTATGCACACTTGAAACCTTCTGCGTTCTGCTCTTGTTGCATGGAGTTGTCTATGAGTGTCACGTAGGTCAAGTTGGTTGTTGGTTGGTTGTTGGTATATGTGCTCCATTTGTCTCATTTGTTCTTTGTTTTCTACTTCTTTTTCTGCGTTCCTTTTGTTAAAATGACAGTTTTTATACTACCACTTCATCTCCTTTATTGGCTTATTTGTGTTAACTTTTTGTTGTGTTATTTTAATGGGTATATGTCAGAAATCTTTAACTTATCACATTCTACCTTTGTGCAATTTACTATCACTTTACTTATGGTGTAAACTTGTCCTTTTACTGGTGTGAAATCTGCTGACCTTTGTTTCTCTGAATATCATGCATCCTTTTTTCTCTGGCTGCATTTAAGACTTTCTGTTTGTCATTGATTTCAAGCAATTTCATTATGATGTGCCTTGGTGAACTTTTCTTCATGTTTGCAGATTTGAACTTTGGTTCATTGAGCTTCTTGCACCTGTGATTTAACATGTGTATCAAATCTGAAAATTTTTCTGCAAATAATTTTTCTCTCTCTCGTCTCTCTTTCTAGGATTTCAGTTACATGTATATTGGTCCATATGAAGTTGTCCCAGAGTTCACTGATGCTATGGTTTCTTTTATTCACCCTCTCTCTGTGCCTAATTTCGTAAACTTTCTGCTGCTATTTCTTCAATTTTACTAACCATTTTTGTGCCATTTTTATCTGCGTTTAATCCAAAACTGTATTTTTCATCTAAGACCCAGCCA
The DNA here is from genome assembly GCA_031835075.1 of Saguinus oedipus. NCBI lineage: Eukaryota > Metazoa > Chordata > Mammalia > Primates > Cebidae > Saguinus > Saguinus oedipus. The sequence goes on from CM063186.1 coordinate 4,616,793, forward strand.
TTTTCACTTTTAGAAGTTCTTTTATTATTATTATTTTCTTTTTGAGACAGAGTTTCGCTCTTGTTACCCAGGCTGGAGTGCAATGGCGGGATCTCGGCTCACCGCAACCTCCTTCTCCTGGGATCAGGCACTTCTCCTGCCTCAGCCTCCCGAGTAGCTGGGATTACAGGCACGTGCCACCATGCCCAGCTAATTTTTTGTATTTTTAGTAGAGACGGGGTTTCACCATGTTGACCAGGATGGTCTCCATCTCTTGACCTTGTGATGCACCCGCCTTGGCCTCCCAAAGTGCTGGGATTACAGGCCTGAACCACCACGCCCGGCCTCACTTTTAGAAGTTCTATTTGAGTCTTCTAAAACCATTTTTTATGCCTCTTACTAAGATGTTCAATCCAATCTTTTTTTTCTGGTTTTCGAGTATGTAAAATATTGCTATAATAAATGTCTAAATATCCTTTCCTTATCCACTAATTCTATTTCATTTCAGGATGGTTTGATTGATCATTCTCTTCATTATGATTTATATTTTTCTGCTTCTTTGCCTGCCTTGTGGTTTTGATTGGACGTCTGATATAAAATTTACCTTGTTGGGTGCTGGGTATTTTTGTACTCTTATGTACAAATCTTCCTGATTTTCACCCTGAGACAGTCACATTACTTGCGAAGACATTTATCCCCTTGAGTTTTGTTAGATAGGACTAGAGAAGTATTTTTTCCAGGTCTTATTTTGTTCCATTATGTATGCAAACAGTGATGCTCCTTAAATCATAAGAGTTCCTACTTTTTCTAGTGATAACAGGAATTATTCTCAGCCTTTTATTTCCTGGGTGCTAGTTTCCCTAATTCTTTAAGGGTTCTCTGGCCTTAAGTAGTGTTCTTACATATGCGTGCTGATCAGTACTCAATTGAACACACTGGATACTCTAAAGAATTCCAGAGTTCTGAACTGTGAGAGTTTCTCATCTTTGGTGCTGTTTTCTGTTTATCCACTTCAGTTTCCAGCCTGTTCTCAACTCAGAGAGAAAGCAGCTTCTGCCAGGGTTCCCGTTGTTAGTAACACTTTGTAAATTTCTTTAGACAGTAAAATGGCAAAACAAACCGTGTTTATTTCTTGTTCCCTGTCCTTTATTGCCTTCTGTCAAATGTCTTGAGAGGCATTTTTTTGATGTATTTTGCCAAGTTTTTAATTGTTTAAATTTGGGGTCAACCCATTCCTTGTTATTCTATCTTGACTGGAAACAGAAGTACCTCTCTTCATGTATCTTTTAAACCTATTTCAATTAGGGTTTGTCCCCACCACTTAACTAAAATATATCAAGGTTACCAGTGACTTCCATATTAATGCATCTAATGGTCATTTTTTTCAGACTTAACATCTGTATTAAATAATTGGAAGATATCTCAAACCTGATGTGTTTGGAATTGATCTCTAATTTTTTTTTCTCTTTCACTTTTATTCTACTCAAAGTTTTCCATCACACATATAGTCATATGCCACATAATGACACTTTGGTTAATGATGAAATGCTGTAGGACAGTGGGTCTGTAAGACTATAATGAGCTGGAAAATTCATATTGTCTAATGACATTATAGATTTTGGACTGTTGACTTTTGAGTTAATGCTGAAATGAGTTAAGACTTTAGGGGACTGTTGGGAAGGCATGATTGGTTTTGAAATATAAGGACATGAGATTTGGGAAGGATCAGGGGCGGAATGATATGATTTGGCTGCATCCCCATTTAGGTCTCATCTTGGATTATAGCTCCCATAATTCCCACAGTGGGAGGTAATGAAATCATGGAGGTGAGTCTTTCCTATGCTGTTCTCATGATAGTGAATAAGTCTCATGAGCTTTGATGGTTTTATAAAGTGATCTTCCCCTGCACATGCTCTCTTGCCTGCCGCCATGTAAGATGTGCCTTGCTTTGCTTGTCACCATGGTTGTGAGACCTCACTAGCCATGGGGAACTGTGAGTTCATTAAACCTCTTTTTCTTTATAAATTACCCAGTGACAAAGCATTCCTCATGTGTTTTTGGTAATGCTGGTATAAACAAATCCACTGTACTGCCAGTCATAAAAAACTATAGCAGTATAGTTATGTACAGTACATAATACTTGACAATGGTAACAACTATGTTACTAGTTTATGTATATACTTTATATTTTATCATTATAGTGTACTCCCACGTAAAGAAAAAGTTATCTGTAAAACAACCTCAGGCCAGTCCTTCGGAAGGTATTCCAGAATAAGGCATTGATATGATATGAGATGACAATCCCATGCATGTTATGCCTGAAGAACTTCCACTGGGACAAAACGTGGAGGTAGAAGACTGTGATAGGGATGACCCTGACCCTGTGTAGGCCTAGGATAATGTGCGTGTTTGTGTCTTAAACAAAATTGTTCAGTTGCACTATGTGTTTGTGTTTTGAGTTAAGTGTTATTACAAGAGTCACAAGTTAATAAATTTCAAAAGTTTGCAATGTAAAAAAGTTAAATCAGGCTAAGATTAATTTATTATTAAATAAAGAAAAAAGTGATACATTTAGGGTAGCGTAACTACAGTGTGTATAAAGTGTATGGGACTACACAGTCATGTCTCAGGACATCACATTTTCTCTCCACTTAGTCATTGACTCACCTGGAGCAATTTCCATTCCTGCAAGATCCATTCATGTAAGTGCCCCATATAGGTATACCTTTTAAAATCTTTTATATTATATTTTTACTGTAACTCTTCTATACAGCAACATGCTGTATAGGTTTGTAGACTGGAAGCAATAGGCTATATCATATAACCTAGGTATATAGTAGGTCATACTATCTAGATTTGGGTAAGTACACTCTATGATATAAGGTAAGGAATAAATATTTTTTCATTGTACACCTAAGTTTTATTCATAAATTTTTACTTTCTATTGAGCTATGTACCTTTTTATTGATTGTCTCTCATCACTAGAAGTTATTACCATTATGAAGATCACATTTTTGGTTTGGTTTTTGTTTACTAATATAGTAATGTACACTTAAGATTTCTCCTATGTCTTTCCATGGCTTACAGCTTTTCATTTATTTTATCCCTCAATAATATTCCACTGTCTAGATGTAACAGAGTATATTTATTTATTAATATATAGAAGGAGATCGTGATTGCTCCCAACTTTTGGCAATTGTAAATAAAGCTATAAATATTTCTGTGCCGGTTTTTGTGTATACATAATTGTTTAACTTATTTGGGTAAATGCAAAGGAACATGATTGCTGGATCACATGTTAAGAGTAGGTTTAGTTTTGCAAAAAACTGTCAAACTATGTTTCAACTGTTATCATTTTGCATTTTCACCAGCAATAAATAAGAGTCTTGGTTGCTCCATATTCTAATCAGGATTGGCATAGTCTGTGATTTGGATTTTCATCCATCACTGTAACCAAAGAGTAGAGTATGCATATATGTTTTTATTTTTTTACTTTTTTTGTCTGTGTGTGTTTTTTTCTTTTTTTTTTTTTTAATTTTTATTGCATTATAGGTTTTGGGGTACATGTGCAGAAGGTGCAAGATAGTTGCATAGGTACACACATGTCAGTGTGCTCTGCTGCCTTCCTCCCCTTCACCCACACTTGGCATTCATCCCCAGGCTATCCCTCCCCAGCCCCCCCCGCTGTCTCTCTCCCATTCCCCCAATAGACCCCAGTGTATAGTAGACCGCCTCTCTGTGTCCATGTGTTCTCATTTTTCTCACCCGCCTATGAGTGAGTATATGCGGTATTTCTTTTTCTGTTCTTGTGTCAGTTTGCTGAGAATGATGTTCTCCAGATTCATCCATGTCCTTACAAAGGACACAAACTCATCATTTTTGATTGCTGCATAATATTCCATGGTGTATATGTGCCACATTTTCCCAGTCCAGTCTATCATCGTTGGGCATTTGGGTTGGTTCCAGTTCTTTGCTATTGTAAACAGTGCTGCAATGAACATTCGTGTGCATGTGTCCTTATAGTAGAATGATTTATAGTCCTTTGGATATATACCCAGTAATGGGATTGCTGGGTCAAATGGAATTTCTATTTCTAGGTCCCTGAGGAATCGCCACACTGTCTTCAACAATGGTTGAACTAATTTACACTCCCACCAACAGTGTAAGACTGTTCCTATTTCTCCACATCCTCTCCAGCATCTGCTGTCTCCAGATTTTTTAATAATTGCCATTCTAACTGGTGTGAGATGGTATCTCAATGTGGTTTTGATTTGCATTTCTCTAATGACCAGTGATGATGAGCATTTTTTCATATGTTTGTTGGCCTCATGTATGTCTTCTTTTGTAAAGTGTCTGTTCATATCCTTTGCCCATTTTTGAATGGGCTTGTTTGTTTTTTTTCCTGTAAATCTGTTTGAGTTCTTTGTAAATTCTGGATATCAGCCCTTTGTCCGATGTGTAAACTGCAAAGATTTTTTCCCATTCTGATGGTTGCCGATTCACTCTAGTGACAGTTTCTTTTGCTGTGCAGAAGCTGTGGAGTTTGATTAGGTCCCATTTGTCTATTTTGGCTTTTGTTGCCAATGCTTTTGGTGTATTGGTCATGAAGTCCTTGCCTACTCCTATGTCCTGAATGGTTTTGCCTAGATTTTCTTCTAGGGTTTTTATGGTGTCAGGTCTTACATTTAAGTCTAATACATCTGGAGTTAATTTTAGTGTAAGGTGTCAGAAAGGGGTCCAGTTTCTGCTTTCTGCACATGGCTAGCCAGTTTTTCCAACACCATTTATTAAATAGGGAATCCTTTCCCCATTGCTTGTTTTTGTCTGGTTTATCAAAGATAATATGGCCGTAGATAGGTTGTGTTGCCTCCGATGCTTCTGTTCTGTTCCATTGGTCTATATCTCTGTTTTGGTACCAGTACCATGCTGTTTTGATTACTGTAGCCTTGTAGTATAGTTTGAAGTCTGGTAGTGTGATGCCTCCCACTGTGTTCTTTTTGCTTAGAATTGACTTGGCTATGCGGGCTCTCTTTTGGTTCCATATGAAATTCATGGTGTTTTTTTCCAGTTCTGTGAAGAAATTCAATGGTAGTTTGATGGGGATAGCATTGATTGTGTAAATTACTTTGGGCAGTATAGCCATTTTCACGATATTGATTCTTCCTAACCACGAACATGGAATGTTTCTCCATCTGTTTGTGTCCTCTCTTATTTCGTTGAGCAGTGGTTTGTAGTTTTCCTTAAAGAGGTCCCTTACATTCCTTGTGAGTTGTATTCCTAGGTATTTTATTTTCTTTGTAGCAATTGTGAATGGCAGTTCGTTCTTGATTTGGTTCTCTTTAAGTCTGTTATTGGTGTATAGGAATGCTTGTGATTTTTGCACATGGATTTTATATCCTGAGACTTTGCTGAAGTTGCTTATCAGTTGCAGGAGCTTTTGGGCTGAGGTGATGGGGTCTTCTAGGTATACTATCATGTTGTCTGCAAATAGAGACAATTTGGCTTCCACTTTTCCTATTTGAATACCCTTTATTTCTTTTTCTTGCCTGATTGCTCTGGCTAGAACTTCCAGTACTATGTTGAATAGGAGCGGTGAGAGAGGGCATTCTTGTCTAGTGCCAGATTTCAAAGGGAATGCTTCCAGTTTTTGCCCATTAAGTATGACATTGGCTGTTGGTTTGTCATAAATAGCTTTTATTACTTTGAGATATGTTCCATCAATACCAAGTTTATTGAGGGTTTTTAGCATAAAGGGCTGTTGAATTTTGTCAAATGCCTTCTCTGCGTCAATTGAGATAATCATGTGGTTTTTGTTTTTGCTTCTGTTTATGTGATGAATTACATTTATAGACTTGCATATGTTGAACCAGCCTTGCATCCCCGGGATGAATCCTACTTGATCATGATGGATAAGTTTTTTAATGTGCTGTTGCAATCGGTTTGCCAGTATTTTATTGAAGATTTTTGCATCTATGTTCATCATGGATATTGGCCTGAAGTTTTCTTTTCTTGTTGAGTCTCTGTCAGGTTTTGGTATCAGGATGATGTTGGTCTCATAAAATGATTTGGGAAGGGTTCCCTCTTTTTGGATTATTTGGAATAGTTTCAGAAGGAATGGTACCAGATCCTCTTTTTGTGTCTGGTAGAATTCAGCTGTGAACCCATCTGGACCTGGGCTTTTTTTGTGTGGTAGGCTCTTAATTGCTGCCTCAACTTCAGACCTTGTTATTGGTCTATTCATAGTTTCGGCTTCCTCCTGGTTTAGGCTTGGGAGGACACAGGCGTCCAGGAATTTATCCATTTCTTCCTGATTTACTAGTTTATGTGCATAGAGTTGTTTGTAGTATTCTCTGATGATGGTTTGAATTTCTGTGGAATCTGTGGTGATTTCCCCTTTATCGTTTTTTATTGCATCTATTTTGTTGTTCTCTCTTTTCTTTTTTTATCAGTCTGGCTAGTGGTCTGTCTATTTTGTTGATCTTTTCAAAAAACCAGCTCTTAGATTTATTGATTTTTTGAAGGGTTTTTCTTATCTCTATCTCCTTCAGTTCTGCTCTGATCTTAGTTATTTCTTGTCTTCGGCTAGGTTTTGAGCTTTTTTGATCTTGCTCCTCCAGCTCTTTCAATTTTGATGATAGGGTGTCAATTTTGGATCTCTCCACTCTTCTCATGTGGGCACTTATTGCTATATATTTTCCTCTACAGACTGCTTTAAATGTGTCCCAGTGATTCTGGTACGTTGTGTCTTCATTTTCATTGGTTTCAAAGAACTTCTTTATTTCTGCCTTCATTTCATTGTTTATCCAATCAACATTCAAGAGCCAGTTGTTCAGTTTCCATGAAGCTGTGCGGTTCTGAGTTATTTTCTGAATTCTGAGTTCCAACTTGATTGCACTATGGTCTGAGAGACTGTTTGTTATGATTTCAGTTGTTTTGCATTTGCTGAGGAGTGCTTTACTTCCAATTATGTGGTCAATTTTGGAGTAGGTGTGATGTGGTGCTGAGAAGAATGTATATTCTGTGGATTTGGGGTGGAGAGTTCTGTAAATGTCTATCAGGTTTGCTTGTTCCAGGTCTGAGTTCAAGTCCTGGATATTCTTGTTAATTTTCTGTCTGTTTGATCTGTCTGATATTGACAGTGGAGTGTTAAAATCTCCCACCATTATTGTGTGGGAGTCTAAGTCTCTTTGTAACTCATTAAGAACTTGCCTTATATGTCTGGGTGCTCCTGCATTGGGTCCATATATATTTAGAATCGTTAGCTCTTCTTGTTGTATCGATCCTTTTACCATTATGTAATGACCTTCTTTGTCCCTTTTGATCTTTGTTGCTTTAAAGTCTATTTTATCAGAGATGAGAATTGCAACTCCTGCTTTTTTTTGCTCTCCATTTGCTTGGTAAATCTTCCTCCATCCTTTTATTTTGAGCCTTTGTGTATGTTTGCGTGTGAGGTGGGTTTCCTGGATACAGCACACTGATGGGTTTTGGTTTTTTATCCAATTTGCCAGTCTGTGTCTTTTGATTGGTGCATTTAGCCCATTTACATTCAGGGTTAATATTGTTTTGTGTGAATTTGATACTGCCATTTTGATGCTAGCTGGCTGTTTTGCCCATTGGTTCATGTACATTCTTCATTTTGTTGATGCTCTGTAGCATTTGGTATGCTTTTAGGATGGCTGGTACTGGTTGTTTCTTTCTATGTGTAGTGCCTCTTTCAGGAGCTCTTGTAAAGCTGGCCTAGTGGTGACAAAATCTCTGAGTACTTGCTTGTTCATGAAGGATTTTATTTTTCCTTCACTTATGAAGCTCAGTTTGGCTGGATATGAAATTCTGGGTTGAAAGTTCTTCTCTTTAAGGAAAAAATATGGAAGCTTCACGAATTTGCATGTCATCCTTGCGCAGGGGCCATGCTAATCTTCTCTGTATCGTTCCAATTTTAGTATATGTGCTGCTGAAGCGAGCACGCATATATGTTTTTAATTGGTCAATGATTTCTTTTTCTTTATGATCCTAGTTATTTATCACCTTTTATACTTATAAACAGATAAATAATATTAAGTATTTAGAATATTTTTTTTTGGCAGAAAAAACATGAAATTTTTCTTCCACTCTCTAGTTTTTCTGGTCAACCACAGAACAGCATTTTCATATTTTACATTTATTTACACATTCCAGGATAACACCATCAATGTCAGAACAGCTTGATTTCTATGGGATGTCAAAATTAATCCTTTCGATGTTTTCTATTCTACCTGGAGTTTTTCCTTGTGGTTTGTAAAATCCAGGACATATTGAAGCCTTTCACTTTCAATGACCTTGGTCTTTAAATGGTCCACTCACCAAAAGGAAGAGGGTATCTACATAGCCAGGCTCAGCCAGCCTTTGGTCTACCAATGTCAGTATTAAAGATGCGGCCACTTCTTGCTAATGCAGATTTAAATTTGGAACTCTTCCTTGTCATCTGAAAAGTGATGGATGCATACTTACATGCATTGTAATTTCTTTAGATACTTTTTGTGATATTTTATAACATTTACTATAGTTTTCTTTATATTCGAGGCTGTGTTGAACACAACAGTCTTATCAGATGATTTCTAGGAAGTGACTTACAGCTTCATGGGATTTTGCGTTTTCTTCTTTTTTTTTCTTTCTGTTTCCTCCTCACCAAGTAAACATGTACTTTTTAATTTTTTTAAGGAAATAAAAGTCTTTAAAATATATGGCACTAGAGTGTAAAACTATACAGCTGCATCCAATGTCAATTCCCTGTAGCTTGCAGCCTGTGGCGCACCACGTCCCTCAGATGTAGAGCTGGTGGGAGGCCAGGGTGTCCATGAATGGCTGCACCAGGTGGTCCGTGGATAAGTAAAAGATGAGCCCGAACGTGATGGAGTTGGGGCGGGCAGGCAGTGCCTTCTTGAACACGGCAAGCAGCAGGAAGATCAGACACAAGCCAATGAGGATGGCAATGAAGCAGGCCAGCGTGGTGTCCTAGTCCCCGCTGCCCGTGGCCGCTGTCTTGCCCACTGGCACGCCGTAGAAGATGAAATGACCAAGGCCGAGCTTCATGCCCCTTTCTTCCTCTTCCTCCAGCTCCCCCCATGGGTAGCCAGTCAGGGGAGGCTCAAAGACTTCAGGGTATGAAGGCTCCCCAAACTTTCATAGGAGCCTTCTTCCATTTCTGTGTTGTAGGGGAGCTGAGGGCACCCTGAGAGGAGGGCTCCAGCTTCTCCATGCCCACCGTCCACACCATGGTGCATAAGTACCTCAGGGCAGGGAATATGGGCTCACTTCTCTCCGGGGCAGTTTCCACCAGCATTCTCAGAGGCCTTTGAGACACAGCACAGCCATGAGATCGTACACAGAGATGGCGCCCAGGATGACCCACGTGGATCCCTCTGGGAGGTACTTGATGAGCACCAAGGCCGTAAGGGTGCTGATCACGACGAGGTAGGCCCGCTGCAGCACCAGGGGCCTGCCAGTGGATGCCCACCACGCCCACCACCCCGAACTTCCAGACGGTCAGCAAGAGGGTGGCCCACGGGGCTGCGTCATAGGTCTTGAGCACTTCCCCAGGGTGGATACAGGTGAAGAGAAACAGCAGCACCGGGGAAGACAGGATCGACCAGACCGGCCATGGAGGAGCTCGTAGCAGTGGTCCTTGTAGAGCGCCACCAAGGAGACGGTCCTGGCCATGATGACGCTGACCAACGCGAGCGTTTTGAGCCTGGAGTCGAGGGGGTGCTGCCCACAGGGCGTGTCCTCGGTGAACGGGCAGAGGAGCTGTGCGTTCTTCTCTGCGCAGGAGCGCACAGACTTGGCGGCTACCACGGTCACGCGCACTGAGAGGCGCAGATGGCGGGACCGCGTGCTTTGCCTGGGTTTGAGGGTCAGCTCTACCTTGGGGCCGACGGCCCCCCGGAAACGCCGCTCCACGCAGCGGTCAGGGCCCCCCTCACCGCTCTCCTGGTGGTCCTGGCCTCTCCGCTGCGCAGCATTCTCTCCGGCCTCCCGGCCCTGCCCGCTCTCCCGGACGGCCTCAGGGACATGGGTCACACGCTTCTCCCTGTCAGAAGCCGAGACTCGGGAAGCACCAGACACGTGCGGCTGAAAGGTTTGGATCGGACATGTGGGCTGCCCCTCGCAGCAGGCTAAATGGACGACACCCCTGGCTTTCAAAGAGGGCAGCGCTGGGTCTCAGCATCACTTTCTGTGGTCATGCAACTTGCTCAGTTTCCGCATTGGTAAAATTGGGGGTGGAGACCAGCTTCTGTCTCAGGTTCCCTCAGCTCCGAAAACTTGCTTCTGTCTGTCCCCCCACAGCTGCAAATGTCTGCTCCACCGCCGCAGAGTTCAGGCCCCCAGTACAGTGCCCAGCTGGATCCCACACCGGCCCAGGCCCCTCCCTGCGTCCACCCACGGGAGTTTGCATTTTCTTACTGAGAAGCTTAGAATCTTTTCACTAAAAAGTCTTTTCTATTGTGATATCAGCATGACAGTTCTATGTGTTGCAAAGGACATAGATTTTACAGTCAAATGCATCTGGGTTCGATTCCACGTTGGGTACTTACTGGCTAAGTGATCTTTTAAGTTACTTAAAATTTATAATTCTGATTCTCCTTATCTAGAAAATAGGTTGCTAATATTTAATTGCTGTATAAGTGTAAGCAATTAACCCAATATAAACAAATACTTAAAATTTTGAAGCATTCAACAAGTGATGGCTACATTTTATTAAACAATTTATAAATTTAAAATGATTAACTTTAGATTGCTGGAGTTTAGTGGGTAATGACTGAATAGGCATATTGGTAAAGTCCTTGCTTTTTTTTTAGGGTGCTTATGTTTAAATATAGTTATACAAATTACCAGGAAACATAATGTAATTCTAAAAAAGGTGAAACTGAATCATTAAATATAAGTGCAATTAAAAATAAAAGTAAGTATACATCACGTATGTCAACTGACACATTTAGGTCACAGCAGACACAAAATGGTTGAATTCTGGTATTAGAAAGAAATGAGGAAGAAAATTAACATGTATACAATAAAAATGGAAATACAATTCTAAAGACACTAAAAAAGTTCTGCAAAAATATTAAAATAATGTTGGAGACCACCAAGATTGCATCATAGAGGCGACTCAGGATTGCAGCTCTCAGTGAAGGTGCAGAGGGTGAGTCCTAGCCACATTCTCGGATGGACCTTTATTGCCCACAGACCGTTGAAAGTCCCAGGTGTGGGAGAGACACAGGACGCTAAGCCGGCTGGTGCGGCCGGTTCTGCCGGCGCCATAGCACAGCGGAACCCGGCAGGGAACTCACTGGTCCGGGTGCCCTGTTAAACCGGCAATCTGAGATTTGGAAGGGCAGATTGGCAGGTCCATCTGATTGAATGGGACTTGGACAATGAGCCAGACCAGGAGTTTCCTGGGAAGCGTGATCTGAGCCGGTGCAGTGGGCAGCGGCACGGGAGATCGCACGCATCCCAGTGCCCTATCAGCAGGCTATTGGGGCCCCAGTGAGAGAGTCGACCTTTCAGCTTGGGGAGAGGAAGAGAGAGAGAGAGAGAGAGAGAGGACAGACTCTGAGGCAGGGAGCTGGGTGATCGGGCTCGGCGGGTCCCACCCTCATGGGGACAAGCAGGGCGGTGGTTGGAGGCACTCGGGGCTGAGAGTTTTGCTGCCGGCATCGAGGATGGTGCAGCCTGGTGGGGGAGGGGCGTCCACCACTACAGAGGCAATCCGCCCCTACTGAAGTACCGCCCAGGGCTGAGACACCCTGCCGTTGCTGAGGCAACCTGCCATAACAGAGAGACTCCGCCAGGATGGGGGAGCGCTCCACAGCAGAACGGAGCCCAGCAGCAACAGGGCGGACCCGCGCTAGCAGGGCAGAGCCCGGCAGGCAAATAGTGAATAGACTGCCTCCTAGTGGGGCAGGACAGTGCAACAGATACTCATAAAGAAAGCCCCAATTCCCTGAGACAGAGCATCTAAGCGGGGGAAAAAAGGGTGGTGTTTTATGAGTTCTGTTGCAGCAGACATAAACACATCCTTCCAACAACCCAGAATGAACAACGGAGCTCACAGCTCAGCACTGGAGCTCCTATAAAGCACAGACCATCTCCTCAAGAAGCTCCCTGACCCCTGTATATCCAAAGAGTCACCCCAGAAAAGGACTAATCAGACTGACATTTGGCAGGCATTATTCTGGAACAAAGAAAGCAGAAGAAGATACTGGTAGCATCCCTCACTGTTCCACAGCTGCTACAGGTACACCCCAGACAAGCAGGGCCTGCAGTGGACCTCAGCACTCATACAGCAGAGGGGCTAGACCATTAGAAGGAAAACTAAGTAACAGAAATACTTCATCATCAACAATCTGGGCATCCACACAGAGACCCAACTGAAAAATCAGCAACTACTAAGACGACAGGTGGATAAATCCATAAAAATGGGAAGAAACCAGCGCAAAAAGGAGGAAAACACCCGAAACCAAAACACCTCACCTCCTACAAAGGACCAAAACTCCCACCAGCAAGGAAACAAAGCTGGACGGAGAATGAGTGTGACAAAATGACGGAATCAGACTTCAGAAAGTGGATAATGAGAAACTTCAGTGAGCTAAAACAACATGTTCTAAATCAGTGCAAAGAAACTAAGAACCTTGAAAAAAGATTTGAAAAAAGATTCGAGGAAATGATAACAAGAATGGACAACTTAGAGAGGAATATGAATGAATTGAAGGAGCTGAAAAACACAACACGAGAACTTCGCGAAGCATGCACAAGTTTCAACAGCCGAATTGACCAAGTAGAAGAAAGAATATCAGAAGTTGAAGATCAACTCAATGAAACAAAATGAGAAACCAAGATTAAAGAAAAAAGCACAAAAAGGAATGAACAAAATCTCCAAGAAATGTGGGACTCTGTGAAGAGACCCAACCTACATTTGATAGGTGTACCAGAATGTGATGAAGAGAATGAATCCAAGTTGGAAAATACTCTTAAGGATATTATCCAGGAAAATTTCCCCAACCTAGCAAGACAGGTTAATACTCAACTCCAGGAAATACAGAGAACACCACAAAGATACTCTGCAAGAAGAGCAACCCCAAGGCACATAATCGTCAGATTCACCAGGGTTGAAACGAAGGAGAAAATACTAAGGGCAGCCAGAGAGAAAGGTCAGGTCACCCACAAAGGGAAGCCCATCAGACTCACAGCAGATCTCTCGGCAGAGACTCTACAAGCCAGAAGAGAGTGGGGGCCAATATTCAACATCCTTAAAGAAAAGAACTTCCAACCCAGAATTTCATATCCAGCGAAACTGAGCTTCATAAGTGAAGGAAAAATAAAATCCTTCATGAACAAGCAAGTACTCAGAGATTTTGTCACCACTAGGCCAGCTTTACAAGAGCTCCTGAAAGAGGCACTACACATAGAAAGGAACAACCAGTACCAGCCATCCTAAAAGCATACCAAATGCTAAAGAACATCAACAAAATGAAGAACCTACATAAACCAATGGGCAAAACAGCCAGCTAGCATCAAAATGGCAGGATCAAATTCACACATAACAATATGAACCCTAAATGTAAATGGGCTAAATGCACCAATCAAAAGACACAGACTGACAAATTGGATAAAAAACCAAAACCCATCGGTGTGCTGTATCCAGAAAACCCACCTTACATGCAAGGATACACAAAGGCTCAAAATAAAGGGATGGAGGAAGATTTACCAAGCAAATGGAGAGCAAAAAAAAGCAGGAGTTGCAATTCTCATCTCTGATAAAATAAACTTTAAAGCAACAAAGATCAAAAGGGACAAAGAAGGTCATTACATAATGGTAAAAGGATCGATACAACAAGAAGAGCTAACGATTCTAAATATATATGGACCCAATGCAGGAGCACCCAGACATATAAGGCAAGTTCTTAATGAGTTACAAAGAGACTTAGACTCCCACACAATAATGGTGGGAGATTTTAACACTCCACTGTCAATATCAGACAGATCAACCAGACAGAAAATTAACAAGAATATCCAGGACTTGAACTCAGACCTGGAACAAGCAAACCTGATAGACATTTACAGAACTCTCCACCCCAAATCCACAGAATATACATTCTTCTCAGCATCACATCACACCTACTCCAAAATTGACCACATAATTGGAAGTAAAGCACTCCTCAGCAAATGCAAAACAACTGAAATCATAACAAACAGTCTCTCAGACCATAGTGCAATCAAGTTGGAACTCAGAATTCAGAAAATAACTCAGAACCGCACAGCTTCATGGAAACTGAACAACTGGCTCTTGAATGTTGATTGGATAAACAATGAAATGAAGGCAGAAATAAAGAAGTTCTTTGAAACCAACGAGAATGAAGAGACAACGTACTAGAATCTCTGGGACACATTTAAAGCAGTCTGTAGAGGAAAATATACAGCAATAAGTGCCCACATGAGAAGAGTGGAGAGATCCAAAATTGACACCCTATCATCAAAATTGAAAGAGCTAGAGGAGCAAGATCAAAAAAGCTCAAAACCTAGCCAAAGACAAGAAATAACTAAGATCAGAGCAGAACTGAAGGAGATAGAGACAAGAAAAATCCTTCAAAAAATCAATAAATCCAAGAGCTGTTTTGTTGAAAAGATCAACAAAATAGACAGACCACTAGCCAGACTGATAAAAAAGAAAAGAGAGAACAACCAAATAGATGCAATAAAAAACGATAATGGGGAAAACACCACAGATTCCACAGAAATTCAAACCATCATCAGAGAATACTACAAACAACTCTATGCACACAAACTAGTAAATCAGGAAGAAATGGATAAATTCCTGGACGCCTGTGTCCTCCCAAGCCTAAACCAGGAGGAAGCCGAAACTATGAATAGACCAATAACAAGGTCTGAAGTTGAGGCAGCAATTAAGAGCCTACCACACAAAAAAAGCCCAGGTCCAGATGGGTTCACAGCTGAATTCTACCAGACACACAAAGGGGATCTGGTGCCATTCCTTCTGAAATTATTCCAAATAATTCAAAAAGAGGGAACCCTTCCCAAATCATTTTATGAGACCAACATCATCCTGATACCAAAACCAGGGAGAGACTCAACAAGAGAAGAAAACTTCAGGCCAATATCCATAATGAACATAGATGCAAAAATCTTCAATAAAATACTGGCAAACCAATTGCAACAGCACATTAAAAAACTTATCCATCATGATCAAGTAGGATTCATCCCGGGGATGCAAGGCTGGTTCAACATATGCAAGTCTATAAATGTAATTCACCACATAAACCGAAGCAAAAACAAAAACCACATGATTATCTCAATTGACGCAGAGAAGGCATTTGACAAAATTCAACAGCCCTTTATGCTGAAAACCCTCAATAAACTTGGTATTGATGGAACATATCTCAAAGTAATAAAAGCTATTTACGACAAACCAACAGCCAATATCATACTGAATGGGCAAAAGCTGGAATCATTCCCTTTGAAATCCGGCACTAGACAAGAATGCCCTCTCTCACCACTCCTATTCAACATACTACTGGAAGTTCTAGCCAGAGCAATCAGGCAAGAAAAAGAAATAACGGGTATTCAAATAGGAAAGGTGGAGGCCAAATTGTCTCTATTTGCAGACGACATGATAGTATACCTAGAAGACCCCATCACTTCAGCCCAAAAGCTCCTGCAACTGATAAGCAACTTCAGCAAAGTCTCAGGATATAAAATCCATGTGCAAAAATCACAAGCATTCCTATACACCAATAACAGACTTAAAGAGAACCAAATCAAGAACGAACTGCCGTTCACAATGGCTACAAAGAAAATAAAATACCTAGGAATACAACTCACAAGGAATGTAAGGGACCTCTTTAAGGAAAACTACAAACAACTGCTCAACAAAATAAGAGAGGACACAAACAGATGGAGAAACATTCCATGTTCGTGGTTAGGAAGAATCAATATCGTGAAAATGGCTATACTGCCCAAAGTAATTTACACAATCAGTGCTATCCCCATCAAACTACCATTGAATTTCTTCACAGAACTGGAAAAAAACACCATGAATTTCATATGGAACCAAAAGAGAGCCCGCATAGCCAAGTCAATTCTAAGCAAAAAGAACACAGTGGGAGGCATCACACTACCAGACTTCAAACTATACTACAAGGCTACAGTAATCAAAACAGCATGGTACTGGTACCAAAACAGAGATATAGACCAATGGAACAGAACAGAAGCATTGGAGGCAACACAACATATCTACAATCATATAATCTTTGATAAACCAGACAAAAACAAGCAATGGGGAAAGGATTCCCTGTTTAATAAATGGTGTTTGGAAAACTGGCTAGCCATGTGCAGAAAGCAGAAACTGGACCCCTTCCTGACACCTTACACTAAAATTAACTCCAGATGGATGAAAGACTTAAACGTAAGACCTGACACCATAAAAACCCTAGAAGAAAATCTTGGCAAAACCATTCAGGACATAGGAGTAGGCAAGGACTTCATGATCAAAACACCAAAAGCATTGGCAACAAAAGCCAAAATAGACAAATGGGACCTAATCAAACTCCACAGCTTCTGCACAGCAAAAGAAACAGTCACTAGAGTGAATCGGCAACCATCAGAATGGGAAAAAATATTTGCAGTTTACACATCGAACAAAGGGCTGATATCCAGAATTTACAAAGAACTCAAACAGATTTACAGGAAAAAAACAAACAAGCCCATTCAAAAATGGGCAAAGGATATGAACAGACACTTTACAAAAGAAGACATACATGAGGCCAACAAACACATGCAAAAATGCTCATCATCACTGGTCATTAGAGAGATGCAAATCAAAACCACATTGAGATACCATCTCACACCAGTTAGAATGGCGATCATTAAAAAATCTGGAGACAGCATATGCTGGAGAGGATGTGGAGAAAGAGGAACACTCTTACACTGTTGGTGGGAGTGTAAATTAGTTCAACCATTGTGGAAGACAGTGTGGCGATTCCTCAATTACCTAGAAATAGAAATTCCATTTGACCCAGCAATTCCATTACTGGGTATATATCCAAAGGACTATAAATCGTTCTACTATAAGGACACATGCACACGAATGTTCATCGCAGCACTGTTTACAATAGCAAAGAACTGGAACAAACCCAAATGCCCAATGATGATAGACTGGACTGGGAAAATGTGGCACATATACACCATGGAATATTATGCAGCAATCAAAAATGATGAGTTTGTGTCCTTTGTAAGGAAATGGATGAATCTGGAGAACATCATTCTCAGCAAACTGACACAAGAATAGAAAAAGAAATACCGCATATACTCACTCATAGGCAGGTGAGAAAAATGAGAACACATGGACACAGAGAGGTGGTCTACTACACACTGGGGTATATTGGGGGGAATGGGGGAGGGACTGCGGGGGCAGCTGGGAAGGGATAGCCTGGGGATGAATGCCAAGTGTAGGTGAAGTGGAGGAAGGCAGCAAAACACACTGCCAAGTGTGTACCTATGCAACTATCTTGCACGTTCTGCACATGTACCCCAAAACCTATAATGCAATAAAAATTAAAAAAAATGCATTAAAATAATGTTAAGGCAACACTAGTGACTTTTAAATAAGCATAAGATAAAGCAATTTTAGTATTGTAAAGATGGAAGTTAGAAAGTAGGGGGTAGCAGTAAATAAATGATTAAAAGCATGAATCTGGGTTTTTTTTTTTTAAACAGCACACACTAGATTAAATTGTATATAATTGATTGAATTGGTTTCTTTTCTTTTCTTTTTCCCCAGAGACAGGGTTTTACACTGTGGCTCAGGCTGGAGTGCAGTGGTGCCTCAGTCTCCTGTGTAGCTGGGGCTACAGGCATGCTCCACCTCACCTGGCTAATTTTTTTGTTTTGGTTTTAGTAGAGACGAGATTTCCTTATGTCTCCCAGGTGAGTCTTGAACTCTTGGGCTCCTATAGTGCGGTGCTTACAACTGTTAGCCATGCTGCCAGGCCTATGTCTTAGTTTCTTTATACATAAAATGGAAATAATATTATCTACTGCACAGATCATTATAAAAAATAAAATGTATCTAATGATCTTAGCATAGTATCTAACATATTTTAATCACGCAAAATCATTTAACGGTAGTATTGTTATTTCTAGTTTCTCAGACTGAACTAACGTAGCCTATCCTACATTAGCATAACAATGATAATACTGTTCTTGATGCCACGTGCTTCTAAAGCAGCTGAAAATACTAGAATTGAAGGGTGTGAAGATTTCAGGAAATTGGATTTTTAAACAAGTTTCAGGCAAGGTGAAACCCTAGTTTGAAAATGGGCAGGATGCCTTTAGCTAATTTGATTATCTACCATTTATTCCCAAGACTAAATAAAGGCAGACAAATCATCACAAAGGTAACATGTCTAATGCCATAGGCCACGCCCCAGTCAATCATATGCAGTAACCAGCAACCACTCATTCCCTTCGTTAGATGGTGAGTAGAAGACAGTGGGCATTTGGGGTGATAATGAGAGGAAAGCATGAAAAATACAGGAGCCCGGCTGGGTGCTGTGGCTCACATCTGTAATCCCAGCACTCTGGGAGCCTGACGCAGGAGGACCACTTGCGGCCAGGAGTTTGAGACCAGCCTGGCCAACATGGCGAAATGCTGTCTCTACTAAAATATCCAAAAAATAGCTGGGTGTGGTGACTCATTCCTTTGTAATCCCAGCTGTCCCGGAGGCTGAGGCACGAGAATCACTTGAGCCTGGGAGGTGGAGGCTGCAAAGAGGTGAGATAGTGGCACCGCTTGCTATCCTGGGTGACAGAGTGAGACCTTGTTTCAAAACAAAAACAAAAACAAATACACACACACACACACACACACACACACATATATTTATTTATTTATCTATATTTACAGGTATATATATAGGAGCTAGTTGATAGAAGGCCTTGGTCTTGATAAATGTATTAATATAAATGTATGTAGAAGGATTTCATTTCCTAACCAGATGTATGTTGCATCTGGAAGTAGTTATGTCTCTCCAAGAGAGGTTCATGTTCAAAATGCCATCATGTAACGTTAGGAAAGAAACTTTTTTTCTATATGAATTTAGTGATACAAATTGATTACAGTATTCTTTCAGAATAAGCTCATCGTTTTAGACACCCTCATGAGACCCTAATGTACTGACCTTGCTTTGGTTTCACGTTTATTAGAATTACCACACACAAAAAATTTAAAAACTGAATAGCAATATCAACAAAGCTTTTAGAGTTTATCTATCTGAGAAATTTCAAACAGTACTGTCATTTCAGGCCACACTACTACTGTATCAGAATTTTTAATTCTTAAAAAAAAATGCATCTGCAAATGGAAAATTAGGACTATAACAACAAATTTAAGGCTTTTGGTTTAATCAGTGATATTTAAACAACAAGAATATTCAAGAATTAAATCTTTCTTACATCACATATGCAACAGCAGAAGTAAAAAGGTTTTCACCTTGAAAATGTAGAACTCATTATTGTGAGACTACAGTTATATTTGAAAAGTTGTCAGGTGTTCATCAGTTTCTCAAAATTTAGAACACTTAGATATTTGTATAATCATAATTTTAATTTCCAGGCAGATGCTTAGTGGGTGATTATTTTTAAAAGATGATGACCTCAACCGCCAAGGAATAGGTTCATGGGATAGAAAGCCTGGCGAACAGCACACATCTGTTGGTTATATATTCTGGAGACGTTACATTTGTCCTTAGTCTTCATCTGTCAGACTCAAATTTATTGCAAGTAGGATTCTAGCAGAAGGCCGGTGCTGTTTTTGTATCCTTATGTAATATTTTACGTCTTTAAGGAATAAAATAATATAATATGGCATCTCACTGAAATGTATGTGGTGTATGTTCCTGAGAGCCTTATAGTTCCTGGTACCTGTTGCCTGTTGCATGAGGTACCTTACAGAATTTCAGGGAACATGCCTGAATACTTGCTTTTATTTTTATTTTTTAAAATGCTTTGGTAGCCCACTTGGTTTTGACCAGCTTTTAGGCTAGACTAAATTATTTTCTTACCTATGTAATGGATTCTGAAGACTACATTTTAAGCAGATCTTTAGTTTAAATGAATCACTGCTCTGTACACAGTACATGGCACTGCTATTACTTCATAAATTCTTTGAGGGCAGAGGTCTAGGCCTAGCATTTAGTACCGCTTATGGCAGATAGTCATTTACATAATGATTAAATAGCTTTATTGACCAAATCAATGGAGTTTGCAAATTCAGTGTTAATTGTTACTACACAGTCTATATTCAGAACACATTAAAATATACAATGTCTATATAACATGGATAAATGCTTGGAAGTGTAACTCCTTTTCCTGTACTTTAGCTGATTTTTATTGAGAGTTATAGCGGAATGTTTTTAAATTCCAAAAATTCATTAGCAATTCCTTTTCATGTTTGTGATTTGAATTGTGACTTTGGCAAAGGTTAAAAGGAGTTCTGTTACAGTATTTCTCCTATATTTTATTAAAAAATAAGAAATAATTTCCTTGTTATTCCCTCTATTGCAAACGTACTATAATCAACCTATGATGCACAATTGTCCTTAACTGGTAGTTCTTTAATTTCTAAAATTCTTCATTTTCTAATGAGTAGAACTCTTCCTAGAATTTTATCCTTTACCTAACCACAATTATAAATGATCATACATTTTATAGAATTATACTTTGTTTACATTCTGACCTAAAAAAACCGAAACCTGTGCCATTAGCAGACATATTTTTAAAAGAAATTAGACAAGTTCATCCTTTTCAATACTACTTTTAACTATTTTGTATTAATTTTTTTTATTATTCCTTCAGTTAACCTTACTGCATCAATCGTATATTCTATATAGTCTACATTTATAGTAAAATATCAAAAATCATCTCAAATTCAGTATAGTTTGATCAATTAAGTTTGTTAACATTTTCTAGGTTTACATTTTTAAATCTTGGCTAACAAACCAGAATACTGAACGTTTTACATGCTGTTTACTTGACAACAAATAAATATGTGGAAAAGTGCTTAAAGCTAATTATGTCTTGAGTCTCTGTGAGCTTTAAAATTTCCATAGTTCTCTGACTTGTGTCACTTCCCTGCAATACGCTAAATAGAAAATTTTAATATAACGAAATAAAATATTCTGTTGTGGGGAAAGCATTTTAGCCACTTACTGAAGGACTGTAAGGCTGTATGCTAACAAAAAAGCAAGAGACAAACAGAAAATCTTATAAATCACTGTAGCAAAAAGATGATTTTTATAGTCAATTCTGGGTTACAAGACTGGATAAGAGATTTTCAAGCTAGCATACTGCTATAGACTGAATGCTTCTATTTATCAAAAAGTTTATGTGTTAATACTCTCATCCCCAATATAATGATAGGGGCCTTTAGGAGGCGATTAGATCTTGGATGGAACCTCAAAAACGGTATTAGTGGCCTTACAAAAAGAAACACAAGAGAGCTTGTTTTCTCTCTCTGCTTTCTGCCATGTGAGAAGACAGCCATCTGCAAACCAGGAAGCAAGTCCTCAGCAGACATCTCCAGATCTTCCGGCACCTGGGTCTTGGAACTCCCAGCCTCCAGAACGATGAGAAATAAATGTTTGCTGTTTAAGCATCAGCGTATTTTTTATAGCAGCAAAAATTGACTAAGACCAGTATCATCTAAAGAATCCCCCTCCCATTTTTTTATCTCTGTACCTGAGTGTAAAGAGACCTGTGTCCATGATTAAGGCATCTGACTGAAAGAGAATTTCAATGCAAGAGCAAGAGACTGACATTTGTTTTCACTTGGTTCTATTCCTAATAAACAGAGCGACTGACCTACATTTTTGTTTTCTTCAAGAATGATGCTAGCAAGTGCCAGAGGAAGGAAAGACATTGCCTACAACAGAGTGTTTTAAAAGGCAGAAAAGAAAAGTGATCACGTGTGTTCCAATTTTGCTCCATCCAAGATGCGAGAATACCATTAGATAAGCGTGGGTTATGTGAAGCTTGAGGGCTTGGGCTTCTTCTCAATTTTAAGCACTCAAAACACATGATCCCATGGCCACCCTCTGTGTCAGCTTCAGGTATGTGGTAACCACCTTGTTGATAACAGCAGGAGACTTTGAGGCTTAGCAGTGCCTCTTTTCACTTCTCAGGTGGTAGACAAAAAGTTGTAGATATTTTGGCAAATAATATTCCAAGTAAGTGTGCAATGGTGGTATGAAATGGCTCTGTGCCTGCGACAGACCACGTGAACTGGGACAGATAAGTCACAGCCAGATTCCAGGGCCTTGTAGCACCAGCAACAGCTGGCATCTAGGAAAGCCACCCGGCTTAAATTGTCAGGAACATAACCAGGTCAGAATTACAGGATGAATAAAGTTCCTCCACTTCCTATGTCCGTCTTCTATTTAGAG
This sequence comes from Saguinus oedipus, assembly GCA_031835075.1. Classification (NCBI taxonomy): domain Eukaryota; kingdom Metazoa; phylum Chordata; class Mammalia; order Primates; family Cebidae; genus Saguinus; species Saguinus oedipus. Next base: position 4,639,262 of record CM063186.1, read on the forward strand.
GATACAAGCCCAGGGCAGAGTGAGGACATATAAGAAAGAGACTGAGCAGCTGAATGTTATTTTCTGTATCACACTGAACAATGCCTTTTAGAAGTTTTTCATTTAAAACAGAAGATTTAAAGTTTTATTTTGTTTTTAGCATTTCTAGTAAATCATGGCAAAAACTTCTGAAGATGAGCAAACTAGCTACATATAATTAAAACAATATTTTTCTGCATCTCTGAATTGTTTGAAGTTTATGCCAGTGCTTTGCATTAAAATGCATGTTTATATTGAAAAACACAATCTTGCAATTCAGTCATATTTGTCACAAATACTATCTGCATATAAAGTCTCAGGTGCTCCTTTTCAGAAGATAGGTTTTCTTGACGGAGGTAGGTCCTAGACTTTTAATCAGTTCTCATCCTAAGCAAGCATTAAATATAGGTTTCTTATCTACAAGGTTTTCGTAGCAGCCATACTGCTTGTCTATTTACATGCACAACTTCTCTCACTGCTGATTTTTTAGATGCACCTGCCCACTTACACTCACTGAGAACTCAGGGGTTGAGAGTAGATCCTTCTCTAGGTTAGTACTGCAACTAAGTTACAGATATATTCCGACTAGCTTTACGATATTGCTCTTCTGAACACTACGCAGGGACCTATCTTCCCCTGTATCTCACACACACACAAACACACACACACACAAATGCACAGTCTATTCCTAAATTTGTATAAATTATTATAAGACATAATTATATTTTAGAAGTAAGCCATCTAAACATTAGAAGAAAAAATCATGTAATTTGAAAAATACTATAAAGATTAATTTAGAAAAAAATGAATTTACACTAAACCATGATGAAAGCAATTTTATTAATTGAAAAGTGTGCTTTTCTGTATATAGGTTTTTTCACATTTTTTATAAAAGAAAAATGTAAGGCTTAGCTCTAAAATCTATTTGAAATGTGGTTGTGATAGCTTTCTTGTTTTCTGCTGTGACATATTGCATGCTCACCATGGGCATTTCCTAACTCAGCCTTGGAATCACACAATTTTTTAAAGATTATGATTCTTATTAGGAAAAATGTTGCCTAGATGGTCTTTTCAGTGGTCTGAGCTACAAGATATGCATATTTTGAGAGAAAATATATGATAAGTTCTTAGTAATACTTATAATTCAAATTAAGGGCCAGATAGATGTTATTAAACTCATCCATCTTACAATTATTTTCTCCTTTTTCTAGTTTTCAATAACACTGACACAATTATTTTTTCAGTTTATCCTACAGCACGTACACACACACACACACACACACATACACACACACACACACACACACAGAGTAGACTTAGAATAAAACTAACATCACCACCAGAAAAAACAAACTACAGAGAACAGTTTAATATTTTTTGAAGTTTTTTCTTGTCAGGGCAAACCCACAGTCAGATTCCTGTGTTTTAAAATCATTGTGTAACTATGCCACTGACTTGATATGCAATTTGATTCATTTATTTCACTTTGATTTTAATATTTATGAATAGCTTTTTTAAAATATAATTTTTATGTGTTTAAGGTTCCAAGCCAAATTGACATACCTAGTATATGCAGAGAATTCCAGCTTCTATTTTTTTGTTTCTTGTTTCTCCACATGCACCACACCACTCCCCCAACAACTGTAGGTAACTTTTTATTTTAATGAATTTTGTCCCATCTATTTCTGAAAAAAATATATTTTGGGACCATTTCAATTTACAAAATATTTAGGAACCGCCTACCCTCTCCTGGAGAACTCCAGTCATGGTGCGTGAGTGACCCTATGGCTATCATAACGCTGTCAGTCCCGGGTCATGCAGCGCACCGAGGTATGCCTCCTTGTTTCCCAGGTCCTCAGCTTCCCTAGTGTCTGATGACCTTAGTGCTTTTTGAGATATGATCCAGTCCTTCTCTAGACTATCACTCAATTTATAGTTTCCTGAGGTTTCCCTATGCATAGCCTCAGGTTAGCCATTTTGGGAAAAAGGAGCATAGAATTTGATGCTGTATTCTAACTGTATCAGGTGGCAAAGATATGAATTTAATTACAAAGAGATTGTCAAGTTTCTGCAACATAAAATACCTTAGTTTATTTGTTATTTGTCTTTATTGTTACTAATAATTTGTGGGAAAATAGCTTGTGATTATGGAAATATTTCGTTGTATGATTTTTAAAAATGTCATTGAATATGTTTCATGGAATTCATTTATTTAAATGATTTTATTGAAGATTTTGAAATAATTATTTTTGTGGTGGTTACCGTACAGAGGCTGTATAATTCCATTATTCTTTCTGCATTTATCTTTGACATTCTACTATGAAGATGGGCTTTTCTTACCTCTTTCTTTCTTATTTGCTATTTGTTTTATCTGTATGAACACATGCAATTATACTGTATTCATTAAGTTATAATACATCTCTGTTCATTTACCAATTTTAACCAGTGAGATGAAGTTTGGTAAGTTTGTTATATATTCTGATGACTCACTTCTTCCAGACTTGGCTGGGAGCCCCTTCACACTGGCTTCCGTATTGTTTTGATATGTTCCATGGCCCTTGGAGCCCTTCCTCAATTTCCGGTACAATAAGATGTTCGCTACCTCAACTTGGATCAGTAACTTCTTCCAGAAGCCCTTGTTCTTTTTAGTAGATGGTGAAATTTGGATTCCAAGACATGGGTATTTAGTAACCAAGTTGTCCTCATTGATGCCAGTGTTTCAGCATTGATGTATCAGTGCATAGAGCTAGAAACTCTGTATATGTATATGAGCATGTGTGTGGAAACACACACACATGTTATGTATGGAATATGTATGTGTACATACCTTTGCACCTATATTTATTTCTGTAAGTGTTTTTACACATTTATAACCAGAGGTCACGCAAGGTGTACAATTTCTAGTCAGTTCACAAGGTTCATGCCAGCCTTTCCTTTTCCATATTCTGTGTCATTGAGAAATCTGGCTTTCATTATTCTCAATATATTGACGCATTTGCTCTGCTACTTGTAGGCAGTTGATGTCCCAGTTCACCAGAGCACCACTGGTTTCTCCGGAATCCAACCACACCAACTGACACCTGGTATCTTGGCCATAATCTCGATATCCACTATATCAATTCTCTCCGGATGGGCCTGGCCCACATTTACTATCCCATTTATCCTGTCTGGTGGCTTTTGGGAAAATAATATTGAAATGGAGGAAAATAATAATGAAGAAAACACTGTTTTAAAGGCCGAGAAGAAAGGAAGAGGAAGAAAGTAACATCCACATTTTAAAATACAGGCAATTAAGTAGAGGGTTCCATCTTTTTAAAGATGAAGAATAGCAATTATTTAAACTCTTATTGCTGCCAGAGATCATTATAATAGAAATATCAATGCCGTAAACCTTAACAAAAGAGGCTAACACCTCAGAAAAAGGAAATCTAGTTTTGTAGAGTATCCAGAAACTTGTTTTGATGGTGTAGGGATCTCACGGGACATGTATTAGTTAGGGTTCTTCAGAAAAACATAAACAAAGAAGGATAAGATTTATTATAAGGAATTGGTGTAGAGGATCATGGAGGCTTAGAAGTTCCACAACCTACTATCTGCAAACTGGAGACGCAGGAAAGCCAATGGCATAATTCTAAGGCCTGATTGCTGGAGGGCTGATGGTGTAGGTTTTAGCCCTAGCCTGAAGTCCTCATAACTAGAGTTTCAGAGCGTGCACGATCCACGTGCAAGCCAAAACAGACAGGTGAGAGTGAATTCAAACTTCCTCTGCCTTTTCATTTCATTCAGGTCCTCAAGGGACTAGATGATGTCTGCCATCTACTTTACTCAGTACGTCAGATCAAGTGTTAATTTCTTCTAGAAGCACTCTCATAGTCATACCCATAAATAATGCTTAAGTACATACCTGAGCATCCTACAACCAGTCAAGTTGACCCATACAATTAATCCTCACAGAGTATCTGTTCAAAACTGCATCACTGGCGATAACAAAAATTGCATTCATTATTTTATAAAGTAAATATAGTATAAATAGGTGGGTCATCGCTATGAGGATGGAAAATTCATACATTATGTATACTATCGGCTGAATAAATACTAACTAGATACAATCATAACATTTGCATCTTAGGCTAACATTTTGTGTGTCTGATCTTGTAAGGTATTTACATAAATACTTTATTTTAGATAAGTAAGAAAAGTAATTGATAGAAATTTCTCCATTATCTTTATTATTTTATGTTTTGAAGAAAAGCAAATATATCATCACTGTAGAAAGCAAGCAAATAGAGTTCATGACACTATCCTCTGCTTTTCACTTTAGTTATAAAGGACTCAAACTTTTTCTAACAAAATGAAATAGAAGTCAAAATATACATATAAATACATAATGAATGAATATTTCTCATTGAAATGAGATGTGGTTGACCGAAGATCTCATGTTTAATAAGAACATTCAAATTATAAGTAACAGACTTGATTTCGCAAATTTAAAGAATTTTTTCCCTTGAAGATATTATTGATTACATAATACTCTGGGCCAAGTACTGTTGCACACTATTAAAATAAAATAGAATATATTTAATTCTTTATTTTTGACAACAGCCTTATGAGGAAAGTACTATTATGTTGTCCATTTAAAGATAAAGAAACTGAAGCCCAAAAAAGTAGAGAAACTTGTTCAGGGTCATACTGGTAAGTGGGAGAACCAGGAAATGACCTGGTAGTCTGGCTTGGAAGACTCTCCTGAACACACTCTACAGCTTTATAAGTTATAAATTAACAAATTATTGTTCACCAAATATTACTGTATTTTCTTGTGTTCTTCAAAACATATTTTATCTGAAAAATTCTTTCATGTGGTGACTTCAAAAATAAATTTTAGAAAATAAAATGTAACATTTCAGCTTACTGTATAAATTTTTCTAGGTAAACATCAGATATTATTTAAAGGTTTTATTTATTTTTAAGCCTTTCAAATTTCTGTTGGTACATAGTAGTTGTATATATTTATGGGTAACATGTGATGTTTTGATACAGGCATGCAGTGCATAATTTTGCTTCATAATCTTAATAGGAGTTTTAAGTGGCAAGAAATTTGGATTCACTTTTGTGATAGTACCTGATCTTTGCAGGTAACCCTCTTATTTTTTGGTAACATTCAAAATAAATTGGCTGTAACTGAAAAGGGGGAGAGTGACTGTGGATAAGTGAAAAGAAAGTCTATGAACTGGCTACTGTGGCCTGGCTCTGATTCATCCCTCTGTTAGGACAGTAAGCGTTAATATCCTCTGCATTAAAGACCTGGATGGGTAAACATTTTGGTTGAATTGTATTCTTTATAAAATGCATTAATCTTAATGATCAAATCTGCCTTTACTGACGCTGCCTATCTGTTTATTTTGCCTAATGACAAACAAGTGTGGTTACCACCATCTATTCTAGAGGCTGTGGTATGTAAGAATACATCTTTAGCTATAATGCAAAAAAAATTTAAAAAAAAAAAAAGAATACATCTTTAGAAGCAGAAAATAAAAAGTGTGTGGCATAGTGTGTCATATATTTGTATTCTGGATGAAGATGTGTTTTGAGACAGTCAAGGTATTAGAATAAATAACACCAAAGCATCTTTTATCTTTTAGATATTCAAACTGGGTTTGGTTCATTGCCTGCTCAAGGGCAAGGAAGAAAGGATGAAAGACATTTATCAATACATGTCCTAACGGTAGCATGTGAGTTAACTGAGCCCTCCTACTTAACACTGCAATTTTTAATCTTTAAAAACCCGCCTTTACTGGAATTTTTAAATATGAATAAGAAAACATAGCCATGTTTTAAAACCATATAAACAGCTCTGTGAAAAGGAGAGAAAGAAAAGCTGCAGCAGAAATCAGAAAGTACCTGGACCTGTGGCATAAACGGCCATTGATGGTCAGGATTCTATTGCTACGGGTTAACAGGGACAAAAGCTTCCTGATACGGTGGGAGACAAAAGCTACACTCAGCTCCTGAAACCAGGACCCGAGGAGCTTCCGTACTCAGGCTGAGGCTAAAATAAACTGAAACCACTACTGAGTGCTGTGGCCCCCCGATCCACTTCTAGGGCTGGCACGAGGAAACAAGCATGGCGCCATATAACAGAATCCGGGCAAGGCCACGTCAGGGCCCTTGAGGGAACCTGCTTTGTTTTTATAGATGAACATCCACAAGGTACCAATATTAGACCTAGATCTGAACTGGGACCATGTTAGGCTAGATGAAGAATTGTCAACCCACCAAGCATTGGGAGAGAGGAAACACCACATCCATGTGTACATTCACAGAAACATTTAAAACAGAAGCACGCTACTGGAGATACCTGTTCAAACTACAGCTCCAGAGCAAGTGGGGGAATGTCAATTTTGTGAAAGATATTCAATAAATGTAATTAAGAGACACAGATTAGGCAGTAAGCCATTGAACAGTTGCTTTACTGGACTTAGCTGAAGAAGTAAGTAGCTAATAGGAAGGTAGTATTGAGACATTGAGACAAAAATCTGTACAGAAAATGCAGAAAATAAGAAAATGCTAAAAGAATGAAGCTAGCACTAGAATATTGATATGTAATAAAGCAGAATTTAAAATGGAAAACATTTATGCTGAAAAAGTACCATGAAATGAAAAAAGTAAAAAGTAGAAAACTACTCCTAAGATTATGATGGATCAGAAGCACCCAGCACTCACCTCCTCAACGAAGAATGACTAAAACAACAAATAGATAACCAAATGTGAAATAGAGCATCCCTTCAACAGAGTCATTGGGACGGGGTGGCTGCCAGTCGCTCTGAGCTCATTCCAGGCCCCTGGGTCTCAGGGTCACTCCCATTCTGACTGTGCAATCACCACAACACATGGAGGACCCAGCGCCCAGCGCTCAGCCCAGGACACAGTTGAGCCCACGTGCAGCCCAACACCAGCCCACAACCTCACGCCCCAGACTTGGTCTGACCCTTCTATCTCTGAGGTCCAAGTGCCTGGCATCCCTGACCTCCAAGCCCCGCCCAGGCCCTCTTTCCCTGCACCCACCCCTCCTGCCGTTTGGCTGCAGCCTCCGTCCCTGCAGAGTGAAGGCACAGGAAAGCCCTCTGAGGCAAAACCACAGGACTGTTTGGGGATTCGGGCCCTGGAGTGGGTAGAGGGGCTCCCACACGTAGAGAAGGGGTTTTCTGCAGGGACAGCAGCTGCTGACCCTATCCCTTGTCCTCATCCAGGCTTTGGCTTCAGTGGTCCTTATTTTTCCTCTTTGGTTGTCTTAGTAACATTTCTTTTCACACCCCCACCCCCAAAACGAAACAAAAGAAAAACATTGAAATTAAGGAAGAAAGTGACATAGACCCTCTGAGACATGGAAACTTGAGATGGAAGCAGGGTCAGAGAAGCAAGGCAGCCAGCAGGGATCAGCTCAGAGACAGGAGGGGTCCCCGCCTTGGGGCAGAGGAGCAGTTCACTTTGCCATCCCAGACACCTGTGGTTCTGACTACAGGAGAAGTCAGTCCTCACAGATTCTTAGCTTATCATAGGGAGCACCTGCATCGTCCCAGGCAGAGAATCCACGCTGTGTCCCCTCAGCCTCTGAAGACTCAGACTCCTGCAGCACGGTGTCGTTTCTGAGAATGCAGCCACAGCCAAACTACGCCCTCTCCTCAGGACCGGCAGTCCTTTGCATCTCTACATCTTTGGAGCCCCGCTGACATCCTCTGGCACCTACCAAGTGCCCTATGCCCCAGGAAACAGACAGTGCAGCATGTCAGGGAGTCTTCTCCCAGGACACAGAGAGACAAAGTGATCTCCAGATTGCTGCTCTTGACCCCACGCTTTTCAGAGGTGGAACCACTGCATGCCAGCGTGTAGCAGCCAGCGACCCAAGATCAGTTCGCAGTGGGGCCTGCTGCCATCGTGATTGGTGTCTGTGTGCCCTCTGGGGCCTGAAAAACGGTACGTCTGGGACCCACTATCATTCCAGTGATGGGGCTTTTGTGCAATCGCGTGTGCTTCCTAACGGCCCAAAGACTGGCCTGCTCGGAATCCCCATGCAAGGCAAACCATCCCACAGCCTCCACAGACAGTGACGGTCTAAGCCACTGAGGAACTTGTAGGCACCACTGGTGTTGATAACAGCCAAAAACGCTTATATTGAGAATGCACGACTGGGCCTACCTTGGACCAAAGCCAAAGCTACTCAACTGACACTCCAGATACATCTACGGGAAAAGTCTTTTCCTACGTAAGCTACTGCATACAATTAAAATAAGTGACTTTTAATTTGCAGCTATCAACGCAGGGACACAGCAACATGATAGAGCCAGGAAACGTGAAACATTCAAAGGAACACAAAAATTCTCCAGTAGCAGAATTCACAAGGAAGGAAAAACATAAAATGACTGAAATGGAATAAAAGTAATAATATTAAGGAGACTCAGCGAGATAAATGAGAACACATATAAACAATACAAAGAAATCAGGAAAACAGTTCATGCTCTGAATTAGAAATTCAGTATAGTCTTCATCAGATGAAACTAGATATTTATTTTCTTTTAAGTTCTGGGATACATGTGCAGAATGTACAGGCTTGTTACGGGGCTTAGAGCTCCATCCATGTCCCTGCAAAGCATGTGATCTCATTCCTTTTTATGGCAGCATAGTATTTCATGACGCACATGTACCACCTTTTCTTTATCCAGTCTATCATTGATGGGCATTTGCGTTGATTCCATGTCTTTGCTATTGTGAATACTGCTGCAGTGAACATACACATGCACGAATCTTTATAATATAATGACTTATATTCCTTTGGGTATATACCCAGTAATGAGATTGATGGGTCAAATGGTGTTTCTCGTTCTAGGCCTTCAAGGAATTGCTACACTGTCTTCCACAATGGCTGAACTAATTTACATTCCCACCAACAGTGTAAAAGCATTTCTAATTCTCCACAGCCTTGCCAGCATATGCTGTTTCTTGCCTTTTTAATAATCACCATTCTGACTGGCATGAGATGGTATCTCAGTGTGGTTTTGATTTGCATTCCTCTAATAATTAGGGATGTTGAGATTTTCTCATATGTTTGTCGGCTGCATAAATGTCTTCTTCTGAGAACTGTCTGTTCCTGTCCTTTGCCCACTTTTCAATGGAGTTGTGTGTTTCTTTCTTGTAAATTTGTTGAAGTTTTTAATGGATTCTATATATTAGACCTTGGTCAGATGGATAGATTGCATTTTTTTTTCTCCCGTTTTGTCTGTTCACTCTGATGATAGTTTCTTTTGTTGTGCAGAAGCTCCTTAGTTTGATCAGTTCCCATTTGTCAATTTTGGGTTTTGTTGCAATAGCTTTTGGCATTTTTGTCATTAAATCTTTGCCCATGCTTATGTCATGAATGGTATTGCCTAGATTTTCTTCAAGGGTTTTTATAGCTTGGGGTTTTATATTTAAGTCTTTAATTCATCCTTATGCATTTGTATAAGGTGTAAGGAAGGAGTCTAGTTTCAATTTTCTGCATATGACTAGCCAGTTATTCCAGTACCATTGATTAAACAGGGAATCCTTTCCTCATTGCTTTTGTTGGGTTTGTCGAAGATCCAATAGTTGTAGCTGTGCAGTCTTATTTCTGAGATCTCTATGCTGTTCCATTGGTCTATGTGTTTGTTTGTGTACCAGTACCATGCTGTTTTGGTTACTGTAGCCTTATAGTATAGTTTGAAGTTGGGTAGCATGATTCCTCCAGCTTTGTTCTTTTTTCTTAGGATTGTCTTGGCTATATGGGATCTTTTTGGTTTGATATGAATTTTAAAGTAGTTGTTTCTAATTCTGTGAAGAAAATCATTCTAATTTGATAGAAATAGCATTGAATCTGTAAATTGCTTTGGGCAGTATAGCCATCTTAATGATATATGTTGGCACATAAAAATACTTCTGATTTTTGTACATTGATTTTTATATACTGAAACTTTGCTGAAATGGTCAGATCTAGGAGCTTTTGGGTACACTCTTTGGGGTTTTCTGGGTATGTAACAATATTGCCTGCATACAGAGGTAGTTTGACTTCCCTTCTTCCTGTCTGGATGTCTTTTATTTCTTTCTCTTATATAATTGTTCTGGCTAGGGCTTCCAGCATTATGTTGAATAGGAGAGGTGAGTGAGCATCGCTGTCTTGTTCTGGTTCTCAATGGGGATATCAGCTTTTGCCCATTGAGCAGATTGTTTGTTGTGGTTTTGTCACAGATGGCTTTTATAATTTTAAGGTATGTTTCTTCAATGCCTAGTTTGTTGAGAATTTTGAGATGAAAGCATGTGTAATTTAACCAAAAGTTTTTTCTGCATTTATTGAGATGACCATGTAGTTTTTGTTTTTCTTTCCATTTATGTGGTGAATAACATTTATCAATTTATGTATGTTGAACCAACCTTGCATCCTAGGTATAAAACCCACTTGATCATGTACTGCTAGATTTGGTTTGCCAGTATTTTGCTGAGGATTTTTGCCTCTATGTTCATTAAGAATATTGGCCTGAAGTTTTCTTTTTTTTTTTTTTGTTATATCTTTGCCAGGTTTTGACAACTGGATGATGCTGGACTCATAGAAAGAGTTATGGTTGAATCCCACCTCCTCAATTTTTTGCAATAGTTTCAGTAGGAATGGTACCAGCTCTTCTTTATATGTCTTGCAGCATTTGGCTGTGACTCCATCTGGACTTGGGACTTTTCTGATTGGTAGGCTTTTATTACTGATTCAATTTTGAAACTCATTATTGGTCTGTTTAGGGTTTGAATTTCTTTCTGGTTCAGTCTTGAGAAATTGTTTGTTTCCAGGAATTTATTCATTCTTCAGAAATGAAGGAGAAATTTATCAACACTAGGCTGGCCCCACAAGAAATACTTTAGACAGTGAAAGAATCATATTTAACCTGAAAATACAGAAGAATATAAAACTCACTGGTAGAACAGATAGATAAATGAGGAAGAAAAGGAATAAAATGTTATTACTACAGAAGACCACCAAACCACAAAAGTAAATGATAATAGAGGAAGAAATGAAGATGGATATATAAAACAATCAGAAAACAATGAAAAAGATAAGAGGATTAAAACTTCTTATTTATCAATAGCAATCCTTCATGTAAATAAATTAAGTTCCCTAATTAAAGTTGTAGACTGGCCGGATGTATTTTAAAAAAACACAACAATATTATATGCTGCTTATGACAACCTCACTGAATCTGTAAAGACTCACATTGGCTGAAAGCAAAGGGATGGAAAAATATATTTCATGCCAATAAAACCAAAAGTGTACAGGAGTAGTTATGTTACACAAAATAGACACTAAGTTAATAAAAAAGAGACAAAGAAGGTCATTCTATAAACATAAAGGTATCAATTCAGAAAGAAGATATAACAATATATGTGCACCCAACACCAGGAGAGAATGAAATCCTTTTATCTGTGGCATCATGAATGAGCCTGGAAGACATTATGTTAAGCAAAACAAGTCAGACCCAGATTGATAAATAATGCATGTGCTTGCTCAGAGGTGAAAGCTAAAACCGGTTTAGCTCATTTAAGTAGGGAGTAGAATTGTGGTTATTAGAGAGAGAGAAGTGTAGAGGGTAGGGGTGAATAGGGAAAGGTTTGTTAATGGATACAAAGTTATAGCTAGATAGGAGGAATAATTTCCAGTTCTATAGAGCTGAATATAGTTAATTACAGGCTGAATATAGTTAACGATAATTTACAGTATATTTTTAAAAGTCTAACAAGATTTTGAATGTTCTTAGCACAAAAACATATCTGAGATGATCGATATGGTATTTTCCCTGTTTGATAATTGCATGTTGTATATGTGTATTGAAATCTCTCTGTCATAAATATGTAAAATTAGTATGTGTCAAATAAATATAAAATAAAAAATATATATACCAAATATATCTGTGACTAAAATTATATATTCATTAAATATAAAGGAATTCAGAAATTTATTAATCAAAAATTTTTAAATAGTAATCCTTGATGACATTAAAGCACAATAGATAAGTTTGACCTAATAAATATATAAAGAATATGTATAATATATATAATCCAAAGTAATCTATAGAGAAATATTAACATTAAAACAACCAAGTAACACAGATTTTATTTCTAGTCAATTAGCAATTAGATTATAAATGAATAACTAGGTAATAATTAAAAATACACACCAAGCAAATTTGAATTTAAAAAGAAAAATTATATGTGATTCATCTATTTAAACAAATAACACAGGCTTATCTGTCTTAGAGACATAAATCTGTAATGTTTAAGGACTTTCCAAACCCAAGTAAGAATAATGTAAAAAACCACAGCCATTCTTAAATACTGCATTCGAGATGAAAAGAGAATGTTTTAAATAGTACAGTGCAGGAAAGAATTAGTTTATTATGATAATTCTCTTCTGTGACTCTGGAAGGTATATGATGGTACAATATCTGCAGACCACTGTTAGAAAATGCTTATCTTACAAAAATTATATACCTAGTCAAGCTAACAATCTATGTGTTTTAAATATGCAAACATTTTTAATGCGTTTTATGTGCTACATATAAATTATTTGAGACAGATCATTTTGTTTTCCTCAATTTACAAGTGAAGAAACTGAGGCACAGTTCAAAGTGTCACAGGAAGCTGTAGAGTCTAGTTTCAGATTCAATATTAAATACATTGGCTTTTGTTTTCAAACAAATCACTCATGGAACAGTGCAAAAGAAAGGTGAGCACAAATAGAGAAACCACCTTGTCTAACAGAGAGCCAAATCAAGAGCAAACTCCCATTCACAATTGCTACAAAGAGAATAAAATACCTAGGAATACAACTAACAAAGGATGTAAAGGACCTCTTCAAGGAGAACTATAAACCACTGCTTAAGAAAATAAGAGAGGATACAAACAGATGGAAAACATTTCATGCCAACGGTTAGGAAGAATCAATATTATGAAAATGGTCATACTGCCCAAAGTAATTTACAGATTCAACTGTATCCCTATCAAGCTACCAATGGGCTTCTTCACAGAACTGGAAAAAAAAACACCTTAAACTTCATATGGAACAAAAAGCCCATATAGCCAAGACAATCTTAAGCAAAAAGAACCAAGCTGGAGGCGTCATGCTACCTGACTTTGAACTATACTACAAGTAATCAAAACAGCGTAGTGCTGGTACCAAAACAGAGATATAGACCAATGGAACAGAACCGAGGCCTCGGAGGCAACACATCTACAACCATCTGATCTTTGACAAACCTGAAGAAAGCAAGCAATGGGGAAAGAATTTCCTGTTTAATAAATGGTGTTGGGAAAACTGGATCATCATGTGCAGAAAGCAGAAACTGGACCCCTTCCTGACACCTTACACTAAAATTAACTCCAGATGAATTAAAAGTTTAAATGTAAGACCTAACACCATAAAAACCCTAGAAGGAAACCTAGGCAAAACCATTCAGGACATGGGCATAGGCAAGGACTTCATGACTAAAACACCAAAAGCAATGGCAACAAAAGCCAGAATAGACAAATGGGATCTAATTCAACTCCAGAGCTTCTACACAGCAAAATAAACAATTATTAGGGTGAACCAGCAACCAACAGAATGGGAAAAAAATTTTGCAATCTACCCATCTGACAAAGGGCTAATAGCCAGAATCTACAAAGAACTAAAACAGATTTACAAGAAAAATAACAAACAAACCCATTCAAAAGTGGGTGAAGGATATGAACAGACACTTTACAAAAGAAGACATATATGAGGCCAACAAACATATGAAAAAATGCTCATCATCACTGGTCATTAGAGAAATGCAAATCAAAACTACATTGAGATAGCATCTCACGCCAGTTAGAATGGCAATCATTAAAAAAAAAATCTGGAGACAGATGCTGGAGAGGATATGGAGAAATAGGAACACTTTTACACTGTTAGTGGGAGTGTAAATTAGCTTAACCATGGTGGAAGACAGTGTGGCACTTCCTCAAGGACCTAGAAATAGAAATTCCATTTGACCCAGCAATTCCATTACTGGGTATATACCCAAAGGATTATAAATTGTTTTATTATAAATACACATGCACACATATGTTCTTAGCAGTAATGCTTACAGTAACAAAGACTGGGAAACTAACATAAATGCCCATTAATGATAGACTGGACAAGGAAACTGTGTCACATATACACCATGGAATACTATGCAGCCATAAAAAATGAGGAGTTCATGTCCTTTGTAGGGATAGGGATGAATCTGGAAACCATCATTCTCAGCAAACTGACACAAGAACAGAAAATCAAACACCACCTGTTCTCATTCATAGGTGTGTGTTGAACAATGAGAACATATGGACAGAGGGAGGGGAGCATCATACACTGGGGTCTGTTGGGGGGAAATAGAGGAGGGACAGCAGGGGGTAGGGAGGTTGGGGAGGGATAACATGGGGAGAAATGCCAGATATAGGTGATGGGGTTGGAGGCAGCAAATCACACTGCCATGTATGTACCTATGAAACTATCCTGCATGATCTGCACATGTACCCCAGAACCTAAAGTACAGTAAAAAAAGAAAAAGAAAAAGAAAAAGAAAAATCACCTTGTCAATGGAAAATAGTTGAAGGATTATGCTAAACAAATGTAAATTTAGTAGCCAGTAGTAAACCTTGACTATTTTACTGGAATGGTTAATGTTAACTTTATTTATTTATTTAATTTTTAACTTTTCTTAAGTTCAGGGGTATATGTGCAGGATGTGCGGTTTTGTTACGCAGGTAAATGTGCACCGTGGTGGTTTGCTGTGCACATCATCGATCTCCCAGGTGTTAAGCCCAGCGTCCATTCTCTATTCCTCCTGATCCTCTCCCTACTCCCGCACACCGTGCTCCCACAGGTCCTGGTTTGTGTTGTTTCCCACTACGTTTCTATGGGCACTCATCATCCATGTTGAACTTAAAGGGAGATAATAATGTGACTAGACTTCATGCTTTTGAGGATAAAGGTTTTTGAAACCTCAGAGCACAGTCTAAATATAAATCTCAAAACCTAGAATTGAGAATCAACTCAGCAGAACCTATGAGATTGAACACTTGGGAGGCAAAGGTGATAGAATGGAGAAAGGAAATACAGATTTGTTACTGTATTTCCAAACACAGGTTTGGAAAGAAGTAGGTAAATAAGGTATCTTAACTGAAAATGTATTTTTATTTTATTTTCATATAATTATTAGAAAAATTTAGTTCTAGATAGAATGAGAAATGTAAATGTAACCATTTGCAGAAATAGAAAAGCTAGCTGCAATTTTCAAATTAACATAGTAAAAAGCAATAAAAATAAAGCCACACAATGTAAAAAAATAAAACAACAATTGATTTAAAAATAGAAGGCAAGTTAGGATATGTTCAACTTTGCAATAGTGTAAAAGCAATGTGCATTCAATAGAAATCGTACTTGAAGTACTCATACAACCATTCCGTTTTTCATTTTTAGTACAATATTCAATAAATTATATGAAATATTCAACATTTTATTATAAAATAGCCTGCGTTTTAGAAGGTTTTGTTCCACTGTAGGTTAATATAAATGTTCTCAGCATATTTAAGGTAGGCTAGGCTAAGCTTTGAAGTTTAGTATGTTAGGTGTATTAAATGCATTTTTGATTTATGCTATTTTTAACTTATAATGGGTTTACTGGGACACAGTCCTATCATAAGGAGCATCTGTATATACTTTTGACTGGGTAATAGTGAAAAGCAGGAAAATATAAAAAAATGAAGTAATTTGTAGAAGTGTCTTTCCCTGGCAGATATCTGAGACATTTAGGTGTCCTGACCTGGGCTGATATAATAGGATGAAGCACGAGAATACATTCAGAGGGAAGGGGTCAAGGGAATAGAAGCCCAGAAGATGTCCTTCACCATCATTATAAATGCATGCTGTTATCTAAACAGAGCATGTTTTAGATTTTTTTATTTATCTATCACCTGTGTTGTGCCAACAATGTATTACTAAGAGAGAAAATCAAATTAAAAATTAATGTCGGTTGGGCGTGGTGGCTCACGCCTGTAATCCCAGCACTTTGGGAGGCCGAGGCGGGTGGATCACGAGGTCAGGAGTTTGAGACCAGCCTGACCAACAATGGCGAAACCTTGTCTCTATTAAAAAATACAAAAATTAGCTGGGCGTGGTGGCACACACCTGTAATCCCAGCTATTTAGGATGCTGAGGCAGGAGAATTGCCTGAACCTGGGAGGCGGAGGTTGCAGTGAGCCAAGATCTTGCCACTGCACTCCAGCCTGGGTGACAGAGTGAGACTTTGTCTCAAAAAAAAAAAAAAAGAAAAAGTAATGTGTATAGTATTAATACATTAATACATTTTCCTAAAAGAATGCATTAACAATAAACATATATATATATATATATATATATATATATATATATATATACCCATATATATACACATATACTTGTGTACTTTTAGATTAGGTAAAAGACAATGATCTATTGGGGAGAGGGATTACAGTGAAAAAGATTTGAAGAGAGCATATACTAACTTTCTTCACACACCTTTGCATTATTTTCTAGTTCTTATGTGGAAGTATTACTGTTGGTAATTTCAGAAAAGTAATTTAATTAAAAAATTAAAAAATGGTATGTGTTTATGCTTTTTGAAGGGTGGTAGAATATGTACCCCCAAATATGCTAATCTGGCATGAGGATTATTTTGAGCTAATGGCACTTGGAAACTAGCAGATATGAAAGGCACACTTTATCTTCCCTGTACCAGAAGAGAAGAAACATTCCTGCCACCAGGTGGGGAGTCACATCTGAGAAGAAGCCATACAAACAGATGTTGTTAACGTAACTCTTACCTTCTTTTGTCCTCCTCATATAGTTTAGTCTTCCATAATTGCCTCTCCTTGTTCAATCTACTACATAAGAATTTAAATTTTGCCACTTTTTGGGGCTTTTATTTATTTTTCTTGGGGGGGGGTGCTCCGGTATACATTTAAAAATCTGTATGCTTTTTTCCTGTTATTCTCTCTTTTGTCAATTTAATTCTCAGGCCTGGCCAGAGACTCTAAGAGGATAAAGTTTTGCCTGTCCTATACTTTTCATACACAGAAGGAACAGCATGACGATCGATGTTTGCCACCTTGCTGAAAGAACTCCCTTTCCTGTTTCAGTTGTATGTAGTGGGAACAGCATATGATAAAATGAATGACAAGCAAACCAAACCTTTGCATAAGTTTAGACTTTATCTTGTGCACGCGGTTAAACGATTCAAATTTTGTTTCCTTTATCTGTCATGGGAGAAGGGTACTTTACATCCTACCGTGAGGAACAAAGGAAATGCTACCTTGTTCTGAAATTAGATTTTAAGCTGGACATTCTTATTGTAGTATTTTCAAGATGGTAAAATGATTTCATATTTTATTTTCAATTAGACTTTAAAAAGGGAATGTATAGGTGAGGTGGAAGGAGTTGCTTTTGAAGAGACTAGAAATCAATTACCTTTATAATTTTAAAATTTTGCATAAATACCTTCTCAATAACCATGGTATTTAGTGCACATATTTATCTAGCCACACAGACATGTAAATAAAAAATTAAATCAAAATAAACAAAATATTAGTGACTAAAAATAAAATATGTTTAAAACATGAAAGAAGTTTTTCAAAATATATAGTTTTATATAATATTTATTTACATGGAACATGTGCGTCTCTGGAGAAAGTTTCTGCCCTTTAATACTGTAGGAAATTGAAAGAAACAAAAGAAAACAGAGGTTTTAAAAGGCATAGCACGCTGGCCAGTCCCACCATTTCAAGTACTGCTTAACAATCTGAGAAGGCAACTTGAACCAAACAAGCAGCCACATTTTACTCACTTTCCAAGAGCGACAGGTGCAAAGAAGCTTGAGAAAAAAGCATTCATTATGGGCAAGGTTAAAATTAGGTACTTAAAAATCGTCATCTAATTTAGGTCATTTATCATTCTCCTCAAAGCCCCTTTTGTACAATTGAATACTGAAGTGCTTAGTTTACTATTAGATCATCACAGCTGCTACAGTATCACTCAAAGCAGATGTTTCACAGACAGAAAGAGCCCAGCTAATTTTAACAGAAACATGGTAACTGCAAGTCACTTTTTGGCAGTTCCAACAGTGAATGTGAATATACCATGCAGGTGCAACTCTATGTAGTGAACTGTAGAATAAATGCTTTGAGAAAGAGAAAGTGATATTGGTGAGAGACCCCCAAAGGATTTTATTCCTGATGGATAAGAAATCCAGAGCTGTAGACTGTGATTCACTGTGATGCAATTCAAACTATCTGTTTTTTGTTTTTTTTTTTATAGAGAAAGAAACAAAATGGTTGGCTAATTATAGTGTATTCTCGCAATTATTTTCCAAATTAATTTGCTCTTGGAAATAGAATAGTGAGGCAATTTCTCACATGCAAATTATTCACTCACAGATTAATTTATTCTCAGCTTTCACCCCTAGTGATACTAGGATTTGAATTTGTGTTTCTACATGTTTAAATATATGTGTATGTGTATGCAACGATTAGAATAAAGTGTGAAACTCTGAAACACAGGACATATATCACAATTCCTTATTCAATTCCTTAGTATTATAATTCGTGGCAGGAAATATCTGAGAAAGAGAAAAAGTTGTTTCCACTTACAAAAATATGGTAGAGATATCAGCGATAAGGGGCTAATTTAATTTGTAGTGTTTTTAAGAAAATTAAATGTGCTTGAGCTAAATGGGGGGAGAGTCCCTTGCTTATTCTCAATTAAAAAATATAAATTGCAATAATTACTTTTTGATTCTTACTGAATCACTCTCCTTGAAATAGGTATTATGTGTGTGTAATATTCCCCAAGTAGACATTTCCAGAAAAGGTGTGTGATAATTTTTAGAAGTTGTTGTAGCTATAAAAAGCTAGGGCATTGTATTAGTTTCCCAAGGCTGCTTTGAAAATTTAACACAAACTGGGTGGTTCAAATACCAGGCATTTACGTTTGTCTAGTACTAGAGATTGGCTCTAATGGAGAATCCTTTCTTGCATTTTCTAGCATCTGCTGCCTCTAGGAGTTTCTTGGCTTATGGTCACATAACTCCAGTATCTACCTCTGTCCCCCCAAAATATTCTCCAATTTCTCCCTGTGTCACCTTTTCTGTCTCATATAAAAATATTTGACATTGGATTCAGGGTCCATCCAGATAATACAGGGAGATGTCACTTCAAAATATATATATTTCTAAAATTCTTTTATTATTATTATTTTACTTTAAGTTCTGGGATTCGTGTGCTGAAAGTGCAGGTTTGTTACATAGGTATACATGTGCCATGGTGGTTTGCTGCACTCACCAACCCATCATCTAGGTTTTAAGCCCTGCATGCATTAGGTATTTGTCCTAATACTCTCCCTCCCCTTTCCACTACCCCCTGAAAGGCCCTGATGTGTGATGTTCCCCTCCCTGTGTCCATGTGTTCTCATTGTTCAATGCCAACTTATGAGTGAGAAAATGTTTGGTTGTTACTGTGTTAGTTTGCTGAGAATGATGGTTTCTAGCTTCATCCATGTCACTGCAAAGGACATGAAGTCATTCTTTTTTATGTCTGTGTAGTATTTCATGGTGTACATGTGCCACATTTTCTTTATCCAGTCAACACAAATGATGGGCATTTGTTTTGGTTCCAAGTCTTTGCTACTGTAAACACTGCTGCAATAAACATATGTGTGCATGTATCTTTATAGTAGAATGATTTATAATCCTTTGGGTATATATCCGGTAATGGGATTGCTGGGTCAAATGATATTTCTGGTTTTAGATCCTTGAGAAATCGCCACACTGTCTTCCACAATGGTTGAACTAATTTACACCCCCCACCAACAGTGTAAAAACATTCCTCTTCCTTACATCCTCTCCAGCATGTCATTTCCCAACTTTTTAATGATCTCCATTCTAACTGGCATGAGATGGTATCTCATTGTGGTTTTGATTTGCATTTCTTTAATGACCAGTGATGATGAGCTTTATTTCCTGTTTGTTGGCTACATGAATGTCTTCTTTTGGGAAGTGTCTGTTCATTTCCTTCACCCACTATTTGATTTTTTTTCCTTGTAAACTTGTTTAAGTTCCTTGTAGATTCTGGATATTTGCCCTTTGTCACATTGGTAGATTGCAAAAACTTTCTCCCATTGTGTAGGATGCCTGTTCACTCTAATGATAGTTTCTTTTGCTGTGCAGAAATTCTGGAGTTTAATTAGATCCTATTTGTGTACTTTTGCCTTTTGTTGCCATTGTTTTCAGTGTTTTAGTCATGAAGTCTTTGCCCATGCCTCTGTCCTATATTTTAACTATACCTGTAAAAATCTTTTCCTTAAATAAAGCTACATTTGCAGGTTCTGAGGGTAAGGATGAGAACAGAACTTTTCCGAGGCTATTATTCAACCCATATATAAGGATTCATTTACATATGTAAATGAACATTTTCAGCAGTGCTACTCAAAATCTACTTCTCAGGTGGCTGCTCTTCGTTACTAGTCCATGGATGCAATAGGGAACTTGCCCCAGAATGTAAATCAATTTCATTCCAAAGTACACTGTAAGATTCAACTTACACTGCTTTGGAAAGACTTTTTTGATGAAGAAAATAGTACATTGGTCTATTTTCTAGGGCAAGCTCCTTATTTCACCATGGACAAGCTCTTTTTGAGTTGTACAGGTTTAAAATAAAATGACCGAATTGATGCTAGGTTACTGTGTCTAATATAGTCCTATTGAAACATGAGTCCAATATGATCACTATGGAGAGATTTTAGTCGTCAAGAATGGGGCAGGTAGATAAGACACCTAATCATCACAAGAATCAATGATTAGTCCAAAGGGCAAGTGATGTGATGGAGCAATGTGATGAAATTAAAATGGAGAAAAATGAACACCGAAGTGTTCGGTGACATGCTATTGCCTAAACATGCATGTGTCTGATTTCCCTTTGTTTGCACATTTTGCATAAATAGTAGATATAATATTCATAAATAGTAAATATAATATGCAATACAGTTTGTAAACTTAATTTTTATTGTTATTGCATAAAACATATGCTGTTAGAATCTCAGCCACTGGCTTTTCACCTCACCTATAAAACTGATGTCTGTCACCATTGTGGCATTATTTGTAAGCACCATTGGCAGGACCTTTCAAATTCATAGGTATATCTGTTGGCTAAGAAAATTTAATTTGTCCTCAGTGTGTTCAAAGGCTTCCTCCCTTTGAAATCTGACATTTCCTTAAGTTTTATAGCTAAGACAATTGTCAGAAACTGCAGAAGTATTTCTCCATGTGATGTCATATTTACTATTCTGTATCAATCGTCAGTTTTTATTTCCAAGCATCTATTGCTTTTGCTAACCAAAATGACTCAGAGACATCTATGTTCAATTGTTTCTCCTGCTTCACTCATTTATGTTGTGCATTTCTATATTTATCTTACGACATATTGTTTTTATATTCAAAGCTAAGAGCAAAGAATATTATTTCCCAAGGATAAAAGGGCCTAAATAAATTTCCCTAAAATACATTCTGAGAGTAGCATTAAGTGTGACATCTAGCCTTATTGCACTGCTAACTAGCATTTGTTGAATGGAGAAGTTAAGATATTAATGTCAGTCTATATCACAAAATTAAAGTCCTTGGTCATCACAGTCCATTCAGAATAACTACTTGAGTATGTAGTATATAGCATGTACTTGTAAAAATCCCAACATATTTTATAAATAATTTCCTCTTTCTTTCTCTGTCCCTAGAGAACACTTTTAAGCAAAGTATTTCCATATGGAAAGAGTGAGGAGGTTTAACCGGCTGTATAGCATCACTCATGAATAGTATTTAAGTCTCAAGAGCATACCTGGGACATGAAGATTAGGGTGTATACAGCATTTCATTACCATGTGTGTTCATATGTTGTCCGGCCAAGAAATTCCAGAAACGCAGTTGTAAACAACCCCCAAAGCCATGTAATCAAGCCTGCCATTATGCAGTCTTATTGGACCATGGATATTTTGTTATAATGTTAAACGGAAATCAACACAGTGGCATCCTGGGCAGCTACTTACATGACAGTCAGGGCCAAACATGTATTTCAACATTAATATTTTCACAAGCTGAAAAGAATAGCCTGGCAAGGATAATCATTTTTATCATTAGTAATGCAATAATCGCTCCTGGATTATCGAAGTCAGAAGGAATGCACTTCCCTTCTACGGCTTTCTGTGAACTCAAAGGCAGGCAGTGGTTTGTGGGTCTGAGTGCACAGGTGGCACGAGGTAGCTGCTGAGCTGTAACAGTGTCATATTCCCAGGCTCCATGCCCACCCAAATTTGAGTTCATTTGTTTCAACTTTTTCGAAGCTCCCGGGTTATTTGACTGTGTTAGGAGTTTGCTCTTGTTCTGAACAAGAAGAAGACTTGTTCAGGAGCAGTGGTAACTAAATTCTAGCATATGAGAATCACCTGAGAACTTCATAAAGCACCTATGCTGGTCCCAAAGTTTCAGAGGTTTTCACAGAGTGTGGCAAAGTAGAGGTTCCATAACCACACTTTTTTTTTTGTAAGCAACCCAGGAGATACTATGCCCATGGTCCATGTATTTGTCCAGTTTGGTATAAATGAGGCAGAATCCTTAGGGAATTGTTCTACCAATTCAAATACTACTT
Organism: Saguinus oedipus; assembly: GCA_031835075.1. Classification (NCBI taxonomy): domain Eukaryota; kingdom Metazoa; phylum Chordata; class Mammalia; order Primates; family Cebidae; genus Saguinus; species Saguinus oedipus. The sequence goes on from CM063186.1 coordinate 4,662,050, forward strand.
TATATAACAATGTTTCTCAAAGGAGTTTAACTGTCTTGGCTAATATAATCACATTCATGCTCAGTTTCCATTTATGGTTGGGAAACATGAAAACCCAAATTTTATAAGTGAAGAAACCTGGCCAGAGAGTTAAAATGGCTTCCCATGTCACACCTGGGATTAATTCTGGTTTATTGTTTGATCAGTCTACCTAAAGAATCTCAAAGACACTTAAAAACTTGACTAACATTCTTAAAAGCATATTGAAACACCGGAAGTTTCAGATTAAGTAATATCCAAAGAAGGTTGTAATTGCCTAGTCTGGGATCAAACACTGAGGATAAAACAGGTAACCTAATATGGTACTGAAAGATATGTTAACATAAAAACTTTACGTCTCTCCAAGAGGCAGAGTATCTAATGGTTGAGATCATGATAGGCTCAGGACTCAGACTAGAGGGTGAATCCTGGCTCTGCCACTCATCAGCTGTGTGATTCTAGGCAAGTCACTTAATCTCTCAGTGCCTCAGTTTCCTTATTTGTCACATAGTGATAATTCCCACCATAGGTAGTTCCTACCTAGGATTTTTCAAAGGTAAGTAGATTATTTTCTGTAAACTCTTGGAACAGTGGCTGACATGACATTATGTGCTATATGGTTGTGAGGACTGTATAGGTGGCTTTTACTATTTAACAGATAGTAACGGACATTTGTAGGGTCTATATTTGGATGAGGTGCTGTGATCAAAGCCACATGGATAAAGTTACAGTTTTGTTTTTAGTTAAATTTATCAAATTTTCAGTTGTATTTGATCGTAAGGTATATTGAAACAATCTTTCCACTTAATCAAATGCATTGAAATTGCATATTAGGAATTTATTCCTCAAACTGTTGAGGCATTGGTTCTGTCGGTAGAACATCTGCTTTACTCCTTCTCCAAAGAAGGAAAAGGAAGAAAACAAAACGAAACAAAAGAAAAAACCTATTTTTAGCTATGTAGCAAGATTTAAGAGTAAAGCCTAACAGACGTAAAAACAAAGATCCCATCTCCACCAAAGGAAAAAGAAATATTTTCAGGCCCATTGGTAAAAGCTTGGGGTTCTGAGCTGAATTTTGTGCAATTACTCTGTTTGCAGTAACTTCAGACACATGAAGTGTGGGTTCTAGGAGGGAAACCTCTTTTAGGAGATGTGTTCTTTACATAGCTCCAAAGAGGAAAATGGGTCAATCATTTTAGCCACCTTCCTCCATCCAGTTCTAAAAGCTATAGTGACGTTCCTCATCAGCAGGGACACCCAAGAGCATCCATTCATTTTTACTAACTGCAGTAAAAGACTCGAATGACATCGGATGGCAGCGTCAGAGAGTAGAAACAGTCAATGTGATGAGCAGTTTTAAAACGATGATAATTATGGTCCTATGAGTCTGAGAAGAAAGGTTTTAGAGCCCATTTTCAGTTTTATCTAATGGTCATCGCTTTAAGCAGCTACACTGGACCACCAGGTATGGCTCACTGGGCCTGGTTTTATAGTCTTCTTTTTCTTATTTTCTCTTCATCCTAAGTCACTCAACTATACACTAAATTTTTAAAGTGTGTGTATTATGGATGTGTACATGTGTGTCACTCTGGAATAAAGCACAGTATGAAATATATATTAAGGAACAAAAATATTGTTCAGAGGAGTGAAAGAGTATAGTTTTGGCGATAGTATCTGGACATGAAATATATTGTTGCTACATTTTATTCCCTTGATAGTTTGATGATTTGCCCTGTAATAGAGAAATTAATTTAGAAAAGACATATTTGGAGTTGCAGATTTTAGAGGTGGCTTTTTTTTTTTTAACCCACAGATAATGCTTTCCTTACTGAGACGGGGAATAAATACTGTTACCTGCTGTTCTCATAGGGTAAAAATTCATATTTTCTTCTCCGCATAAAGGAAGTTTTGTTTTGGCTCAGTCAATGTTGACAATTTTATTTACTTTTGTTTTTGTTACTGTAGTTGTTTTATGAGAACAATAAGGATTTGCAGCATCAGCTTAATAAAATTACTTCCTGAACGTTGAGTTGGCAAAAGAAGCCACAGTTGTGTATATTTAGGAACAAGCAGCACATACGTCATTAATTGTGATCATTTCTTTCCATTCATTTCAAATTCTGCTTATATGTTGCCAAGTGTTTTAAACTTGCAAGTGTTTACTGCATGGGTTGATAAAAACTCTAGCTGGTCGAACATTCCTTGTAATACTAATCAATGTTTTAAAGTAATGTTGTATTCATCTTTTAAATAAAGATATAAACCAAAGGCCAACAGAAACCCACTCTGCCATTTTTAGTGTATTGTTCATTTCTTTTCCCTCTTTTCCTGCTTTCCCTTTGCTGTATCTGTGTTCATATTCATTAACTACTGGCTTCTTCTACTTGTCCTCTGTCCAAAAGACGATGTATGGAAAGAAACATTTAAAAATGAATACTTTTAAGGTTAGGAAATATCTGTTTCAATTCTAATCCTCGAGTTCTATTAAAAAAGAAATGGATTTTCTGTAAGAATTGGGTACTTTAATGATAAACATTGATACGTCTTTTAACTTAAACACCCTACTTATTATCGATTACCTTTAAAGTCTGACTCACCATGGTTTTATTTGCAGAGCAAAGCATTCCCTAACCCTGGTCAGCTCCTCCCGTAGGGGTTGGATGGCCACTTGGTGGCGATGTTGTAGAGGGGATTCAGTACTGGGTTGGGGGTTAGAAAACCTGGGGCCTTTTCCAATCCCTGGCCCAGCACCACGATTTACTGAATCACAGCCGTGTAGTTATGTCTTAATTATTTAGAGGGCCTCGTAGCACAGCGACGGGCTCAAATTCCAACGACAGAGAGATAAAACATGTTACATATACTTACTCTTCACAAAAATAGCTACCATACGAATGTACCAAAAGTTAGCAGACTTAAATACTTAATTTTTTTTCAAAGTAACTATAAAGCATATGAAATGAAAAATAAGTAAATGTTTGAGTCAAAATACAAATCCAAAAATGAAAACAAAAGTGAGTTCATCTCAGATAAACAAAGGTTATGACGTACCGAATCCCACGAGGTCTGGATCTAATTTACCAACACAGCTTTGTCTGGTATTCAGTTTTCCTCATGAACATAACATTGACGCCAAAGTGAACTCCTTTTCCCCTGAAGATTTTATGTCTTTTAACGCTTCCATTTCTATGTTTATGTTGCTTCCTCTAGCCAGAATAGCTTCCCACCACAGTTCCCCAAACTGCTACGACTCTCCCTTTCTTTAGATAGCTGTGACTAGTCCTCATCCCTTACTTACTCCTCATTAAAGTACCATTGCAAGGGTACTTTAATCAACTGCACGCATACCTGTTTTCCTAATAAAATGAGTTTCTTCAGGGGAGGAACCATTTTCATTCTTTTTCTTGTTGATTTCTTGGTTTCCTTCCTTCTTTCTTCTCCTCTCCCTTACTCCGTAACTACGACACGGCTATAGCAGATCTGAAATTGTGCAGGTATTGCAGGTATAATAAATACAACATGTTACCTAATCTTAGGGTGTTTACAATCTAGCAAGAAACACAGTCAAGCAAATAAACAATCATATGTATGTGCTTTGTTGGGGGACAAGCATATGGCAGGGTAATTCACGGTCTGGAAGTAATGATAAAAATTAAATATGCTAGATAATCACTGTGACACAACCATTTTTTAAAGAATTTTACATATTTTAACCTTTTAATCTTGATAACAATCCATGTAGTAGATGCAATTATTATGCTAATTTTACATGTGAGGATTTAGAGGCCTAGAGAGAAAAAAATCACTTATTCTGACAAATACAGCTGGATTTCAACTAAGGTGTTTGGCTCCAGAGTGCGTATTTTTAGCCATTGTATATAGGAACTTTCATTATATATATATAGCAGAAATATGCATTAATTAAATATTGAAACAACTTCTATGATATGTATGAAAATCAGTTTCTAATTAATCATATTTTAATTAATGAATAAGTTAGATTAAGTAAAATTTGTATATACATACCATACTTTAAATCTGTATTCCATGTCTGAATTATTTTTGTCTGATTTATGCTTATATTTTTAGAATTCCAGTGAAAAGGCACATTTTTACAAAACACAGGCCATCTAAGTGTTTTTCCTTCAATATCAAGCATGGCGCTGAAAACACAAAAAGTTTACACTAGAGAACTTAACTAGTAATTTTTGTCTTTCCAATGTGATTTAAGCTTAACCAACCTTTTCAAATTCATTCTTTATTGAATTGTTTTTAACAAAGACTGTAAATCAAAATTATCTGTGATTTTTTTTACAATAAACATGATTAAGCTTAATTCCCCCCAAGATTCTCATTGGTAAGTACAGTCTTGGATCCAAATACTCAATTAAGAATAACTGGGTCTTTCTGTAAGAATTGGAGCTTGAGGAATCAACTCAAGAAAATACTGACATTTTTTGCTACAGCAATTACTGTGAATTATAATGTACACATTTATCTCTGGCCTAGGAGTTTCATATCTTCTGCCAGTATCTATGAAATCGTGGCAGGTTAACTTGAAAGTAGGGTAAATCCTTCACAGTTATTGATATAACTTTTTCTGGGAGAGGCTCATCAGCAAGAAATGAACATTCACATCTGATTTTGATTTTAACAAGGCCCATATTGATATTTCATTTAGAATGTAACGATTGGCTGATCTATAATTAGTCTACCTTCTGAGTTAGCATTTTACTCAAGGAAATCTCCTATCCTAACGACTCCATCATTCGATATTTGACATGGACAATCAATCTATGGAATAAGCACTTATGACGTTCAGTCCTCACTCAGAATATTGTTACCCAGCCCCAGCTCCTTGTCATTCCTTAACTTCTTTCTTGGACATTGTATCCAATTGTGTCCGTCAGTTCTTACACTGCTATAAATAAATGCACAGGACTAGATAATTTACAAAGATAATCCTGTGGCTTACGGTTCCACAGGCTGTACAGGAAGCATGATGCTGCCATCTATTTGGCTTCTGGGGAGGCCTCAGGAAATTTAAAATCATGGCAGAAAGCGAAGGAGAATCAGGCTCGTCTAAGCTGGTCAAAATGAGGGGGGGGTGCTACACACATTTAAACATTACACACTTTTCAACAACCAGATCTCATGAGAATTCTCATGAGAAAAACATCAAAGGGATGGTGCTAAACCAGTTATGAAGGATTCACCCCCATCATCCAATTACCTCCCACAGGACCCACCTCCAACACCCGGAATTACAACCGAACATGAGGTTTTGATGGGGACACAGAACCAAACCATATCACGCCTGTCCTCACAAGCCCTCCCTTCTAATGACTCACACTCCACCTAAAACCTTCATAAAATACCTAAAAAGTTTTATTTTCTCCTCATGTCTTTTTTTTGGAGTGGGGCGGTGGGGGATGAGTGGTGGGAATTTCAGAGCGTTTATCATATAGTGGCTTGCACAGTAGTTACTATTACGCTTTCTCCCTTTTTAAATTTTAATCTCTTGGAGAATAGAAATGCAATCTTATTCATTTTAATGCTCTCCATCTCTTGTAGCCTAGCACAGTGACTTGAATTTAATGATTAGTAACTTTTAAAAATTATCATTATTGTTTTTTAGAGAGAGGGTTTCACTCTGTCACCAAGATTGAAGTGCAGTGGCCTTATCATAGCTCACTGTGGCCTTGAACTCTGGGGCTCAATTGATCCTCCCACCCCAGCCTCCTGAGTTGCTGGGACTACAGATGTGTGTCACTTCACCTGGCTAATTTTTTTAATTTTTTAATTTTTTAGTTTTTTTAGGGACAGGGTCTCTCTAGGTTGTCCAAGGTGGTCTTGAACTCCTGGCCTCAAGCGATCTTCCCACCTTAGCCTGCCAAAATGTTGGGTTTATTGGCACGAGCCACTGTACCCGGCAGTAAATTTTTTTGAATGAAAGAATTTTGAGTATATAACTAACATGTATTTATTGCATGTTCACCAAGCGTGTACTATGATTTCAACATAGACACTTTATTACTTTTTATGTGCCAAAAAATTAGACTATTGGTTATGTACCACATTCAGTAGACAAGAGCGTTGTCTACTTAAAATAGAATAAAGTATCAATAGGTCTTTAATGCCACACGTATATATTTAGTTTATTTATTTTAAAAGTTCCATGAAAAGTAACATGAATACATACACATAACAGTTAACCAGACTAAACTGTGTCTTATTAAAGACGTGCTCTTAGGCTAAGTCTTCAGTCAGTGACTCACAAATGGTTGTGTTTCATTAACCACCAGAGTCATTTGAAATCAGTGGTTGCTGCATGCATTAGGAAGCCCTTGTTAAAGGCTTCAATGACAGGATGTCAAATATCAAGGAAGCACGTAGGATGTAGATGAGAGTTCCACGCATTCTAACTTCATTATACGTCTCCATGTCTATATGAGATCTTAGTTTTTCTGAACGTTACTCATGATATTAGTGCTGGGACCCGGAACATCTGGATTCATGACTCTATCCCAAGTGTAATATACTCGGGATTTAGACAGCTCCGTAGATTAGTGGCTGAAGAAATAACACTTTGTCTTTTAGAGCTATGCTTACTAATTGTATATCAACTATGAATTACCAAACTAAATTGAAAAACATTATTTCTTAAGGTTCATTAAAGCCTATTTTTGTTATGCCATGGCAATTTTTTCTTCTTATATAATATATGATTATATGACTTTATGTGATATGAAAGATGTTCCACCTTCTTGGGACATAAAGTAAATCAATAACAAAGAAGGTGATTCAAAAATGTACTGGACATTAAAACGTCTTAGACTGGCCGGTCGGAGTGGTTTTCATACCTGTAATTCCAACACTTTGGGAAGCTGAGACAGGTGGATCAGTTGGAGTCAGGAGTTTGAGATCAGCCTGGTGATCTCAGTCAACATGGTGAAACCCATCTGTACTAAAAATATAAATATTAGCTGTGTGTGGTGGCACACACCTGTAGGCCCAGCTACTCTGGAGGCTGAGGAATGAGAATGGCTTGAACACGGGAGGCTGAGGTTACGGTGAGCCAAGATGGTGTCACCGCACCCCAGCCTGGGTGGCAGAGTGAGACTCAGTCTCGATAAAATAAAAAAACAAAATAGAATGAAAGAAAACACTTAGACTTAGGGAGACAAATGCTTGCAATACAAATGGGATTTAACTTTTAGTCTTAAAATCTGAATTTAAATCTTAGCTCCACAGGCAACGTACAACCCATGAAAGATGTGATACTGAATGGCATATATTTTGTGAAAAACAACTCTGTGGGTTATGGGGATGCTATTTTGGAGGGAGAAAGGATTGCTGGCATGAGAATACTTTGATAGCTGTAAGATGTGAACAGGACAAGATATTTTACAAGTTTTAAGGAAAAAATGTCAAGAAATCTAAAAAAATAAATAAAACTACAGAAAAGAAAGGTTCTCAAGTTTCTGGTTCGAAAACTGGTTGGGTAGAGTTACTGTAATACTATCTAAATTTTCTCAAATTTGCAAATAGTGACACTTACATATAAAGAAAATCATAATAAACCACCATTGCCATGTGACAGGCATGTGACAGGAGAGCATAGTGGAGGGGACAGGATGGAAATAATATTTCCCTGAATATTACTTGTTATTCAGGATTGAATTTGGAATAATAAAGTATTTTAAATATTCAAAAATAAAATGGAATTGAAAAGAAAAATCTATTGAACAAAATTCCTATAAGTGAAAAACCGACTGAACAAATGTATCTGTTTTCCAGTTGTTGACATAATGCATAAAGATAAATGAATAAAGACGAAGACTCCAGGTAGGTTTTGTTCAGCTTATAAACAATAGAAATTTATTTTTCATAGTTCTGGAGGCAGAGAAGTTGAAGATCAGGGTCTAGTAGATTTGATGTCTGGTGAGGACCTGCTTCCAGTTCACAGATGGCACCTTCTCACTGAGTCCTCACATAGTAGGAGGAACAAGTGCTAATGAGAACACTAATTTGGGATTTTATACTTAAAAGAATGTATTTCAAAAGCAAATAAAAAACTTAAAAATGCATTCAGGAGACTTATTACCAGTTACAATATGGGTATTACTATTTTGAAAATATCTGTGTATGTTGAGAATGAAGTGAATAAGTAACTACAGGTATATAAATATGATTTGGTAACATAATTCATAAAAAACAAGAGAAATAATCATAAAATCATAATGTCAAGACTCTAGGACAGTAATATGAAGTGGAAATACCAGCATGATCTCATAACCAAATTGTTTTTTAAGCTAAATCATTCCAAATTCTATATACTGACAAAGTTCAGATTATGTTTCATAAAAACAATTTTTTTACTAAAGAGAATGAGGACTTATGAGCAGCAACTATTAATAATACAAGGTCCAGAATTATGCAAATAAATGGTCAAAGCAGATTGAGAGAGGTGGAAAGAACAGACCTATTGGTTTTGAGTTCCTCTAGGACATGAAACTATTAGGGTGGTCAGAGTTCTGATTTGGGGGTCTAGGTATGATATTTAGTAAGTATTTGTTAAATTTCTGTAACTTTAAAGAACTGAATCTAATGATCTTTGGGATGCTGGCAGTTTTCAAAATTTATGTGATTCAGTATTTTCCACTTGAAGGTAAGTGACTTTAAGTGAAGTGACTATATTTAGGAAAACTCAGAGATAGAATGCTGGTACTTAATTAGAGGCACTGGAATAATCTCTCAAAATTAACGGGATACTGTCAATTCCAGAGTCAATTTTCTGAATGAGTTATTTATATTTAGTAGGTCAAAAGACCTACTACTTTTATTTAGTAAAACTAGTACTGCCCGCTCCCTTTTGCCATTTTTCCTAATTTATAATTAGTTTAAATTGCATGCTTTATTGTCTGTTTTGGTTGTTTTATCACACGTAAAAATAAGAATGTCAAACTGTAAAAATAAGTATGTATTCCATTATTTTATATCCCACATCTAAAATGTGCATTAAAATTTCCCGAGTCCTTACAGTCAATTTCAGTTCACCTTTAGTTTTTTATTTAGACTTCCTTCCCAAGTATTTGTGATTCTTTTTATGAAAAAGTATTTCCTGACATCTGCCTTGAATTTCCTTTTCCCCCCAGTCCCATTCATGAACTCTCATCTTGTTATCTTCTGTAAGTGGAAAATAGTCTGCTTGACATTATTTCTATCATGTTTAGTTCTGTGTAGTTCTGTGTATTTCAGAGAAATCTTTCTTAATTATGTTCTTCCCGGGAGAGTACTTAATCTTTTCTAGCCTGTCTTTATAGATTTTTACCTGTTGGCCCCAGGATAAACCCAAATGTTTTCTAAAGTAACTTTGATAGTTTGAAAGTCTTGGGTACTTTATTAAAAGAAGCCCCATTAAAACAATATTCACAAAATATCAAAACTAAACTTTCAGGCTTTGGAGAAATTTGTTTTCTTTCACAATAAGCAGAACATCCAAAGAACAGACAAGGTGGCATCAAACACAACACAATTTCTTGTACACTTTGTTGATAAACAGAAGGGAAAAGGAATTCACCTCTTTCCCTTTTGTTTATTACCCTTAGTACCTTAAGGGTTCACACTGAATGATGAAACATATATATATATATATATTTTTTTTTTTTTGAGACGGAGTTTCGCTCTTGTTACCCAGGCTGGAGTGCAACGGCGCGATCTCGGCTCACCGCAACCGCCGCCTCCTGGGTTCAGGCAATTCTCCTGCCTCAGCCTCCTGAGTAGCTGTGACTACAGGCACGCGCCACCATGCCCAGCTAATTTTTTGTATTTTTAGTAGAGACTGGGTTTCACCATGTTGACTAGGATGGTCTCGATCTCTTAACCTTGATCCACCCGCCTCGGCCTCCCGAAGTGCTCGGATTACAGGCTTGAGCCACCGCGCCCGGCCAATGAAACAATATTTTTAAGTGTTCCTCTTCCTTTAATGTTTGTACTTTATATCCAACAGAGCAGAAAGATCTAATTCCTAGAAGACATTAAAATTAAATTAATCTTTCCATTTAAGTTGTTTCTTATATTTATTAAACTCGGGTCAAAACGATAAAAGGGACAAGTTAAAAAAAAAGATGCATTACAATCAAAAGGGAAAGCAGTTGCTACTCTTATTTAAATGAACAATTAAGGTAGTAGCTCAAAATTCACAGTGGAGTGAAATATAAGAGAAAATGTATGTTTTATCAATCAATATTCTACTAACACATAATGCGAATTAATGACTTCCTATATAAACGAGAAAAAAGCTTATTTTTACTTTGTGTAATGCTAAATATTTTCCATGATAGGATATTCCCAGTTAAATTGCTATTTTAAGTGAACAAACACACTGAAGCAATATGCAGAGTACACATCAGCTGGCAAGAGATCAAAGATTATCAGTTCATGTGTCGTTTTCTGTGTAAATGGCAGAACAAGTATACTGAATAGAATTAATAATTTTCAAAATTTGAGCATCAAATATATTTTAATGAATGCTTTGTGTGAGTAGCTCTTATAATAGGGATGTAAACTGGTAAAGTTTACCAATCATCTCTGTTAATAATATCATTTGGCATTCAACAGAATTTGTAATACTGGTCACACAGTCCAGCAAAGCAATTCTAGAAACTGGAGCTTTTATTTCCTTTCCAAGGAGAATTGAATTCAGCTTAGAAATCTGATCAACTCAAAAGAGATTGCTGAAGTTATTTTGGATTTATAAGTTGTGCAGGGAAAAAGTAAAACTGGCTTTTAGACAACAACAAAAAACAGACTATTCACTAAGTGCCTCTCTGCAAAACAGAGAATTTATGTTGCATCTTATGGAATGGCTTCTGAACACATGGATACATGAATGTCCTTGTAATGTCTGTGTAGGTAAAAAAAATTAAACAGATCAATGCATTATGTCATAAAGACATGTTTAACAGTTTTCCGTGTGTTTACTAAACAATTGTTAAAAAGTCTAATTAGGTATTACTGAGGAGTACAATATAAAGTAAGGTTGTGGATCCTTTGGAGGTTGTAAAAGAAGAATCATCCTTTTCCCAACTCGAACGTAGAATAATTGGTTTTAAAATAAATCCATCAACTATTCGTTTGCATTATATAATACGAGTTTGTTTTGCTTTTTAAACAAATGTTCTATTAATTAGTTACTCTGAGTTATTTGCATCTTTTCAATACAGAATGTTATACTTTACAAATTTTACAGTAGCAAAAATGTGAGCCACTCACTATTCTTTATTATAAATCTCACACTGAAAGAAAAGTTGTGAAAACTAAACCTTTGGGCGGCATCATTGCTCTATCAAGGAAAGAAACCAGAAAAAAGAGTACAGCGTCGGCCAGGCGCGGTGGCTCACGCCTGTAATCCCAACACTTTGGGAGGCCTAGGTGAGCAGATCACGAGGTCAAGAGATCGAGACCATCCTGGCCAACATGGTGAAACCCTGTCTCTACTAAAAATACAAAAAATTAGCTGGGCATGGTGGCGCGTGCCTGTAATCCCAGCTACTCGGGAGGCTGAGGCAGGAGAATTGCTTGAACCTGGCAGGCGGAGGCTGCAGTGAGCCGAGGTCACACTGTTGCACTCCAGCGTGGTGACAAAGCGAGACTCTGTCTCAAAAAAAAAAAAAATAGTACAGTGTCAAATAGTACAAATGAAAAATAAATAAAGGGAAACCTAGTCATTCTGCATTTTCTTGAAGAGTAGATTAGAGTAATAACAATAGCTCCCTGAGTAACCCTTTACACTTAACAACGGACCCTCTCTACTTCTGTTTCATTCTTTTTCACTTATAATTAGTTCATTCCTTCTGCCACAGTTGTAGTCAACTATACAATTTATTTACAAGATTTAACCCAAAGTCAGATAGTTTGCAAATGTAAATTTAAGTCTCTTAAAGTTCATATTTCCTTTTGTATTGAGATAGGCACAAGATATTGATTATAATTATTAAGATTGCTACACACGCTTTTATTATTTTTAGTTTAAATTGAGCTGAATGTGGGCAGATAGCTATATATTTACTGTTTTTTATAATCAGAAATATAAATTGCTTATTTTTTCTATCTGACTTTACCTTTCAAAAATCTGAAAACAACCTTTCAGCCCTAAAATTCATTCAAAAGACAATTTTTAAAAGAAAACCAGTTTTATAAGTTCTTATGGCCTACCCTGTGAGTAAATTATTTCTCTTCTAGGAAAATAACTGGTCACTTGAAAATTATTTAGCTTTATTTCAGGTCAATCCATTAAAAACTTAAAATGACAAGGCAAAGATGAAAACTTCAGTGATTAGTTTTTGAGTTGCTCTTCCAGTGCTGAGCACTGTAAGCCATAGGTCCCCTCTGGACGCATCAAATAAAAGTCAGCCCCAATGTGAGAGAATTCGGCATAGACATATCCTTAAACAGTCAGAAATAAAAGCTGACAATATCAAGCTAGACTTTGGCTTCCTCCTTCCTATTCCTTATGTTTCTTTCCCAGATTATTATTCCATTAAACAAATTCTTTATCCCACTAAATCCTTTTAAACCCCAGTTCTCTTCACATGTCTTTCAAACTGAACCAATCTGATTTCTCAGGCACGAATTTCTTTAGACTTCTACCATTGTTGACAATTCCTTTTAAGTCATGTTTTCTGATTTTTTTATGCATATCAGTTAGCCTCTTATTTTCAAGTAGCATATTAATATTTTAAAGTGGCTTTTAAGTGCTCCAGGGTGAAATACATAAAAATTATGTTGTCATGATACGGAAAGGCATAGCCTCAAACTGCTTTGTAACGACAATTGAAATTTTGAACAAATTATTTAAGTTTTTTACCCCTCCTTATCTTCATATGTAGAGTAAGGCCTCCTTTACTGAGTATATGAAAACACTTTTTAAACTATTATTACTATGCAAATATTAATTATTCTTATTCTTATCTTTCCTATGTGCCTTCTCTCCAAACCAACCCTTAAAATTAGTGTTAACTACAGGGAAGGTGCCAACTAAAAGCAAACATGAAATTAATCTATTTTGTTTTCTCTTTTTCTTCCAAAAATAAGTTAATAATACTAAATATGCATATTGACCTTGTTTTGTAATCTTTCTACAACTATAGCACTATCGAAACAGCAGCCGAGGTTTATATTTAAAGTCATACTCTTGTGGGAAAATGGCCAGAATTATCAAAGTGCAATGACACAATTTTGAAAGAGAATCTAGTTCCCTTTATTCTAGCTTTTCATTCATCGTGCCCTTTCTCACATTAGCTAATTTCACAAGTGACTTCTCAATGGTCAAAAGAAAGTTTACTGGGCTATCACGCATTTCCTTGAATACTCTGGATTCCCTTTGTTCAGTACCAATTATAAAACAGACTTTATATCTGTAATGTTAATAGTAGTGAGATACTAATACATAGACTCTTTTTAATACAATAATAAAAAATTATTTTGATTCAGTTTTATCATTAGTGACTAGAAATATATAATTAAAGACAAGATCGACTCTTCAAAACCTTTACTGTATTTTTGGTCATTTTATTTTCGATGTGCTATTAGGAACTGGCTACACAATTGATTGCCACATGCTGACCTTATAAACTATCAATTCAACTGAAGATGAGGTCCACCTCTATTTTCCCTCTAAGGGTGCTATCACTCCAATGACTAAGTTCTGACTCACTCTCTTGGCTGAGACTCAAACATAAATATGTTTAATCAGGTAAAATTATAAGATGGTTTATGAATGCACTAAATATCCCGGAGAGTATATCTGAGGCTAGTGAATATAAATCAGGGATAATTTTAACATCCTCTTAGAATAGCCAATGACAACAGATGCCCCAAAGATTTCATGGTCCTTTTGATACTCAGAGTACCTTGAGATTTGTGAAGGACCAGTAACCTTGTGTTAGCAATCTGACTCGAATGTCCTTTGCCATTTCTTGTTCTTATGGAAATTTGACTGTTTACTGAGGACAATTACCCTGCAGCTTTTTCAAGCTGAGTTTTATTTTGTTTTGTTTTTGTTTTCTTCTCTCTTCCTCTCACATGAGTGATACCCTTTTTGTTTTCATCTGCTCTGTTTCAAAGAAGTTCTACATTTTCTTCCACAGATACTCAGTTTTTCTAAAGCACAAGTTGTAAGACTAAACTCTTTTTATTGACGTCATCTATTTATATCCACGTCAGTTTCCACCTTCACACCACATTTATTCAAAGCTTTCATGTCTAGATCACTCGGTTCCTTTTTATCACTACTCTTACCTTAATTTTGGTGTCTTTCGACAATTTTTCTACCTCCAGTAAGAATGCAGAATTCATTGATTTCATCATCTTTTCAGTGTGGAAATTCCTTTTTGTTTCCTTTTTTATGCAGCTAATAGACGTGATGTGTTACCAAACTATTGTGTTGTAAAACAGCTGCTGCTGCTGTGCTCTTTCCTCCTTCCACTCCATTTCCCTATCTCTCCACAGAAAACCCCCAATCCTATTTTGAAGAACGTTTATAGTTATGCAAAGTGCCTACTGATGTGGAAATTGTTGATGCAGGAGAAAGAGTGAATATTTCAGGAACAAATTCTTAGAATAGGTCGGAGGTAATAGAAAAGAGAATCTGGGCCGGGCTCGGTGGCTCAAGCCTGTAATCCCAGCACTTTGGGAGGCTGAGGTGGGTGGATCACAAGGTCAAGAGATCGAGACCATGTTGGTCAACAAGGTGAAACCCCGTTTCTACTAAAAATACAAAAAATTAGCTGGGCATGGTGGCGCGTGCCTGTAATCCCAGCTACTCGGGAGACTGAGGCAGGAGAATTGCCTGAACCCAGGAGGCGGAGGTTGCGGTGAGCTGAGATCACGCCATTGCACTCCAGTCTGGGTAACAGCGAAACTTACTCTCAAAAAAAAAATAAATAAATAAATAAATAAAAGAAAAAGAAAACAGAATCTGGTGCACAAGTGAGCAGTTGGCCCATACGTTATAAACAGTTTATCTGTTAAAATAGGTATCTTTAGCTAGTGAATGTAAATTAAGGAAAATATGAGCACAGGTGTTGTGGTCATATTCACAGAACGGTTATAACAATGGGCCATGGACTCTAAGAAGTTAAGTGAGAACATGAAGTGAGCTATGGTGAGTAGATATGTGAGCTGGAGATCAGGCGAGTCGAAAATGTTTAGGGTAAGAGCATTACAGTTGTCATACTAAGAGGATGAGAGTGGAATAACTGGATGACAATGTCAAGGAATTGGATGCATGAAAACAAAGTTTTGATGATGGTGCAGTTACTAATAATAAGGTCTAGGTACAATTACAAGAGATAATTTGTGAATGAGCACATTCATGTTGATTAAAAAAGTTGCTTTATGAGAATTTTATTCTATAAGAAATAATGAAATAAGTTACATGCTGTTTTAAAATCAGATCAAATATTATTTCTTAAAATTTAAAGGTACCCTTAAGTTGAGTCATCTGCTAATCTAGATTCTAAAATAACCAGTCTGCACTTATAATATCTTCAATTCATTTTCTTAAGCCATGAGAATCTGAACAAACCAGTATGAACTTTTCCTAAAAATATGCTTATATGTTAAATAAATACATACACAAAATTTCAGAACATTCATATCCCTTCTGAAATTTGTCATGAGATCTCTTGAAGATAAATATTTATTTAGAAGTGTTTAGGGTCAGATTTTTCGTAGGTTTTAACTGCTGATGAACCTGCCATTTTGAATTGTAAGCATCACATGTACGATGACAAAGGCACTCTAGTGTTAAAAGCCATCACATTAGCTAAATTGCTATGCTTAAGCCATCTTTCTACTAATGAAAATTCTCCATAAACAGAGACAGGTGCATACTAAAACATATTTTTCTTCTCTGCTCCATATCATGGGATTCCAAACTAAACTGAACTGTTGAACATAGAAAATATTACTGTCTTATCCAAGAAGGTTCATTTTGCCTGACTAAAGATATTTGGAATCTTTATACTTCAAGTCCAAGGTATATATTTTCTTTACTTCTAGGTTAAGCTTTCCATGAGTCCTTCTCTATCTTCTGTGGCTTAGAAAACAGACCACTTACTTAAAAATGCTCTAGGCTATGACCTGAGATATCTACTTTTTAGTACCAAGTCTTTGATTGTGGGGTATGTTTCTGTGTGTGGGTCATGTGGGCGACTTAATACATTTTGATTTCTTTATTTATAGCTATTAGGTGAATGTTTTTCCTCTCTGAAACTCGTGTTGAAACTTAATCCCCAATGTAAGTGTCTTAAGAGTTGTGGCCTTTGAGATACGACTGAGTCTTGAGGACTCTGCCCTAATGAACTGATTAATCTATTCATGGATTAATGTGTTATCATGGGAGTGGGTTAGTTACCAAGAGAGTGAGTCCTTTGTAAAAGGCAACTTGGCTTCTTTCTTGTGCCTCTCTTGTGCTATGATGGCTTCCACTACGTTACAAGGCAGCATGAGACGAGCACCGGAAAGTGACCACATGCAGCCTCTTGACCTTAGACTCTCCAGCTTCCGGAACTATAAGAAATACATTTCTTTTATTTATAAGTTATTTATATGATAAAATGTGAGAATATTATAATGTCACTCATATTGATAATCCAAACGATTTCAATAAATAATCTATTTACCACCAGAAATGGATAATTTACAAATAATGTAGCACAATCTCCTTCTGAAATTGTATATGACTACATTAAGAAATCAAATATAACAAATCTGTGAATACATTTATTAGGTACTTACGATGAATTAATTGCTATACTTTGTAGACGGGGTTATAAAGACGAAAGAAAAATCCATGTCCTTAAGAAACATTTGGTCTGTTTGAAAATAAGAAATTAAATATAAAATTTATATTTTTAAATTTATTAATAGATATTTTAGAAAACTGCTTTTAATTTAATTATACAGATTGTAAATGTCATACTAGATTGTGAGAGGAAATTCCTTTAGGTTATCTTAGTTCTACTAAATCTATTAGTTTATTTATTGCTTTAAATTGTTTTAATTGAGCATCTATTGTATGTTAGAAATTTTGCTAGCCTTAGGTGGAAAGTCAAAAGTGAATATGACACACATTGTCAAAACAATGAAACATCTGAGACTGTTATCCCCTTTGCAAGTAAACACGTCAGCTTCGCAGTTTTATGGATAGTGGTGGAGGATGAGACTCCTGGTCTAAGATAAAGGTCTTTATACTTATGCCACATCAAGAAGTAGGAGCTTCAACCTACTTGCCTTTGTGATGGAGGAAGACATTTATTACACTGTCCAGTGAGCAACCCTGCCCTCAAGTTTTCAGAGAAATACTAATATGCCAAGGCTGTTCGCCATATTGCCATCAAGGATAAGCTAGTCCAAAACAAAACAGTCAGAACCTATATTAGTTCTCTGTTTCAATGCCACAAATCACCACACATTTAGTGGATTAAACAATGTATTTAAAATCTCCTAGTTCCTGTGAGTCAGCAGTCTGGGCATGATGACAGAGTCCTCTGTTTTTAATCTTACGAGGTCAAATTTAAGATGTCAGCTAAGTTGAGTTCTTCTCTAGAGCTCAGAATCTTTTTCCAGTCTTAGTTGGTTGTTAGGAGAATTGAGGTTCTGGTGATTGCAGAAATGAGAACTCCTTTTTCTTGCTGTTTTTTCATCTAGGAGTCATACTCAGCTCCTAAAAGTTACTTGTAGTCCTTTGCTGTATTGCTCTCTCAAAGGCCTTTTCACAATATGGCAGCTTATTTGTTTTTAAAGCCAACAGGTGAGTCTCTCACTGCAGTCCTCTGAAATAGAGAGTCCTACACAAAACCATGGGAGTAACCAGCTCATCATCTCTGCCATATAACCTAAGTTAATAAAGGAATTGACTGTTCCACACTTTTGCCATATTCTGTTGGATGGAAGGATGTCAAAAGTTTCTTTCATCCTTAGCAGGAGGAGATTATATTGGAGTGTGACTCATTGGAGGTTACATTACGATGCTTCTGATCACGAGACATGCAGAAAAATGAGAGACAGATGGAAAATTATCTCCCGAAAGACATAAGCCTTGTTAAAGGGAAGCTTATGTTTTACAGATCTTCCTCGACTTCCTACACAGAGATTACATACATTTATAAGTAAACACATACATAAATTTAGTAATTAAGGATTGTGATAAGTGATAAGAAATAAACAGAGAGTGTGATAGAATAATAGAAGCATTATTTTGGAGATATAAGAGATTCTTTGAGAATGTTACACGTTAGATAAATATTGAGTTGGGAGAGGGTTAACTTTGGAATGGTACACAGAAAAAAGAAAGAAACTTACAAGGTTTCAAGGGGGCTCACAGCGAGTACTCAAGTTAAACTGAAGCATAACCGTTAAAATGATGAGAAGTTACATTAAGGATGGGGATGCTTCTAAATGACGAAACACAAAGTTTTGATTTTATCGTATAGGCAGTAAGAGACTTAGGGAAGCTGGAATGGAGGGAGGAAGTGTGATTAAGAGAATGAAATTTAAATATTTACACATAAGCTCTGTTTTGTAGGGTAGTAAGATAACCAAGTGGAAAATATTCTGCAAGTAGTTAGAAATGGGTGTTGGGAACGCTGAAAGAAAGAAAAATGTAGATTTGAACACTAGGTGTAGAGCGAAGATTTCTGATGTCATGGGACTGCTGGAGCTACAGAGAGAAATATACAAAGAGAAATAGCAAGCTGGCGGCTAAACTGCTGAGGACAGGAGGAAAATGAGTTAGCAAAGCTGATGAAGGTACCAGAAGAACCAGGATAATGTGGCATAAAACAAGAAAACAAACGAAAAAAATTAAATATTTGGAGAATCTCTAATTTTTTTAAAGCATTTTTTGAGTTTAGAACTGTTTTCTTGTATACATTTAGGGGGTACATTGTGAAGAGTGGGGTAGAGTTTTGAATAGAGACACTTCAAAAAGGAGTAAAGACAATTTTCAGGGATGTGAAGAAATTGTTTGGCAGGCAGATAGCACCACTGAGATCAGTATAATTTTGGCTGGGGCTAAAATATTCAGAGCCCTTGGAAGTGTTTGTAGATATAAACCTATTTATAGTATTTCATAAACCTATAGGATATTGTGCATAACTTGTTACTCTTGGATATATGGTAAAAGAAAACTAACTATTGTATAGTCCCCAATTTCATGGCATCAGAAATCTCCACTCCTCATCTAATATTAGAATCTACATTTTACTTTCTTTCAGAATTCCCATCACCCATTTCTAATTACTTGCTGAATATTTTCCACTTGGTTATCTTACTACATACAAGGCCGAGATCATATATAAACATTTAAATATCATTCTCTTAATCATACCTCCTCCCTTCTTTCCAGCTTCCCTGACTCTGCTACTACCTATATAATACGCGGATGGAAATAGAAAACGTCTAGTGCTACTAGTTCTAAAATAATTAAACTTTCTGGGAACTGTCTCGGTAAGGGGAACCTGAAGCACATCACAGACACTTAGGGAAAAATTACTGGCCTTCTCTGCATCCAGGTCTAACCATGCAGACCAATTCTGGTCCCCTTTTGTGTCTCCATAGCAAAACTGTGTGTCCATGCAAGGGAATATGATTGGATAATATTATCCCAACTCCACAACGCTTTTATGCATATTTTCTATGGTGATATTATAGTTACCACAGAATGCAAATTTGAGGTACAGATGTAGCCTACTTTATGCAAAATTTTTGGCATTTGCTTTCAAATTTGCCTAATCTCTGATTTGCAAGTTTCCTTGTATATATATATATATATATATATATATATATATATATATATATAATAACTTTCAGGAATAAGGTAAAATTGCTTTGAAATCACCTCTAAAGGCATTGACAAGGATCTAAGTGTGAAAATGGAATAATACTACGTTTGTTAAATAATAATTCCAATACTACGTTTGGAATAATACTACATTTGTTAAATCCAAATAGGATAGTGTCTTTTATCAGTTTGTTCTTATGGAACCTGCATAGTAAAGTGGTGGAAAAACCAAGAAACCAGGCCTTCAGATATTGTCTGTTGACAATGTTGATCTTAATTTTAAAGTTTTGCTACTATTGACATTACTTCCTTTTAATCTCTGATATTTAAATTAATTTTGAAATGTGGGATAAATACATGGAGGTACTGAATACAAGAATTTATCCAAAGATCTTAAAAAAATTACAGCCTGGTGTTCACACACACACACACACACACACACACACACTTTAAACCAAGTTAAGAAGCCATAAGTATGAATTTATTTTTGTAAAAATTGAATACTCGATTATAAACATGCTATACTCACATGCCCGTTTGTACATATATTGAAAATGTCTATAAGGTTACGAACATGGTTGCAGCTTGTGAAAAACTAGATGAGGAGGTTTTTCCTTATTCAGCGAAGCTTTGTATTTAATAATGAACATAATAAGCCTAAATGTATATATTAGTAAACTAACTTTAAAATGAAGTTATTATAAGTAAGACATGATAAGGACCTGCATTAGAATACAACGTTATGTAGATTGAAGTATAGTTGATGGGAGGAGACTTTTTTGATACTGATATGTAGGAAGTGGAGTTGGCAGGATATGGTGACACTTTAGACAAGAAGGGCAAAGATTTAGAGTTCATGCCATGGCTCATTTTCCTGGTTAAAGTATATTTCACCTTAAGCCATAAGGCTATTGTTGTTATTAATGAAGATTAATCAATAATCAAACACTCTGTAATACTTTCTTGTCTAATGCAAGAAAAGCACATGACCTAAATATTTCTACACTATTATTAAGCTAACACTTTTTTTTTTTACTTTGACAAAAGAAACTGGCATTAGCTTAAATTATTTTGGAAATAATATTGATGACAGTGATTTTGATCTGGAATCTCTGCTAAAAACTAGAGTAGAAAGAATTTCTGACTACCTAACAGTGGACTTTTTCTTTATTCTAATCTGCTCTATATTCCAGGATCAAGGTTAGTAGTTCTTTGGGGATAAGATCAATTTAGTAAATATTACATCCAGTTAAGAAAAGATATCTACTATCTGATATAGGTATGTATTTACTCTCTTGGAGACTTTTTTTTCTATTCAAGAATAATCAGGGCATAGTTATTCTAGGCAGTAATAACGCAACTTCAGTAAGCAATATCTACACTTGTACCAAATACCCACAAGTATTAAATTTTTCAGTGCTCAGAAACTTATTTTAATTTTTGAACTGAATATCTTTGATCCATAGTTTTTGCTGAATTATATGGATAGAAAGATCTAAGAAACGAAATTTTTATTTTAAAAACATATTTATAATGTACATATTTAATTGTAGTTTATTAGCCATATTTTTTTTTTTTTTTTTTTTTTTTTGAGATGGAGTTTCACTCTTGTTATCCAGGCTAGAGTGCAATGGCATGATCTCAGCTCACTGCAACCTATGCCTCCTGGGTTCAGGCAATTCTCCTGCCTCAGACTCTCGAGTAGCTGGAACTACAAGTGCCTACCACCATGCCCAGCTAATTTTTGTATTTTTTGTAGAGATGGAGTTTCACCATGTTGCCCAGTCTGGTCTCAAACTCCTGACCTCAGGTGATCTGCCTGCCCTGGCGTCCCAAAGTGCTGGAATTACAGGCACGAGCCCTCCCGAACCCAGCCATACTTTAAGGGATATATTACTTGCTTACTAAAGCCTCATCGAAATTTATGACTAGGCGTAATTTGTCTTATTTTAAAAAAATTATAATATGTAGCCCACGTAATATAAATATTTGAAAGTAATTCTGAGTTTACATAATGGAAAAAATAAGAGAAATGTTGATGGCTTAACTTTATCCATAAAAAAATCATGGAAAATTGATACCAGATTTGAAAGTGCGTGTAACATATTTATGCTTTTATATTAATTTGCATGTGATTCTGAAAGTTTTAAGACAAAGTCTCTTCTGAGTTAAATGCGCAGTAGCATTGTTTTAAATTAAAGATGAGGGGGGCTCTCGTATTGCTTTATATTTGTTTCTGAAGAACATCTTTTACTCATTTTCTATAACACATAATTACATTGCATGTCCCATAGTTACTGTCAGAAGTGTAGGAGTGTATTAAAAAGTTCATCTTTAGAAAACTCATTGTTGTAATTTCAAATATCCACTGCTAATATGCACCCCTATCTTCAGTTACATTGTCTTATAATAATAACCATTTGTTTGTGAAGAGAAGATTACTGTATTCAAAATTTCCAGGTGATCTATAATTCTGTAAAAATAATTCTAAAGCAGAACTGGAAAACTTGCATACATTTCAGGATAAAAGATAAAACCATTGTTTTAGTCTTTGAAAACACGTAAAGACTTGGAAGTTATAAAAAAACTATAAAAATTATAAAATTGACATAAACATAGATAATACATGCTTACTGCTTGAGATATGCTTTCTATAACAAGCACAAGTTTTGAGTAACCAAAGTTTTTCCTCTTTCTCAAAGACACAAATCAATTTTATGATTATATTAATTTGCTTATGTTTTAGCAGATTTTGTTTCATAGGGGTTTTCCGAGAATCTTTAAAGGAGTAATTCAGTCCTTCCATTAGCAGAATCAACTAATTTTGCTTCTATGAATGTTTGGAAGCCATTTATCCTTAGCACCTTTAAGTACTGCATGGTGGCGAAGAGTTCAGGATCTGCATCTAGAGTATGTGTGTTGCATCCCATTCTCTTTGTAGCTAGGTGACATGTTAACTGTTCTGTGACTCAGAACTTTCTTTTATGTATATATATTTATTGTACTTTAGGTTCTGGGGTACATGTGCAGATCATGCAGGATTGTTGCATAGGCACATACATGGCAATGTGGTTTGCTGCCTCCACCCCCCAGTCACCTATATCTGGCATTTCTCCCCTTGTTATCCCTCCCCAACCTCTCTACCCCCTGCTGCCCCTTCCTTAGCTCCCCCAAGAGACCCCAGTGTGTGATGCTCCCCTCCCTGTGTCCATGTGTTCTCATCGTTCAACACCCATCTATGAGTGAGAACATGCAGTGTTTGATTTTCTGTTCTTGTGTCAGTTTGCTGAGAATGGTGGTTTCCAGATTCATCCATGCTTTCTTATTTAATATGTAATCATTAATCATACTACCTAGACTGAACCTAGATTGAAGGTTTATTGTAAAGGATTAAATGACACATAAAGAGATAAACATATTTTCTGAAATATTTTAAGTGTTCAATGAATAACTGGTATTATTTTTGAAATGTTTGAAATACATAAAATAATCAAATGGCAATGAAAAAAATTTAGTAAATTACCAATTGATATATATTTATATACCTAATAATAGAATTCATGTCCATTTACCCAAGTTCAAACTCCTTCACCAGTTGCCCAATGCATATATTTCCTTGGGTGGATTTCATCACAATGAACTGAACAGACACCAAAGGAAATATACACTCCCCATCCTAAATGAGTGCTTCTTACTGAATCTCCTCTCTATTAAGTGTCCGGTCATTTGTGGGTTATATCTTGGATTAATTTTTGACTGACGTTTCTTTCATTTAATATTTTGGGAGAGATTGGTGGTCTGTCTTTTCCAATGGGACCACTTGCCACACTATCATCATTCACCTCTTTTGTTTTAATAACCTAACTGTTTTCTTTGTTCTGTCTTTTTATATATTGTCCTTCCTGGCCTACCTCTAAAATTTTACTGTTTTTCGTGACTGTTTCTGGCACACTCTGTTGTTAGCCCCATGTATGCTTTACTCTTCCTTCCAAACACATTCGACCCTTAGGCTTCAGCTCCCACTAAGATTTGTAACTCTATCTCCAATTTCTGTTCTGCATTTTGACTCCATATATCCAGGACGCACTACATTTTAACAGAGATTGTGCCTTCAAATGTATTTGGACACAAATGTGTAATTTTCTAACCCCAAAAGGTTTGGTAAGGTAGAGGTTTTCTTTTCATCTAGTTTTTTGAGTTAGAAACTTCTGAGTCATTTTTTTCCCAACTTTACCTCCTCTCATTCTTGAAATACAGTTAATCAGTTTTCAAATCTTGTTGATCCTATTTCCTACATCTCTCTAGCCTTCAAACCCACTGCTACCACGGAGCTTCAGAGGTCCATTAACTCAGAATCTTTCAATTGTGTGATAATTGTTCTTCTCTTTGTACCTTTCTTGTCCCTTTCTCATTCCTGATCAATACACTGGCCAGACTTCTCGAGTAGGTGTCATGTTATGTAACTTCCTTTCTGGGATTCTAATTTTGAGGCATGGATGATGATTTTCTTATATCAACAAAAAGTAACCACACCAGCACTTTGGGAGGCAATGGCAGGTAGATCATTTGAGGCCAAAAGTTTGAGAGCAGCCTGATCAACATAGTGAAACCTCATCTCTGCTACTAATAGAAAAAATTAGTTGAGCATGGTCGCACATGTCTGTAATCTCAGCTGCTTCGGAGGCTGGGCAAGGAATCGCTTGAACCAAGGAGGCAGATGTCACAGTGAGCTGAGATCATGACACTGTTCTGCAGCCTGGGCAACAGAGTAAAACTGTCTCAAAAAAAAAAAAAAACCCACAAAATTGGTTCTTAGTATCATTTTATAGTTAACATTTAACTTTTATCTAATCTGAAGTTACTAATTTCTTAAGAACACTAAAGAAACACAAAGAATTTAAATAGATTATCCAAAGTCACACCGCCATAAAAAGGCAAAGAAGGATTTCTTTAAACTTTTATTTTGGGTTCAGGGATACACGTGCGATGTTGTTAAATCAGTAAACTGCGTTTACAGGGGTTTGGTGTAGAGATTATTTTGTCACCCAGGTAATAAGCATAGCACCTGACAGACAGTCATTTGAAATTCTCCCTCTTCCCAATTTGCACCTTCAAGTAGGCCCTGGTGTCTGGCGTTTCCTTCTTTGTGTCCATTTATACTCAATGTTTACCTCCCACTTATAAGTGAGAACATGTTGTATTTGATTTTCTGTCTCTGCATTAGTTCCCTTAGGATTGTGTCTTTTAACTCCATTCATGTTGCTGCAAAGAACATGATCTTTTTTTTTATGCCTGTATGGTATTCCATAATGTCTATATATCAAACTTTATCCAGTCCATCACTGATGGATATTTAAGTTGATTCAATGTATTTGCTATTGTGAGTAGTACAGTGATGAACATGAGTTCATGTGTCTTTAAGGCAGAATGATTGACATTCCTTTCCGTACATATCCAGTAATTAATTACTGAGTCAAGTGGTACTTCTGTTTTAAGTAAGTTCTTTGGAAAGTTGCCACACTGTCTTCCACAGTAGCTGACCTAATTTACACTCTCACCAACAGTGTACAAACATTCCCTTTTCTCCACAGCCTCACCAGCTTCTGCTGTTTTTTGACTTTTGAGTAATAGCCATTCTGACTTTTGTGAGATGGTGTCTCATTGCGGTTTTGATTTGAGTTTCTTTAATGATTAGTGATGTTGAGGAGTTTTTCATATGCTTGTTGGCTGTGTGTACGTCTTCTTTATTAAGTGTCTGTTTATGTGTGTCACCTGTTTTTTAATGGAGTCACACGTTATTTACTTGTTAATTCATTTAAGTTCCTTACACATTCTGGGTATTAGACCTTTGTCCAATGCATAGTTTACAAACATTTTCTCCCCTTTGGTATGTTGTCTCTTTACTCTGTTGATAGTTTATTTTGCTTTGCAGAAGCTCTTTAGTTTACAGCCCATTTGTCAATTTTTTGTTTTTGTTACAATTGTTTTTGGTGTTCATCACAAAGTCTTTGCCAGGGCCTGTGTCCACATGATATTTTCTCGGTTATCTTTCAGGGTTTTCACAGTTTGAGGTTTTACGTTTAAGTCTTAAATCCATCTTAAGTTGATTTTTCTGTATGGTGTAAGGAAAAGATCCAGTTTCAGTCTTCAACATATAGCTAGCCAGTTATCCCCGCATCATTACTTAATGGGGAACCCTTTCTTCATTGCTTTTGTTGGTCCACTTTGTTGACAATCAGATGGCTGTAGGTATGCAGCTGCAGTTCTGCGCTCTCTATCCTGTTCCCTCGGTGTGTGTGTCTATTTTTGTACTAGTACCACGCTCTTTTGATTATTGTAGTCTTGTGGTATACTTGGCTATTTGGGGTTCTTTTTTGGCTCCATATGCATTTTAGAAGAGTTTTTTTTTTCTAATTTATGAAGACTGTCATTGGTAGTTTGATAGAAATAGCACTTAATATATAGATTGCTTTAAGTAGAATGGGTATTTTAACAATATTGAGCATGAGCTCCATATATTCCATGAGCATGGAGTGTTTCTCCATTTGTTCGTGTGGTTTCTGATTTTGCTGTGTATTCTAATTCTTGTTGTAGAGGTCTTTTACCAGCCTGGTTAGCTGGATACCTAGATATTTTGTTCTTTTTGTGGCTATTGTTAATGGGATTGCATTCCTGATTTGTTTCTCAGCTTGGACATTGTTGGTGTATAGAAATGCTGATTTTGGTACATTAATTTTGTATACTGAGACTTGGCTGAAGTTGTTTATCATAGCCAGGAAACTTTGGGCAGAGACTATATACACTCTTTGGGATAGGATTTTCTTGATACAGAATCATATCATCTACAAAAAAAAAATTGTTTTACTTTCTCTTTGTCCATTTGGTGGTGTTTTCTTTCTCTTGCCTCATCATTCTGGCTATGCCTTCCAGTACTATGTTGGATAGGAGCAGGGAGAATGTGCATCCTTGTTGTTCTCTAGTTCTCTAGGGAAATGCTTCCAGCTTTTGCACATTTGCTATGATGTTGGCTGTGAGTCTGTCATTATGATGGCGGCGGCAGCCCATCTGGAGCAGCCCCTGTGTGGATGCCAGCTGCAACACGGGAGGTGTGGCCAGGGCCACATGCTCGCTGCAGTCAGAGGGGGCCCCTCCCACTACTGAGTCGGTGGGGTGGGAGCCCATGCTCCTGGACACAGCTGCAGCTGTCCAGCAGTGGCTCTGGACCCAGATATTCCTGCATTCTAGGGGGCCTGGGAAGACCCTTGCCCCTGCGGGCTCAGAAGTGCCTCCTCCCACTCCCACTCCCTGGCCTCTCCCTGCTCTTGGCACCCATTCCAGTGTGGAGCAAAGATGTGGCCAAGCCTGGGCACTAGTGAGACCCAGGTGGGTGTGTGCACATGAGGTGGTACTGACATGCCAACGCCTGCTGCCTTAGCCCTCTCCAGACTTTGGGTGCCAACAAGCACAGGAAGGAGGCTGAAGGTGTCTGAGGGAAGTGCAACATGGGCCTGCAGGTGCCCCTTGACATAAACACCCTGGGTGCTGCAGATGGCATATTGATCGTGAGAGGCAGACAGGCTTCTGGAAGGAAAGAGTGGGTCCCTGGTGAAACCCCACCTTCAAGCCAGGACAGCTTGAAGTGTGGGGGCTGAGCTGAGAGTTCTGGGTGGAGTCCATGGTCTGGAGTGAGAATTGATGGTACTTTTCCTGGACCTGCCTGTGGACCAATCAACACACACTTCCTCCCTTCTGAGCCAATAAAAACCCTGGGCTCAGCCAGACTCACACAGATGTCATGACTACCAGCTGTGGGAATAAGCTACCCATTTTTGGTCTCAACTTATCAGGATGACCTGCCCATGGAAAGGAGCGACTAACTATGAGTCTCGTCTCTGCCAAGACCTGGATGCTCTTCAGGATGACCTAGCTCAAGAAAGGAGCTACCCACTTTGGTCTCCTGAGAGCTGTTCTATTGCTTAATGAAGCTCCACTCTGCCTTGCTCACCCTCCAGCTGTCCATGTACCTCATTCTTCCTGAACATGGGGCAAGAACTTGAGACCTGCTGAATGGCAGCACTGAAAGAGCTGTAACACAAACCAGGCTGAAACAGGCTCCCTGCTCACCATGTTGCAGGTGACAAGAAGGAGAGATGAGCTGTGACCCTTTTGGGAGCCCAGACCAAGGGACTCCCTGAGCCAGGGCTGTGACACTGTCTTTGGGGCTCTGTGGTTCCTGCCATCTCCAAGCTTCTGGGTGCCAACATGTTCCCCAGTGCTGTCAGTGAAAGCCACTTGTGGTATATGTCATCCAGCTTCAGCTTTGCCCAGAGCTGGCCCTTGTGCAAAAGCTTCCTGCCCCCCTGCAACTGGCACACCTGGGTGTGTACAGTGGCTGGACCCAGTGCTCACTCAGATACCACTTGCTGCACAGCTGGCTTGCCTTTGGCAGGCACAGGATCCAGGCCAGTAGCATGAACTGAGCACAGCCTGCTGGGGTGAATGGGCAGAACAAACCTAGCAGACTCAAGCCAAACTCGGGAGGGCACCACTAGTCACAGAGATTTCCAGCTGGAAAAGCAGCATCCTAAGGATCCCGTGACAATACATGAATCTACCTGGCTCTTAGTTTTTTGAGGTATGTTTCTATCATGCCTGGTTTGTTGAAGGTTTTCAACTTGAGGCGATGTTAAATTTCATTAAAAGACTTTTCTGCTTATATCGAGAGTATCATGTGGTTTTTCTTTTTAGTTCTGTTATGTGATGAATCACATTCGTTGACTTTCTTATTTTAAGCCAACTTTGCACCTCAGGGATAAAAACTTGATTATTGTGGATTAGCTTTTTGATGTGTGCAAGATTTGGTTTACCAGTATTTTGTTGAGGATTTTTGCATCAATGTTAATTGAGGATATTTGCCTGAAATTTTATTTTTTTGTTTTGTCTCTGCCAGGTTTAGGTATCAGGATGATGCAGGCCTCCTAGGATGAGTTAGGGAGGAGTCTCTCCTCCTCAATTTTTTTTGTAATAGTTTCCGTAGAAATGGTACTAACTTTTCTTTGTGTATCTGGTAGCATTTGGCTCTTAAGCCATCTGGTCCTGCACTTTCTCTGATTCAGTTCTGAAACTCTTTATTGGACTGTTCAGGGATTCAATTTCTTTCTGGTTTAGTGTTGGCAGGTTGTGTGTTTCCAAAAATGTATTTATTTCTTCTAGGTTTTCTAGTTTGTGTGCGTGGCAGTCTCTAGAGGGTTTTGTGTATTTCTTTGGGGTCAGTGATAATGTCCCCTTTGTCATGTCTGATTTTGTTTATTTGGATCTTCTTTTTATTTTCTTCTTTATTAGTCTAGCTAGTAATGTAGTAAGCTTACTTATTCTTTCAATGGACCACCTCCTGAAATCGGTGCCTTTGTGTATGGATTTCTGCATCTCAATTTCCATAAGTTCAGCTCTAATTTTGGTTATTTCTTGTCTTTTGCTAGTTTGGAATTGTTTTATTCTTGTGTCTGTAGTTCCTCTAAGTGTGAATTTTTTTCGTTAATCTTAGATATTTCTTTTTGATGTGGGCTTTTAGAACCATAAACTTCTCTTTTAACACTGCTCTACCTGTGTTCCAGAGGTCCGGGTATATTGTATCTTTGAAACTAATAAGTTTCAAGTAGCATCTTGATTTCCGCCTTAATTTCGTTGTTTACCCAAAAGTCATTTGGGAGCAGGTTCTTTAATTTTCATGTAATTGTACGGTTTTGATATAGTTTGGCTCTGTGTTTTCACCCAAATCTCACCTGAAATTGGAATAATCCCCACGTCAAGGGCAGGGCCCATTGAAGATAATTGAATGATGGTAATACTGTTCTCATGATGGTAAATGAGTTCTCACAAGATCTGATGTTTTTAAAAATAGGAATTTCCCTGCACAAGTTCTCTTCTATCTTCCGCCAGTAAGGTGTGCCTTTCACCTTCTGCCATGATTACGAGGTCTCCCCAGCCATGTGGAAGTGTAAGTCCAATAAATTTCTTTCTTTTGTGAATTGCCCATTCTCCACTATGTCTTTACCAGCAGTGTGAAAATGAGCTAATGCAGCAAATTGGTACCAGTAGAGTGGGGTGCTGCTGAAAAGACACTAAAAAACGTGGAAGTGACTCCTGGATAACAGGCAGAGGTTGGAACAGTTTATAGCGCCCAGAAAAAGACAGGAAAATATGGGAAAGTTTGGAACTCCTTAGAGACTTGTTTAATGGTTTTGACTAAAATACTGATAATGAAATGGACAATGAAATTCAGGCCATATTGGTCTCAAATGGAGATTAGGAACTTGTTGTGAACTGGAGCAAAGGTGACTCTTGTTATGTTTTAGCAAAGAAACTGGTGGCATTTTGCCCTTGACCTAGAGACTTGTGGAACTTCGGACTTGAGAGGGATGATTTAGGGTGTCTGGCAGAAGAAGCGTCTAAGCAGCAAAGCACTCAAGAGGTGACCTGGGTGCTGTTAAAAGCATTCAGTTTAAAAGGAAAACAGAGCATAAAAGTTCAGAAAACACTGAGCCTGACAATGCAATAGAAAAAAAATCCAATTTGCTGAGCACAAATTCAAGCTGGCTGCAGAAATTTTCATAAGTAATGAGGAATTAAATGTTAAATCCAAGACAAAATGTCTCTAGGGCATGTCAGAGATCTTCAGGGCAGCCCCTCTATCACAGGCCTGCAGGTCTAGAAGGAAAAGGTGGTTTCATGGGCCAGACCAAGGGTCCCTCTGCTGTGTGCAGCCTAGGGACTTGGTACTCTGGATTCCATCTGCTCCAGCTGTGGCTAAAAGGGGACAACCTCTTGGGCCATGGCTGCAGAAGGTGCAAGCCTCAAGTATTGGCAGCTTCCATGTGGTGTAGAGCCTGGGACTACACAGAAGTTAAGAATTGAGGTTTGGGAACTTCCACCCAGATTTCAGAAGATGTATGGGGACGTCTGGATGCCCAGGCAGAAGTTTGCTGCAGGGGCAAGGCACTCATGGAGAACCTCTGCTGGGCTGGGCAGAAGAAAATGTGGGATCAGCTCCCCCACACAGAGTCCCAACTGGGGCACCGCCTAGTGGAGCTGTGGTAAGAGGGCCACCGTCCTCCAGGCCCCGGAATGGTAGATCCACCAACGGCTTGCACCGTTCACCTGGAAAAGCTGCAGACAGTCAATACCAGCCCATGAAAGCAGCTGGGAGAGACGCCATACCCTGCAGAGCCACAGGGGCAGAGCTGCTGAAGGCCACGGTAACCCATTTCTTTCCATCAGTGCGACCTGAATATGAGACATGGAGTTAAAGGAGACCATTTTTCAGCTTTGAGATTTGACTGCCCTGCTGGATTTCAGACTTGCATGGGACCTGTAGCCCCTTTGTTTTGGCCAATTTCTTTCATTTGATATGACTGCATTTACCCAATGCCTGTAACCCCATGGTATCTAGAAAGGAATTAACTTGCTATTGATTTTACAGGTTCATAGGCATAAGGGACTGGCCTTGTCTCAGATGAGACTTTGAACTGTGGACTTTTGAGTTAATGCAGCCTCCTGTTGTCCTGGGAAGCGCTTGGATAGCAGAGTGAAAGACCCCACCCATGTCCACCGCTGGTAGCCAGGAGGGCAATGCTTGCTGGAGCTTCTGGTCCAGCTGTCCCATTTCCACCTAAACTTGGTGTATCCACAGCTTCCTGCTGTCCCAGAAGCACTTGAATAGCAGGATGGAAGACCCCATCAACCCCTGCCACTGGTAGCCAGTCAAGCAATAACTGCAAGAGCTTCCAGCTCAGTTTTGGCACTTTTGGGTGAGCTAAGCCAGTGGGCACAGTCTCCTGCTGTCCCAGGAAGCAACCAGAGAGCAGGAAAAGAGACCTCACCCACCCCTGCCACTGGTAGCCAGGCGGGCAACACTTGCTGGAGCTTCTGGCCCTGAAGTTCCACTTCTGCCTGAACTTGGTGTAGCCACAGTCTCCTGCTGTCCTGAAAGCATTCAGAGGCCAGGGCAGGAGATCCTACCTGTCCCAGCTACTGGTAGCCAGGCAGACAATGCCTGCTAGAGCTTCTGGCATAGCAATCCCACTCCTATGCAAGCTCAACCAAAGGAACAGGGTTTTGTTGTCCTCGGAAACACCCAGATGGCAGAGAAGGTGACATGCCTGCCCCTGCTGTTGAGAGCGAGGTGGGCAATGCCTGCAGGAGAAGCTTCCAGCCCAGTGATCCCTCTTCTGCCTTAATTTTGCATACAGGCACAACCCCATGTTCTCCCAAGAAGCACTCAGACAGAAGATTAGGCTGACCCAGCAAAGATATGGCATATATGCAAACTGTGGGTCCTGCCGGTTGCGACCTCACTGATATTTTGTATGTAGTATTAAAATAAGCCAGAAAGAAGAGAAGTTTATGAAATGTAGTGTCAGAAGCCTTGTGGAATATATATTTAGATAAAACATAGCAATTTTTGAAGCAACTAGAGATGTATTGATAAAATAGGAAAATAAAATAGAGTCTGTCTCCTATTTCCATAGACATTCATGCCAGATGTGGTTATGTACCTAGCTTCATGGCAAATAGACTAATTCTTTATTTTATGAAATGATGTTTAAGCTTCAACCTCTTCAAAAAGTTGCTTTTTCAATCCAGCACTCATCACACACATCCTTTGTTTTAGTCTTGAATATTTCTTTGCCTATATCATAAATTGTAATCACTTTCCCAGTCTCAAGGAATGGTCATAGCTAGAATTCCATGATAATTTTGTCTGGTCCAAAGTTGAATTTAAAATGATATGCAGAAATTTGGAAAGGATTCTAGGCTATAATTTTATTTTTTAGGCATCATTATTGCCCGATGCACCCACCCCCACAGACCCATTTTTTCCTATTTGGATCTTTACTCCATTATTGTACTTATTTATATTTGGAAAATATGTTAATGTACATGTATTTAGCTATGCCGTTGGAGCATTGTCTCTTTTTCTGTGTGTGTATAAGCTTAAAAGTTCAGGTGATATATAATAAGCATTATAATTTGCAGGTAAGTAGTAATAAAGTAACATTTAATATGCATGTACCAAAATGTAGCATCCAGGGTGTTGCTCCTCTCATATCTCACTCTGGATTAGAAGAAAATAGGATTCATAAATACACATATATATGGGATTCATATATATATATATACATACATACATATATAATATACACACCCATTGATTTTTACTACATGAATTTTAAAAGTTTTGTTGTTAAAGAGGTCCCTTACGTTCCTTGTGACTTGTATTCCTAGGTATTTTATTCTCTTTGTAGCAATTGTGAATGGCAGTTTGTTCTTGATTTGGCTCTCTTTAAGTCTGTTATTGGTGTATAGGAATGCTTGTGATTTTTGCACATGGATTTTATATCCTGAGACTTTGCTGAAATTGCTTATCAGTTTCAGGAGTTTTGGGGCTGAGACGATGGGGTCTTCTAGATACACTATCATGTCGTCTGCAAATAGAGACAATTTGGCTTCCACCTTTCCTATTTGAATACCCTTTATTTCTTTTTCTTGCCTGATTGCTCTGGCTAGAACTTCCAGTACTATATTGAATAGGAGTGGTGAGAGAGTGTATCCTTGTCTAGTGCCACTTTTCAAAGGGAATGCTTCCAGTTTTTGCCCATTCAGTATGATATCGGCTGTTGGTTTGTCATAAATAGCTTTTATTCTTTTGAGATATGTTCCATCAATACCAAGTTTATTGAGGGTTTTTAGCATAAAGGGCTGTTGAATTTTGTCAAAGGCCTTCTCTGCATCAATTGAGATAATCATGTAGTTTTTGTTTTTGGTTCTGTTTATGTGGTGAAGGAGAACTCAAACCACTGCTCAACGAAATAAGAGAGGACACAAACAGATGGAAAAATATTCCATGTTCATGGTTAGGAAGAACCAATATTGTGAAAATGGCCATACTGCCCAAAGTAATTTACAGACTCAATGCTATCCCCATCAAGCAACCATTGACTTTCTTCACAGAACTGGAAAAAAACACCTTGAACTTCATATGGAACCAAAAGAGAGCCCACATAGCCAAGTCAATTCTAAGCAAAAAGAACACAGCAGGAGGCATCACACTACTGGATTTCAAACGATACTACAAGGCTACAGTAATCAAAACAGCATGGTACTGGTACCAAAACAGAGATGTAGACCAATGGAACAGAACAGAGGCATTGGAGGCAACACAACATATCTACAACCATACAATCTTTGACAAAAACAAGCAATGGGGAAAGGATTCCCTGTTTAATAAATGGTGTTGGGAAAACTGGCTAGCCATGTACAGAAAGCAGAAACTGGACCCCTTCCTGACACCTTACACTAAAATTAACTCCAGATGGATTAAAGACTTAAACATAAGACCTGGCACCATAAAAACCCTAGAAGAAAATCTAGGCAAAACCATTCAGGACATAGGAATAGGCAAGGACTTCATGACCAAAACAACAAAAGCATTGGCAGCAAAAGCCAAAATAGACAAATGGGACCTAATCAAACTCCACAGCTTCTGAACAGCAAAAAAAAAAAAAAAAAAAAAAAAAAAAAAAAAAAAAACAACAAAACTGTCACTAGAGTGAATTGGCAACCAACAGAATGGGAAAAAATTTTTGCAGTTTACCCATCTGACAAAGGGCTGATATCCAGAATTTACAAAGAACTCAAACAGATTTACAAGAAAAAAACAAACAAGCCCATTCAAAAATGGGCAAAGGATATGAACAGACACTTTACAAAAGAAGACATACATGAGGCCAACAAACATATGAAAAAATGCTCATCATCACTGGTCATCAGAGAAATGCAAATCAAAACTACACTGAGATACTATCTCACGCCAGTTAGAATGGCGATCATTAAAAAATCTGGAGACAACAGATGCTGGAGAGGATATGGAGAAATAGGAACACTCTTACACTGTTGATGGGAGTGTAAATTAGTTCAACCATTGTGGAAGACAGTGTGGCGACTCCTCAAGGACCTAGAAATAGAAATTCCATTTGACCCAGCAATCCCATTACTGGGTATCTATCCAAAGGACTATAAATCGTTCTACTATAAGGATATGCACACGAATGTTCATTGCAGCACTGTTTACAATAGCAAAGACCTGGAACCAACCCAAATGCCCATTGATGATAGACTGGACTGGAAAAATGTGGCACATATACACCATGGAATATTATGCAGCAATCAAAAACGATGAGTTCGTGTCCTTTGTAGGGACATGGACGAATCTGGAGAACATCATTCTCAGTAAACTGACACAAGAACAGAAAATGAAATACCGCATATTCTCACTTATAGGTGGGTGATGAACAATGAGAACACATGGACACAGGGAGGGGAGCACTACACCCTGGGGGGGGATTAGGGGAGGGACAGCGGGAGGGGGGAGCTGGGGAGGGATAGCATGGGGAGAAATGCCAGATGTGGGTGAAGGGGAGGAAGATAGCAAATCACACTGCCACGTGTGTAGCTATGCAACTATCTTGCATGTTCTGCACATGTACCCCAAAACCTAAAATGCAATAAAAAAGTTTTGTTGTTGTCATTTTACATTAATAGCTGTGTTAATTTTAAGACTGAATATTTGTTTTGATAGATAACAAATGTGAATTGTCCTTAATATGGGAAATATGTAGATACATTACAAATCTTTGAAAGTGCTTACAGAAAATCTTCCTTTGTGTCATCTGTACAAACGTGCTTATTGGCATTACATATGAATTAGCTCAGGACACAGAGTGAATTGTAGAACTAAAAACAGAATTGCATCTGTAATTCCGACAAATTAAAATATTTCAAACAGAATTGTAGATTTGTCAATTCCATTGTAAAGAAAAAAATATTTGAATTCTTCCTTTGAATTTATGTGCCTTTTCATTGTACTTATTTATATTTGGTATAGATTTGTGTTTTGGTTTGGCTTTTGGGAAACAGATTATTTCGTCGTCTTATTACATGATAAATTTACATTCAAAATTATCTGGTGAGTTTAAAAATCTTTTAAAAGAAATATTGCTTAAGAATATACCTGTAAATTATGGAATGGAGTTTGTATAAACAGGTAGTAGACATTTTTCTAGAAGAACGTGAACACAACAACTCACATTTCAAACTTGCCGTTGCTACTGGCTTCAGTTCTGCTCTTTGTTAGATTATTTTTAAAAGTAATGGTTTAAGAGAATCAACTTAGTTTGTGACTTGAAAAGAAAAAAGGCAGAGCAAAATATAGGGAAAAATAAGGAGATATTAGAAAAATATTTCCCACATGAACATGTTTTTGGGGAAAGTGGGCTTTATCTATTTTGCCTTCTTGATTTCTTTATTTGCACATTTTGCAATTCAGAAATATTTGTTATCACCTTCTTTATGCCATACACTATTAAAAGTATCAGTAGATATTGGTTCTTACCCTAGGAAAGAATTGTGGAAAATCAGATGCTACTGCTGATGTTTTACATTTAATGGCTGCCCATTTCCTTCCTGTGTTATTTGACATCTAGACAAAATTGTTCTTATTTATAATTAAGAAAAGCTACCACTACCTGTTTTTGTTCCTCTATGGTCCAAGTAGTTTCTTTCATTTGTTTGGCACCTTTTGATATATCAAAGAAAAATTGTGTCAGATGGATTTAAACAGGCAGAGAAGAATTTAAGACTATTGTAATAGGGACAGAGATTGAATTCAACTCTCTTGAAAGAAAAGGTGGGAGAGTGTGAAGCGCTAGAGCTTCTTAAGCACTAACATGAGCTAATGGAAAAGTGCCGGAGGACTTTAAGGTGAGTTTGATCAATGAGATCACACCATCAGTGTTTGCTATTGGACACTTGAAGAAGTTAGGGTCCTACCTTCCCACAGAGACTGTGAGATAGAGACCCTCTCTTGACGATTGTATTTCAAAGGGATGGCTCCCAGCTCCTTTAGAAAGACATTCCTGGGTTGTAAAACTGACAGGAACATGGGATATTAAAATCTCAAAGGGGCAAAGAAAGAATTTACAATTGCCAAGTTGTTTTTAAGTAAATCCTCTAACAAGAGGGAGATAGGGGGAGGGCTACAGTTGAGTACATGGGTGGGGTCTTTCACTCTGCTATCTGTCAAGTTTAGTCAAACAGAGCAGAATGTTAAGGCTGTCTTGGTCATTTGTACTGAATTAAAGCAGTTGGTAGCGTTCATGGCACAGATAAAAATGAAGATCTGAATTAGAGTTGGCCTAGGAGGACTGAGTTCAAAAATTAATTAATAAACTCTAATAGGTTGCCCTAAAAATAAGACACTTGTTCAGTTAATGTATACTAATTGGAAAATAAAACAACAAGGCAGTTTTGGAGAATCTTTCAGAGGCTTGCCTTTCTTTAGGAAAAGTTACATTAACCTGCATGCCTCATCGAAACTATTTATTTCTATCTCTGCTGTGCATCCAGTAAAACACGGGTTTCTAGTGTTTTAGTTTCTCTGCACATAATAAAGGGAATTTCCCACTGCCTTCTATTCAGTGACTTTATTTCCTAGAATCCAGTCTTTATGTGGAGGCAGTTCATTTTAATTAATCCGCAGAGGAATTCTGTGTTTTACTGTGCGTCTTCCGCCATGTAGATCCACATGGTTTGGATAGAGTAACATTGAGATATGAGAGTTAATGTTAATATGACTGTTGAATTGTTGTATATTTTTGTTTTGTGACTGTCAAACCTATCGCTAGGGTATATTTTGTTGTAGATTGAAATGCTGACTTTAATCACTAGAGGTAAATGTTCCTTTTTTTTTCCTCTTTGTTGGAATAAAATAAAGTATTTATTTTTCATTTTTATTATGCTAGGGAAAAAAGAGATTCTACATGTGCCTTCAGATTTACCGCCTTTGGTAAAAACCAAGGCAGATGGGGTTAATGTGCTATGTTTTGATTCAATGTTAAAAATTCTTCATATATATTATTGCTGTAGGCAAAGATATATGAAATATCAAATGGCTAAAGTAGCTGAAAAAGCAATTATTTTTATTGGTAAATCAATTATTTTTATTTTCTTGGAAGTGGTATTTCTTCCAAACAAACAGCATGCTTTTTTTTTTCCCTCTGATTACATCGTTGGAATAATAGATGTGGCCTACCTTGCTATGACTAAAATGGTTTCCCAAGGAAATATATTTTATGATTTTAGTCTTATATTAAATATTTAAGGGTATTTAAAATAACCTCACTAAACTCTCAGGGAAATTGACATAAGTGCAGAGCTAATGTTTTAAAAAGGACAAAATATGAAAAGACCACAAGAACTTGATGTTCTCTGAGTCTCAGAAATTCATCACTGCTTGTGTGTTGGGTATTTATTGCCTCCAGGAAAGCAGCGACCTTTATCTGAAGGACATTTTTTGGTTCTTTAATAGATATTGACCATTCAGTACACTGGAGAAACTGAACATATTTTTCAATACTATTTTTTCCTTTAATTTGACTTAATTATATGACACTTGCTATGCCTAGTGAGTCAAGTTTTCT
This sequence comes from Saguinus oedipus, assembly GCA_031835075.1. Classification (NCBI taxonomy): domain Eukaryota; kingdom Metazoa; phylum Chordata; class Mammalia; order Primates; family Cebidae; genus Saguinus; species Saguinus oedipus. Next base: position 4,700,456 of record CM063186.1, read on the forward strand.
CAATGACTTCTTTCAAAGTTTTTTTTGGATTATAATAATTTTATTTTTTTCCTCTTTAATACTTGAAGCACAGGTGTTTCAAGTTCCTGATACAAGAAATAAAATTGTACTAAAGGTGCTCAAGGAGTAACATATCCTAGTTGGTGTTCTGAAAGCTCATCTACATAATGTAATGATGTAAATGATACAGAGTAACGTCTTAATTACAGGTGTTACTCTGTGGTTGAAAAGTAGGTCAGTGTACCTTACAATCTTGAAGAAGTAAAGGGCCTTTGCTGAAATTAAGAAATCACTTTGTTGAGTAATTAAACATAAAAGAAATCAGAGTTTATAATATCTTCTTCAATCCAAATGAAATTTACCATTATACTAATGTTTAATTGCCATGAAATATGTTTTCCCCTGTGTTGAGGTGGCTTCTGAAACTTTAGTCACATGCACAATCCGCACTCCTTGTCAAAGGGTAATTTCATATTTTATTTCAACCTTTTCTTGTAGGCTAAGATTCAGACAGGTTTTATGAACAAGTATGTAGTTAATATAACTGGCATAACAAAAGAAACTATATTAACATTTCTTGTAGCTATAAAATTACTAGTTTTGATTATCTTGATTAAACAGACTTCAAATAGCTAAAAATTAAAATTGCCTACACTTCTACTTACATTAATTTTGATCCATTTTTTATCATGTTATAGCAATTCTTTAAAACATTTTAGTTTTATTATTTTCTTACATGATGAAAAGAATAACATCCATGGCATATAATGCATATTATTCTTCATTTGTATACCACATCTTCACATGATAAAATATAGCTGAATTTGCAGGCTTCAAAGTGAGCATCTGTTTCTCATTAATCAGCTTTCCTTTCCTCTGGTGATAGTGATATAATTACAGTCAGGTATACACACCTGGCTTCATGTATTCTTATTAGTGCAACACCATTATTATCAATTTTACCATTGGGCTTTAACTGTATTTTCTAGGCTATGTGGAACGTCTATAAGATTTCATATTGCATCAGCATTTTTATATACACTGCAATTTGCCAAAATACGTAGGTATTTTTTAAATGTTATTTTAATACATTTTCTGAAGAAAAAATACTTTTTTTAAAAAATTTTTATTGCATTATAGGTTTTGGGGTACATGTGCAGAACGTGCAAGATAGTTGCATAGGTACACACATGGCAGTGTGTTTTGCTGCCTTCCTCCCCCTCACCCACACTTGGTATTTATCCCCAGGCTATCCCCCCCAGCCCCCCCCGATGTCTCTCTCCCATTTCCCCCAACAGTCCCCAGTGTATAGTAGACCGCCTCTCTGTGTCCATGTGTTCTCATTTTTCTCACCCGCCTATGAGTGAGTATATGCGGTATTTCTTTTCCTGTTCTTGTGTCAGTTTGCTGAGAATGATGTTCTCCAGATTCATCCATGTCCTTACAAAGGACACAAACTCATCAGAAAAAATGATACTTTCTATTTCTTACTCTGTAACCCCCTTCTTAGTATATTTTACTCAAAGAATAGAATGTTATATAGTTATAAATTTTTTTCCCTCGTTTCAAGTTTTAATCAAAGCTTGTATATAAGATTACTTTATTCCTGCATCTTCTCAATTGTTTCTTCCTTGTATTTGCCCTTTTCCTTTCCTACTTGGCGAGATTTGGCTTTCCGTTCAAGGATCTTTTTGCGGTCTTTGTCCAGTTTTAGCCTAGTGATGACCACCTTGCTGGGGTGAATCCTACATGGACAGTTGTGCCATTAGCCTTTTCCCGCTGCACCCGTTCAATGTAGATTACGTATTTCTTCCTGTAAACCTGGACTACTTTGCCAATCTGCTGACCTTTATAGTGTCCTCGTACAACCTGAACTTCATCATCCTTTCGGATGGGCATGGATCGCACGTTGTACTTCTGTCTCAGCTCTTTGGAAAGAAGGGAGGACATAATCTTCCTGCGAATGTGGGAAGGTGCATTGAAATGTCTTTTGCGATTCTTGCTTCGGTCGGAAGTCACAAAGGGATTGAACTTCATTTCGGCAGCTCCCGCTTAGGTGATAGCCGCAAAAGGGGACTATAGTTATAAATTTTTTCACAATTCGATGAAGACATTCTTGTAGTTTTTAGGGCGATTCTTATAAATTGTTTTCTCAAAAGAAACTCTTGCTGGTTTCCATGCCAATGGATATCTTGTCTTTTGGTTCAGGTTATCTGTACCTCCAAACAACTCCATTGTCTAGGGATCTCTCTCTCTTTTTTCTCTCCCCTTCCTCTCTCTTTCCCTTTCCATATCTATATGTTCTTTCAGAAGTAAAGGCAGCTTACTCATACTGTCTCATTCGTATACATCCCAATTCCTCTACTTGTGTATTTGAAAGGTCATAAATGATTATTAGAAAAGACATTTCCGTACCAGTTAATTTCCACTACACACTTGTCCTGAAAAGTACATTCAGGTGCACCCTTACTCAATACAGTAATCTCTTAAGAGTCTTATTTTCAATTAGGATATTGGAACAATGCCAGTCCAGATTACTTCTTTTTCAACTGTCAGGATCTACTTCATCATTCTTTTTCTTTCTTTGGAGTATAACTTGGGAAATCGAAATGAACTCACTATTTGTGTAAAGTTCTGAAATCTTTGTATTAACCCGGAAACCAACATTAGATTTTTGTTGTATGTGAGTAAAAAAATGCTACAGAAAGTGTCCTAATTAGAAGAATATCTATTTTCTTCAATTTGCTCAATTTTTTCTTTTCTTTAATTTTACTTTTAACTTTTTAAGGCAAGACAATATCCACACCATTATATGCTATATTTATAAATGTATTTTATCATATTATATTAATAATTTTAAATATTAGTTATCTTATAAATATAACAATTACTCAGTTAAAAACTTGAGGCTTCATAGAAGGGGAAGATTTTTTTTAAATCTCCGGAAGCTAATTATAGCAGAAAATAATTATTAAATTTTTGTGTTGCCTTTCATTTTTAAATGAATAGACTTTATTGACTCTTACAACCATGCTAAAAGTATAATTTTCAATTAGCTTTCTTATTTAATATTATGACAATTATTTTCTGGTTATCATATATTTATTTTAAGTGCTTATGTTATTACATATTATAGTGGTAGTATAGGAGAAGATACCAAGAAGCTTCGTCCTGCTTTACTAAAGACACATTTCTAAAGGCTAAATACTAGTATTTTTAAATGATTTTGGCCGGGTGCAGTGGCTCGCTGTAATTCCAGCACTTTTGGAGACCCAGCCAGAGGATAGCTTGAGCCTGCAGTGGCTCGCTGTAATTCCAGCACTTTTGGAGACCCAGCCAGAGGATAGCTTGAGCCTGCAGTGGCTCGCTGTAATTCCAGCACTTTTGGAGACCCAGCCAGAGGATAGCTTGAGCCTGGAAGTTTGAGACCAGCCTGGGCAACGTAGGGAGATCTCCCCTCTCTGAAAAAAAAAAAAAAAAAAAAAAAAAAAAAAGTTGTTCATGGTGGTACATGCCTGTAATCCTAGCTACTTGGGAGGCTGAGGTAGGAGCGTCATTTGAGCCCAGGAAGTTGAAGCTGAAGTGATCCATTATTGTGCAACTGCACTCAAGGCTGGCTGACAGCTCAAGACTCTCTCTTGAAATAAATAAGTAAAATTAACTCACTGAGTCAGAAGTCATAAACAGTTCAAGACTCCAGTATAATTCATAATTTTATTTTTAAAGTGTTGAGTCAACTTATTTTGCTATTGCCATCACTGAATCTTATTTTTCTTAAGTCTTTAGTAAACTGATATAAGGCAAGTGCTTCTTATTTTGCTTGGCATTTCTGTGCTCTTCTTACGTGTCTCTGTATACGGTTAGCCACCACTGGGAGTTTTAAGGAGTACTATTGCAGCACGTCCCTCTGTTGAGATTTGTCTGATGCTTTTCTTCATGTTTAGATATAAGTTACAGGTTTTGGGAAAGAAGACGGTAAGGGCAAAATGCTATTTTGTAACATTTCATCAAGGGTACATACCATCAGCGTGACTTCTCCGTTGATGTTGACCTCGATCACTGAGTTAAATCGTGTTTGTCAGGTTTGTTCCTTTTGAAATTACTCATTTTGCCACTGTTTCTACACTGTACTGTTTTTTTTTTTCCCCGGGGGTGGGATGGGGAGCTAGTTTCATAAAGGTAAAGGCATCTGGGCTTGGAAGAGAAGGATTGGAAAAGTGCAGTGATTTGGGGAGTGGAGGAGGGAAAGTCATGGAAGGTGCTGGAGGGCTCGGGTGTGAGTTGGGGACAGATTATGAGATGACCACACACTTTTTTTTTTTTTGAAAAAAGGGAGAGAAGGAGAGGAAGAAAGAGGTAGAAAAAGAGGGAGAGAGAACAGGAATATTGCTTTATTCTAAAAATGGGTATTAATAATGGCCGATCAATATTTTGTGTATTTAAAGTGGAGAATGTATTTTTGTGTATTTAAAGTGGAGAGCTCTATAAATACTTATTAAGTTTACTTGTTCCGGATCTGAGTTCAAGTTCTGGATATTCTTATTAATTTCTGTCTCGTTGAGTCTAAATCTCTTTATGGGTCTTATGTATCTGGGTGTTAGGATCGTTAGCTATTATTATTGCATGTACTGTTTGGAAAGATGTCACAATGCACAGCTCACACTTAAGGAGTTGGCTGTTACACTCTACATTTTGGAGGATGGAGTATCTACATGAATGAGTGGGAATTATTCTACACGGGAAATTTGTCCTTTTGTCTGCTTCATGTGTTTATTTATTATTAATTTATGTACTATGAACTCAGAGATATTTATGTTATCTAATTTTTTGCTCACATTTTCCTAGCTTTGGCCATTTGGGGAACTTTCAGTTGGTTTCTACGTCCCTTCGATGCCTTTATCAGTCTGTGTGTTTGTGACGGTGTATGTTTTAAGAACTTCCTAATTTTACGGTACTGTAAGATGTTCCTGGCCCATCTTTATTCTCTCCTAGTCCCCGGCCTAGAATCGGCTCTTTCTCCAAGGAGACCCTATTCCCCTTATTTGCCTAGGCGTATTGTTAATGAGACAATGAATTCGTTCATTAGTTTGCATATTCTGTGTAATGCTTGCTATGGATGACCAGAACTGCTTTTCCCAAAATTCTTTTGAATGGCAATGTTGTCATCAATTCCAGATACACAAATATCTCACACAGCCGTAAGGGTTTCTCTTCCTGAAACAAACCACTTGCAAATCCAAGGGCTACGAATATTTTTAGTCCCAGGTGAAATGTTTTCCAAACATTCAGTATAATATGTTCTGTGAAATGGAATAAAAATATGCCTTTTAAGGTAAGGATAAAGAAAATAAGGTATCTGTTTAGGGGCATTGTAAAGGAAAGAAAGTCTATAGACAAAGAAAGGATGGTTACTAAGGGAGTTTCTTTCTTTCTTTCTTTCTTTCTTTCTTTCTTTCTTTCTTTCTTTCTTTCTTTCTTTCTTTCTTTCTTCCTTCCTTCCTTCCTTCCTTCCTTCCTTCCTTCCTTCCTTTCTTCCTTCCTTCCTTTCTTTCTTGCTTGCTTACTTTCTTGCTTGCTTGCTTTCTTGCTTTCTTTTTCTCATTTTTTTAATTTTTGAGATGGAGTCTCACTCTGTTGCCCAGGCTGGAGTGCAATGGCACGATCTTGGCTCACTGCAACATCTGGCTCCCAGATTCAAGTGATTCTTCTGCCTCAGCCTCCCGAGTAGCAAAGATTTCAGGTGACCACCACCACACCCAACTATTTTTTTGTATTTTTAGTAGAGGCAGGGTTTCACCATGTTGGCCAGGCTGGTCTGAATCTCCTGACCTCAGGTGATCCACCCACTTTGGCCTTCCAAAGTGCTGGGATTACAGGTGTGAGCCACCATGCCCAGCTATTTTCTAGAGGTGGGGACCCTTCCTTTTGTTCGTAATCAAGGCTCCACATCACATGACAGCTTAATATTGAATTTATTTAAATATAAATCACAGGTAGAAAAAAACCACTTGAATAAAATATACCTCAGAAAAACAAAACTTTGCTTTGCATATTCTAAGGAAAGAATTTAGTTATTCTTCTCAAGCTGTCTAAAAGAAAAAAATGCTGCAGAAATATCTCCTGGCAATATCATTTAGTAAAGAAACACTTAAAATCTATTCACCTGATAAATACTAAGGCATCAAAATATGACTGTGGAGAGACACCTATATTTAGCATATGGAGGCACACAGCAAAGTGCATTGATACTGGAATATTGATGTGCTTGGATAATTTATATGTAATATTCAGAATTTTATAAATAATAACGGTATTGCTTATCTCATGTAATTTTTGTGACAACTAAATGCAATACTGGATATAAATGTTGGGTCCATATTAAACACACAATAAATCTTAGCCATTATAGTTACTGCTAGTACCAGCAGTAGTAAAATTAGCATTTGTAAGAAAAGACAGTTACTTATGACCCTCTCCATCTAATAGAAAATGAAATGTTTCTGTTTAAACCAAAAATTTGTCGTTAGATTTTAAGTGACCTGTTAGGAACTACCTTTTGATGTGAGTTTTATAAATGGTTACATGGTGTCATATTTTAATGTAGTAGACTATCTTTTAATATATTTTTTCTTTAATACTTTTAATTTAATTTAATACATTTTAACTTAATACGTTATAATTATAATTTTAATACATTTTAAATGTGGTAGACTATCTAAAATGATAGCAGCATCAATTACATAGGGCTTAGATAAAGAATGAGTTTACAAGTCTCCTCTGGGTATATTAGTGTAAGACTTTAATAAAAAGAGTATGGTAAAGAAGGAGAAAGAAGCAAAAGCAAGCAGGCCACAGGGGACCTAGAAATTTCCAGGTGCAGCTCTGTAGGTTTCTTTTTAGGAACTATTTAAATATAAAATCAGGAGCATTATGGAGTTTAAAATAACGTTAATTTAATATCATAATTTTAATTTTCGTTTTATTTTAAATCTACTATTTCTCACATTTATTCTCACTGATTTATATAATATCTATAAACTTTTTAGCTCTTCTCAAAAGTTTTTAGTACAGTTTTCCGTCTTTCACATACTTTGTTTCTGTACAGTAGACATAAGTCAACACTACTTTTTTGGTACATTTTCAATAGATAATTACAGATATGTATTTAAATAGTTGGTGGATTTCTCAAATAAGAAAAATTTGTACATTTCCATGTATTTGTAATTTTTATTATCCAGTAGTAGCAAAGGTAGACTCGATTTAATAGAGGTTATCATTTTAAATGTGCCGTTTCCAGTGGCACAGATAGACCTTTCCACCTGAGTGATCAATCCCTGCTGGGAGCTTTGCTGGGAGTACAGCCTCCCAACTGACCTGTGATTGACATGCAGAAATAAATCTTTGTGTTATTTAAAGCACTGTAACATAATGTAATTGTTCATTTTATGTTGCTATCACTGGACCATGGGATACCAAGATATGTGGTTAAATATTATTTCTGGATGTGTCCACGAGTGAATTTCCAGAAGAGATTAGCATTGGAATTGGACTGACTAAAGGAGATTGTCCTCCCCAATATCAGTGGGCAATATCTAACCTGTTGAGGACCTGAGTAGAAGGAGGTGCAGGAATGTGGAATTCTCTGTCTGATGGAACTGAGACATAGATCTCCTGCCCTCAGACTGGAACTTCTGCCATTGGCTTCCTGGTTTCTAGGCATTTGGATTCAAACTGGAATTTATATTATTGGGGACATTATTCCCAAGAACTTATGTTATAGGGAATTCTCAGCCTCCATGATCGTGTGAAACAATTCCTTAAAATAAATCATATTTTTGGTGTCTGTTTTTCTGGAGAACCCTAGTAGAATTATTTTCTGTTCTCAACCTTTGCTAAGATACGTGAATATGTATCAAGGATTGCTATCACATTCTCAATTTAGACTAGGTAGGTTTTTTTCATATGTGAAATTTTTCATACTGTGTTTTGTTTTCTTTCGTGAAACTGCTGAAACTTCAGTTGAAGTCTGTGAATGCCAAGTTATAAAGAATTTGTTACTTTTGTGATTTTGTAATTAAAAGAGAGATGACCAGATAAATAATTACAAAGAGGAGTAAGGAATAATTCTATATCTCTTATGGAAAAAGCAAAACAGCTCTAGAAGGAAAAAATATATGGGAGTATTAAGTTTCTAAGTGACACTAACAATTATTCTAGATGGAATGTCTTTCAAACCAAAAAACAACAACAACAACAACAACAACAAAAAAAACAAACAAAAGAACCTCTGCTCGAGATTTTAGAATTTAACTTTAATGAGAAGAGTACTGTCTATGAATGGAAACAGGTTTCACGAGAAAGGAACTTGATCACACATTATCTTAGCTCCCTTTCAAATACACATCACTTAATGTATATCTATTTCGTTTGCCACAGAAACACTCACTGTTTATATGTTAAATATTCACAAGATATTAACGGGCACACTGGACTTTGAAATCTGATTTTGGTTTGAAATAATTTATTTTTGTGCTGCTCCTGGTGTTTCTTTGTGCCCAGTTTCTGAGTTCTTACATGAATTCTATGATAACAGAATATTAAACTTATAGCTATAGAAATGTCTCTGCTTCTGTAGTACTAGTTTATGGTGATGGCATTTTGATACCAACAAAGACTGATTGTAGTTCAATAAATGAAACTAACAAGTCAGTGCAAAGCCTCCATGACAATTGAAATTTCAGCCCTGGAATGATTTTTTTTTCCCACACATTGTTCAATGTAGACACAACCTAATAGCTTCTCTCCTGTAGCTGTATAAGTAGTTATATGGTTGTTCTCATGTTTAAAAAAAAATCTCCAAAGGCTCCATCTTTACATGACGTTTAAATAGTGTGTAAAAAACAGTAAAGGAAGATGTATAATGTGCTTTACTCTCCTAAGGCATAAACTGAGCAAACACACATGTTGGAAGAATAATTCATCCCTACATCTCTTTCAAAACCTACACAATAACTCATAAACCGAGATATTCTTAAATAGAAAGTGGCATCTGCCCACCAGGATACTTAATTTGCATATCACCGGCTAAGTCCTGTGTGAATGAGGGCAGTGCAAGGGCTGAGGGTGATTTCTGGAGGAAGGTGTCACCTGTGAAATGACAAAAAATGGACTCTGTCTGTCTACTTCCCTGCTGTGAGTACCTAAGCGGTACTGTTACTTGGCTGATTTCCTGATAAACTGCAGGTGGGAGGGTGTGGAGGTTGTGCCATTACAAATCATCATCTGTTAGATCAAAGTGCAGATGAAAATGGCAGGTGTGCAGTATTAACAGCTACATTAACTCTCCAGTCACTTAATAATTGGTGACTGGAGAATATTGGAATAATTATCATTTATTTTTCTCTTCTGAGAATATCTATAAAAATTTGCCTTTATATTTTTAACATTTGAAAGTAAAAGCTAGTATATTACTTTCATTTTATAAATATTTTCTCATATTTCATAGTTGCTGACATTTATCAGGTGCTTTCTGTTTGCCAACCAAGGGGTGCTGACCTAGACTTTTGTATATTCATAGTTCTCACAGCAATCCTTTTGTGTAGATTACTTTATAACTATAACCAATATTATCATTGGTATAGTTGTAATCAAATACGGAAGACTAACAGGTTAAATATGTTTACTGTTTTCTTCCTGAGAGTCTTAAACAGTTAGATTGTTCTGCTGGATGAAGAAATGTTTTTATGGTAATAGGCTAATGGAAGACTGAGGGCGGGCTCAGTTCTGGAATGTTCTGGTGGTTTTCGAGTCTTATGTGCAACAACATGTTAACAGCTGAATTTTCCAATGGATATTTTGATTCTCCTATAAAACTTGGAGTGCATTTGACTGTGTGTGTGTTTGTATTTTGCAAAACTAATAGAAGGCATGAGAGAAATAAAAATGGGACAAGGGAACATTGTGAGCTGTTATCTGTAATGTGTATAATGCTATGCACATACTTGTAACCCAGCACTGTGGAGATCTTGATGGACCTGAATGAATAAGAAGCTGCTTTTATATTGCTTTGCAGCCCTTCTTTGCCCAGATAAGCCAGATGACAGGTATATTTATAACTATTTTTGGACTTGAATTTTGTTGTTTCTAAGTTAATGACTTCCTTGGCTTTGAAAATGTGACCACATCTGTCTCACTCTCAGATCCTGAGATGTAAATGTTGAAACATAGGGAGTCAAAAATGGAAAATAAGAGACAGTCTATAGTTTGGCATTTCTGATGTGTATTAAGGAAACTAAAGACCCCCAATGGATGCCTGAAGCCACCAAACCCTACGTATGAGGTCTCTTCTTATCTGAAAACTAAGACAGCTGTTAGTGACAAATGGATGCACAAAGAGGTGGCTCACATCCCTGGTGAGGTGGAGTGGGACAGCATGAGATTACATCACACTACTCAGTATGGTATAAATTTTAAAAACTTACAAATTGCTTTTTTCTGGAATTATTTTCATTTAATATTTTTGGAATGCAGTTAACTATGGGAAACTGAAACTGCAGAACGTGAAACCTTCTGTAAGGGATGATAACTACTCTATGAAGCATTTTTCTTTCCTTCAGATTTATTCCCATTTCAAACAGTGATGGAATGTCATTTAATAATTTGTAAGTATGTAAAAAATGCAATATCTATTGGAAGTTATGAATAATCAACTTCATTGTTTTTACAAACGTCTAAATATTTCACTGCCGATTTGGCAGTTTAATTTTCATATAATTTTTAGAAAGCAACTGTTCCTCCCGTCTATTCAAGTATGAGACTTTGACCCTGTGGTACAGTGAATATCAATATATTTCCTGAAATAAAAAGCCTATAATCCCAGCACTTTGGGAGGCTGAGGCGGGTGGATCACGAGGTCAAGAGATTGAGACCATCCTGACCAACATGGCGAAACCCCGTCTCTACTAAAACTACAAAAATTAGCTGGGTGTGGTGGTGCGTGCCTGTAGTCCCAGCTACTTGGGAGGCTGCGGCAGGAGAATTCCTTGAACCCAGGAGGCAGAGGTTGTGGTGATCCGAGATCGCACCATTGCACTCCAGCCTGGGTAACAAGAGCAAAACTCCTTCTCAAAAAAAAAAACCTTCCTTTTTATCCTTATTTTTTGTGTATCTTGATATACGTCCCTGTGCTTGCTCCTCAGTCATTCAAAGCCTAAAACTATAACCACACTGCAATGAGCTGAGATGCACTGCTGTCTTCTGACCTAAGTGCTTGCAATTCCAGCCACTGCCTTCAGAGGACGGTGGTGCCTGTCACAGAGATTATTAACCACCCACCCAAGTTGTGTGTTTCCTTCTGTAGATACAATCTCTCAGGATGACATCAGACATCAAGGCTAAAATACCTTTTCCAGGCTTTCTTAAAGTTGAGGCCTTCTGACTAGACCTTATCCAGAGAATGTGATAGGAAGTCGTGTGAATAATTTCTGAGACGAAGACTTTTGGGACAGGTATTTGTTTCCTTTACGATCTCTCTTCATTGTTTCTGCCTGGATGAAGATGACAATGATGGGATAGCAATTGAGGGGAAGCCACAAAATGTAAGGTGTTTGGATCATTAAGTATTAATGTGGATGAATACCTTCGGCCAAACGACAATAAACACCTGAGACTGTCGCACAACAAAGAAACATCTATCGCATTTCAGAACGTACATTTCTGAGTTTATTTAGTATAGCATTGTAATCTACCCCAAATAACACAGTGCCAGTGTATGAAACATAGATAAAGTGATGAAGCCTTCTTCAAAGCAAACGGAGATCCAGGAGGGTCAATTATTGACTCCAATCCGTAAATGGTAGGTGTTTGGATCTATTCAATTACGTTGGGTAGATTTTGAGAGTTCCTTGGGCTTCAGCACTGCAGACTGCTGTGATCCATCATCACGGCTGTCATGGCAAGTGTGTGTGGTGTTGTGGCAAGGGTTTCACATCCTTGCCAAACCTGATGTAGAGAAATCAGTGACTGCCTTATCTATGAAGTTAAAACATTGCTAAATATTAACACACAATATCATGCAATATGACACAGCTTTAGCAATTTGGAGGCATCCATTTCTGTTTTTAAATACACTTGTTGATGTTTTCACTAATAACATGCCTATTAACATCTCTCCCACTCCAACATCAGGTGTTCTTTCTTCTCTTCTTCCTTTTCTCCAAACTGAGAGTTTGATAATTCAACATAAGATACTTTTCCTTCTTCTTCTTCTTTTTTTTTTTTTTTTGGCAGAGTCCAACGCAACGCACTTTATTTCCCTCTGGATGTGTCTGCACCCACGGCCTGGGACCTACCCCAGAGGTCAATCTCGGGGGCTGAGGAACTGCAATTTCCCTTTCTTCCTGCAAATTAAGAGAACTGAGACTCATTGAGGAAACCTCACTGCCCCTCCTCACACAGCAGTCTCAGCAGGCCTGAAACGCAGCTGCGGGAGGTTTCCGTTTAGGGAAGGTGTTTATTCGCTGCGGCTTCAGGGACTGCCTGCTTCAGAAACCCCTTACACCGATTAACTCAAGTCACTTCAGAATAGAGAATCAACCTTTAACGGTCCATCAATGTGGTACTTCTGGTTTCCTGATGAGGAGACTTGCAAACCTAAACATGTTCCAAAGAGATTTAGTAGCTCAAAACTTGCAATTGTTAAAGATTTTGCCTAAAGATTCTATCAAAACGCATATAATTTAACATAATAATGTAATGTAAGCTTTGAAGATACATTTATTACATCACATGTTATGAGAGAAAAAAAATTGAGTTTGATGCTTCGTTCCCCAACTACATTCTGGAAATAAGAGAAGAGCTTCATGTTTGTTTAGTGAGAGGCTGGTTCTCAGTGGATGTTTAAGGTGTGAGATAGTTTCACTAAATCTCATGTATTGTATATTTTTACTTTGTTTCCTATCATTCTATGACATTTTTTAACCCCATAATTTGCCTTGACTTGATCTATTCAGACACTGCCTTTTTATTTAACATTTTCCATTTTCTGAAATTGCAAACAATGTTGCCTGGGTATTCACAACATTTCTATAGAACCATAATAACAGAGCAAATGTGCTTTTTAAGGAAGAAGGGGAAAAATGATGCGGGATATTAGGGAACGGGAGAGAATGCAAGGGATAGTTGCAGAAGTAGAGGTGATGGGCTGGCCATGAGGGAGACGAAGATCTCTCCCTGTGGCCAAAGCCCAGGAGTTTAGTGAGCCCACATCAGGCACAGAACTGCATCACCTCATGACACCCAGGTAGTGAGTGACAGGACTGTGAAGAACAATGACTCTACAATGTATCCAGGGAGTCTGCACATAGACGATGATGCTCCCGACATTGGCACTGGCAGAGCTGAGCTGCCTGTCTTCAATGGGCCCCTCAGGCATGGCCAGTGAGCATCATAGAAGCTTCCAGGCTGCACTGAATGATAAAGATCCATCCTTTATTTGTTTTAATACCACAAATTTTTATTTAGAGTTCTAGACCACTCTAATAGCAAGGAAGAGGAGAGTAGACTTTAAACATGTCTGAGATAATAATTCTTACACCTTGAAGAGTGGGAGTTGGGAGTTAATGGATTTTTCTGAAACATTCAGAGTGTGTTGTGAAATTTACTCTTGGCCCACATAAAAAATGTACCATCTCCGAACGGATCACGCAGTTTCATCCAAAATCACTTCTATAGTATCAGAAGGGATAACCGTACAGTATGACAATCCTATACTAATCTTCTTTGCTTTAACATTATATATAATCATTATGTTTAGTGCTTTGTCTTATTTTTACACAAACATATTTTTTAAACCAAACGTGGTTACAAGTTATCTGTAATAGAGAACGCCCTCTGTGTTACTCCAATACCCCAAAACTTAATTCCAGAGCTATGCCCTTTTAACACTGGCATTCTGATGAACATTTTAGTATGAATGCTGCTGCTGGATCATAAATGCAAAAGTTCTTGAATTTAAAAATTATAAAATGTTTATTCCAGGGCTGCACAGTAAAATAAAGCAACAACCACTTAAGTTATGTATCTTTTTAATTTTTATTACATATGTATTGCTATTTTTGTTTGGATTGACCATGGCAGAAATATGAACCAAGAGATGGATAATATAACTGACAAACGCTTTTTCTTTTTTTTGAGACAGTCTCACTCTGTTGCCCAGGCTGGAGTGAAGCAGTGCCATCTCAGCTCACTACAACCTCTACCTCCTGGGTTCCATCGATTCTCCTGCCTTAGCTACCCCCAAATAGCTGGGACTAGAGGTGCGCACCACCAAGCCAAGTATATTTTTGTATTTTTAGTAGAGATGGGGTTTCACCGTGTTGGCCAGGCTGGTCTCAAACTCCTGACCTTGGGTGATTCACATGCCTTGGCCTCCCAAAGTGCTGGGATTACGGGCATGAGCAACCATGCCCTGCCACAAAAGTTTTTTCTGATGTCACCTATGGTAAGACCTACACCTGGCTCATTGTTTCTAAGTATTTCACCAGGCATACCCTAGGTTTACCTAAAAGATAACTGGATTAGGTCTTGTTCTCTAGTACCCTCTCTCTCTCTCTTTTTTTTTTTTTTTTGAAAGAATCTCACTCTGTTTCTAAGGCTAGAGTGCAGTGGTACAATCTCAGCTCACTGCCACCTCTGCCTCCTGGGTCAGGTGATTCTCCTACCTCCCTAGTACCTGGGATTACAGGCGAGCACCATGTCTAGCTATTTTTGTTGTTGTTGTATTTTTAGCAAAAACAAATTTTTGACATGTTGGCCAGACTGGTCTCAAACTACTGACCTCAGGTGATCTGCCCATCTGGGCCTCCAAGAGGACTGGGATTACAGGCGTGAGCCACTGCGCCTGGCTATAACCTTTCTTTTTGAGTCAGTTTGTGAACAGAACTCAGGTAAGTCTGTTAGTGTTTGCACCTGGGTTTTCCTCCCATCCACACTTGGGGTTCAGAAAGGGTCAAACTAATGAATAACAGGAAAAGTCTGGGGAGTTGCTAGAGATAGGCCAGACACTGAGAAGTTTATCTATAAAGTGAAAACACTGTTTGTTAAATGCAATGTGGGATTCTGGGTAGAGTGCTGAAAAAATAAAGGACGTGAGTGCAAAAATTAATGAAATACAAATAAGATCTGAAATTCAGTTAAAACTGTGATACCAATGTTAACTTCCTGTTTTTCATAATTATGCCATGGTTATGTCAGATATTAACTTAGGAGAAGCAGGTGAGACAGAAGATTTTCTACTATCTTACAACTTTCTTATAGGTCTAGGAGTAGTTCCAATTAAAATATTAAAAATTAAATGATCCCTGTGGCCCAGTCATTCAGTATATTATTGTAAAAGCCTCAGCGGTCTTTGCAGTTCTTGTCATAAACCATAGAAATATGACAAAGCACTCAAGTACAGGTTTAGGATGAGACTGAGTCATCAAGAAATGATTCCAGTCAACTTTCACGTTGGTACAAAAGTTAGTATTAAAAACATTTTTTAAAGGAAACTTCACCAACTGAGGAGTTCACTAAAGCATCATCCTCAAAGACTCCAGGCAAATGAGGTGTTTGTATATGCATGTGTTGATAAAAGTTGGTGGTGGATTATTGAAGAAGTAAAAACATGGGAAGTTACTAAGAAAATATATCAGAGGTAGGTGAGTGTTGCCTGAGACCTGAGCAGAGGACATTCCTTTAGGGTGTGAATCTCACCTGAAAGATGTGAGTGAGGCTGAGATTTCACTCTGGAGAGTATACAAGTGAGAAGTTGATGCTGGTTTATGATAGAAAATCGAACTGATTTGTAAGAAGGGACTTGCCTGTGGCGTTTATGGGCTGCTGCTGGAGTAGAACTGACTTTAATATGAAATCAGCGAAAAGTCACTGAGTCATCAGAAAAATCAATTGTCATAAAAGCTACATTTGAAGAAAATCATGAATATAGCAATATAGACATAGGGATAAGAAATACAAGGCCAGTCGCATCAAATAGTAGTCACCTTAGACTATCCTAGCATGAAAATGTGGCCCTTACTTGGTGGACTACAGATGAATATGGATTTGGAATGAGAACACAGCGCGCCTGTGCTGTCATTGAGAACTGGGTACTAGTTTGTTAGCATGGAAGTTCGAGGAGCCTCCCTCTTAGTCATATGCTCTGGGGTTCTGACTTGGTTTCCCCACTGTCTCTTATCACAGTGGTTCAAAATACATGGTTACCAGGCCCGCTCTGTGGCCGGCACCTGGAAACTTGTGCAAAATGCAAATCCCTGGGCTTTGCTGCAAACCGAGTGGATCAGCAACTTTGTTTGGGGGTTGCAGGGTGGTTCAGGGGCAAAAATATGTGTTTCAACAAGCGCTCAGGACTTTCTGATGCAGTGTGAGAACTCCTGTCTTAGAAAGTCACCTCCACTTATACCAATTAACTTTATTCCATAGACACTCTCTCATAGTCGACTAGTTAACCCTTCCTTCTGTACATGAGGGCATTCAAATTCGATTTGAAACCTTTATATCAGGGCCTTTTCAGTCTAATCTATTCATCTTCCCCCTGCAAATCCTGTCAGAATGACAGAGAACATTTTGACCCTGTCAGTTGTTACATTAGAAAGCTGATGGTTGAAAAATAATAAAATTGTCAGAGTTACTGGAGGATGCAAAAAACTAGGGTTATTTTCATCTGTTAAGTAACTGACTGAATAGACAGCACACCAAAAATCTTACCACATTATACTGTGCATTGGGTGGAGTGAATTAATTTAGGAGAGAGCTCAGGACATTGCCGTATATAAGCATTTCTAGCGGGACCTGATCTGCACCTGTTAAACGATTTCAAAGGATAAAAACGACTGTGTATTCACCCCAGGAAATGCTACTCACTGCCAATTCCACAGTGAGGTAACCTACAATTGGCAACTTTCGGAGAGGTAAGCAACCAATTCTTTCCTCAGACTGCTACTTAAAGTAACTTCCTTATTTTTCTGGTAGGAAAATAAAATTCAACCAACAATTCATCACTTTTAATTTGCTTTTGCCAAGCAGCTGTATTTACAGAAAACAATGTCCTGATTTTTTTTAAGTCTCGATTTCTAATTAAGCAGTTTGGTGGTCTAATGATTTTAGTTTGTGAAACTCATAAAATGCTTCAGCCAAAGTAGTTCGAAACTTTTCCCTCTTTCTTCTCTTCTATGTTCCCATTATTTATAATGAGTCTTCCCAGAAACTTCCAGTGTGTTCCTTACCGACTGCATGAACATTGGTAAAGCAGGAGGGATAATCAACTCCAGGCTGGAGCTGAACAGCAGCGCCAACAAGCTACTCATGTCTCCAGCAGATGTTTCTGCTTTGGGGACCAAAAGAAATTTTATAGGGTTTTTCCTCCTTCTCAGGGAAAATTGCCAGAACAGTCAAGAAATGGGAAATATATAGGCCTGCTCACATTTCCAAGTGGGGAGGAATATTATGTTCAGTAAAAGGCATCTGAGAGAGAGGAATTTCTGAAGACACCATCTCACGATAGCTGGGTAAAATGGTCACCAGGAAAAAGAGGAACCAAGACGGGCTCACTTGGCTTCAGATTTCTCTGTATATTAAAAACTGTGAATATTGCAGTAGTTTGAAATGATATCCATTTATGGTAAAAATGCACCTGGTAGTCAATAAAGAACCTCCTCTACCACCACTGCCAGGAAAAGAAAAAGAAAGGAAAAAAGGCACAGATGACATACTCTAAGTTTCACTGCTTCTGTCTGTCTTTAATGTAAATTGCTAGACAATGGAGGGAGAGGACATATGCAGGACTTTGAGTCTTCTCATAAAAAATTAGCTGTGTATGACATAGTATATTGCTTCCAAAATAAGCAAAGATAACAAAAATTTTCCTTGAATGGTAAAATATGAGAATTTCAGCTCTCAGATTACTTTTACTTGAATTTTGGTATTTTGGCTCTCAAAAGACAGCCCATGTGCAATGTCATGAGAATAATATCAGAGAGAATTGTTTAAATGAAATCCACGTGGAGGGAAATCAGAGAGCAGTCAGAGTCCTGGTTCTGTGGGTTAAAAGCCTCTCTTCTGGAATGATGTCCAATATGAGGGACAGAGAAGCCTTCTGAGCCGTGGAATGATGTCCAATATGAGGGACAGGGAAACCTTCTGAGCCGCTTGTCTTGTTTATGTCATGAGAGGTAAAGAGGGTCACTTTGGAGAAGATGGCTGCTGGAATTCTTTGCAACCTCTCTGTGTAGCATAGCTCTTTATGAAGAGGCAGAAATGGTAAACAAAGTTATTCCAATAACCCTTAACTGGGTGATTTTCATGTTAGTGTATGTTCGCAGTCATGCAAAACCGTTAACACAGGGAATATGATTGACTAGAAATAGTAGTCAAGCCCATCTTTTAGTTATTCAGGTTTTCTTGTAATTAGTTGTAGCTTATGTTTTTTATATTTGACAGAATAAAAGTGACTGGAAATTATTCTATTAAGGAGTCATACTATCAAGGAAAGCTACCATCAATTTATTGAAGTCCTCACAAGGATGCTGACCACTTTAAAATCCATTAGCTGTTTTATTGTTAAAAATGGGAGCGTTAACTAAGGTCCCAGTAAATCTTTAGGGGGCTCTTTTTGATCTCTGAGAAGAGGCAATCTCCACCTGTTATATGCTCCATAAGTGATGGAGATTCAAAATTCCCTAGTAGATTCCAAAGCATGTAGTTTATTTAAACTCCATCTAAGTTAAGACTTGAAGAGTGAGGAATACTTGACTCAAAGGGAGAAAGAGTAACCCACCAAACTGGGAAAATACATAGAAAGATTCAGAATTGAAACACAAGTAGAATACATTTAAAACTAAAATTAATACACGTAAATATCACATACATTGTAAGGGAATGGAAGAAGATGGAACTAGAGAGTTACTCAGGGACGAGATTAAACATGAACTTCCAAATCATGACAAATAGATTAAGGGAAACAAAATCATGTTCACAGTGGCCAGTTGCAAGGTTGTTCCTGATACATAATATTACCCTGAAGTGGGAAAGTAATAGGATTAGAGGGAAACCGATAAAGAGTATTTAAGAGTTTTAAATGATCAGCCATAATCATTGCTTACATAGAGAAATGATGGAGAAGGGAAGTCAAAGGTTATTTCTAGTTCTTGGTTTGAACAATTTGTTGGATAAGAGTATTATTTACTTGAATATTTTCAGCCGTGAAGGGAACAACGGATTCACCCCTAGTGCTCCACTGTAGGGCAGCCATTTCTAGGCATCCCAAGTGTGTAGTGTGCTCCCAAACCAGACCATGCATTTTTCCTTTTTGTTTTAGCAATATCCCTTCAGAGGAGTAATCCAAGGCTCTCTGAGGAGGGCTCAGTGCTAGTGCCACAGTCGTCGGTACACTCCATGACTGTAACCCCCGATAGTCTTCTGGGCACGGAAGTTACTGGCTGCTGTTCTACAGTAGCCACTGATGCAGCTATTGGCTATTACTGAAGAAACTGGGGAGGGTATCTCTGCACTGAATTGTCGGCAAAGGCGAAATCATCACGGGCCATAACGATGGTATTTAACTTCTGATCTCGTGTTCTCTTTTAGAATTTAAAACCGGTTCATGAAGACAGACTGAGAATAAAGGTCATCTCCTTCCATTGTCTTTGCCTGGGAACTCTAATCTTCAGTTTTTATTTATTTTATTTTTTTTTTCGAGACGGAGTTTCGCTCTTGTTACCCAGGCTGGAGTGCAATGGCACGATCTCAGCTCACCACAACCTCTGCCTCCTGGGTTCAGGCAATTCTCCTGCCTCAGCCTCCTGAGTAGCTGGGATTACAGGCACGCGCCACCGTGCCCAGCTAATTTTTTGTATTTTTAGTAGAGACGGGGTTTCACCTTGTTGACCAGGACGGTCTCGATCTCTTGACCTCGTGATCCACCCGCCTCGGCCTCCCAAAGTGCTGGGATTACAGGCGTGAGCCACCGAGCCCGGCCAATCTTCAGTCTTAACACAAAAGCACCACACATGGAAGTTCATGTGAAAAAACAAATGTCCTGAGTATTCACCTGCATTCCGGTTCTGCAAAGAGGAAGAGCGTGAGTCTTATTTTGAGGTAAATTGGGACACTCTGCCGAAGTATCAATACCCTATGAGGTTTTTATTCCATGAAATTACGGATTGTCGAAGAAGGGGTTTCTAAAGTGAATGGACACACTGCTTCTTAAACTCTAATGCGCATGGGAATAATAGGGAGACCTTGTTAAAATGCAGATTCTGAATTAGTGGCTCTGGGGACAGGCTCCTGGTCTGCAGCCTGTGCTTTGAAAAGCGAGGTTCTAGTCTGGCAATTCTCTAAATTCTCTCAGTGAACAGCTGAAGAAAATGAGTCATAGGCATTTATTTAGTGCAAGGTAGTGAATTCCGGTGCTGCTTACATATTAAATTGGAGATAGAATCAGAGTTAGAAGAATAAATTTCCCTGAGTCTCAGTTCACTCTCTTTTCTAGCACAATAAGCAGCGTTTTGCGTGAGTAGATCTCCAAACACCGGTAATGTTTCTCCTCATTTTGGAACCTAGAGAAACATCTGCTAGTCACCAAAGGAAAAATCTCTCAAAAGAACGTGATGAGATCCAGGGAGAAAAGACAGCCATTTTTTTTTTTTTTTTTTTTTTTAATATTTTGAGGGTTTATATGCTAATAAAAATTAATTAGCTAATATTTGCTAATCATCCTTGACACTGTATGTGTTGTGATTTATTAAAGCTTTAGAAATGCACGTGGAACAAATTTCCATAGGTAAAGTAAGCATTTCCTAGAATGATTAAGATTATACCATGAAATAATATTCTAATTTTTTTTACAAATATTTTAATGCAAATTTTTAGCATGACATTTAGTTTAACAGAAAGATGGAATTTTCCTGGAAGGAATGTACTCTGATAGGGTAGGAAGATCTCTTCACTCACCTGATATCCTGAAAATGTGCTTCTAAAGCAGGATGGTAATTAACCCTAAACCTGAGAGAACATAAAAAACTGGAGTGCTGAAAACTAGCATAGTTCAGCAACACAAAAATAGGAATTTCTAACAATAGATCGGGCATTGCTTCCTCCAAGTGAAACATCTGGTCACCAATTCATACCTGGATTTCTTTATGCTTCATCCCTTTCCTGACCCCTCTCTTCTTAATGCTGCTGGTCAAGTTTAAACAAGTACTGTCAGGAGAGCAGATGGACCCCACTGCAGTCTGGGGGACAGACAGCAAGACATAATGTGAAATGCTCCCTGCCGACCCTGAGGTGACTGCAAACCTGATCAAACCGGGATCTTTCTCTCCAGGGTGAAGAGATAATGCAATCTTCTTGCTGGCTCAAAACTTCTTTCCAAAGGCAGCCAGTTCAACTGTGCTATGTATAGAGAGTGCTCTGGAGGATGAAACCATCAAACCCATACCCCCCGGAATGTCTCCTGGGATTTAAGCACTGGCCAGAGAACAGAAATAAAGTAGCTGTTTCCAGCGATTTACAGTTCTCCTAAATATGAGAAGTAAAATGTGTGGAGACGTTTTAGCTCAGCGGGGTCCTCAACCGAGCATTTTAGAGAGGTTTCCATTGCTTCTGACTGTACCTTGTGACTTTGCATCTAAATGAATGTTCTACCATCTGAAACCTTTCAGGTTTCTAAATTCATTCGGAGAGAACAAATCCCTGTTGTGTGAAACAGCAACGTGTAATATTTACTGAAAATATTAAACTGTCTTCCCAAATTAATATCTGATTAAAAAAAAAAAAAAGCCAAATGTAGAGCCAGCAAGTCAGGCTATATACACATATTTTCTGTTCCTAAATCTCTCAAAGAAGGGATTAAACAGGCTTTCACTTCTATTAGAAAAGTTTGAGAGGGCTATAAAAATAGAAACGTATTAACTGTGTCCATGAAAATTTATATGGACATATAGCCCTAGGTTAAATCAAGTGCTGGCTCTAAAGGAGAATATAAACTATTCATCACTACTTTCTCTTTTGTGAGAGAATATGTTTTAGTAGAGGAATTCATTCAACATCTGATAAATATACTCCTTTGGCTGAGACATACAAACAGCAAAACAGGTAGGGAATTGATCGTGGCTATGAAAATGCAATATATACTATTAATTTGTGGGAATTGATCCAAAGTGATTTTTTTTAAAACCATGTAGAATCTCTGTAAATAATTGAAATAATAATCTGCTACAGAACAGTGGAAACATTTAAAAAATTGTCTGGATAAAAAACAAATCTAGCATATCATGTAGATTCATAGACACATATAACATAATTGGGAAACAATTTAGAGGTTTACTGTAATAGTATTTATAACTAATAAGATAGTCTATAAATTGGTAAGGATTTCTACATGGAATTACTTATATGTTTTAAACCAGTGAAGACATTTCAAGATTGTTTAGATCACATTTCCATCTGCAATGGTTTGATGGACAAAATGAACTGTTAGTTCGACAGTCTTTTCTCAGATGAGTGAATGCCTACCACAAATATGGTAGAATCTGTGCTATTCATTAGCCATTTGATTTTAGTGATGTTTTTAGTCAGTTTGTAAAACAATGTGACTATATATTCTAAACATGGTTCAAGACCTGACACCTTGTGTTTCTAAGTAAATTCTTGGACATATTTTGTTTAAAAGTACAGTTTGCTGATTTTTAAAGAAAATAGATTACTACTGATTTTCTAGTTAATGGAAGGCCCCTATCATTCCATATTTTCTTACTCATAGTTGCTTCACACATTTAAATTACTTGCCTACCCCTAGAGGGCATTTTAATTTGCAATATGGCTTTATTTTCTGATTTCAAATGCTGTAATCCTTCCCTTGATGGAGCATATTCTTTGAAAGCGACACACCACTTCCTTGATTTTCCCTAGCACCAATTATCACGATTTCTTAAGTAAATGGATATTTCTTTCATTTATTCATCTAATTCAAAAATGTTTACCGTGTACCCATTCTGTTTTAGACAATATATTGGCCAATGGGAATAACGATGATGACAGACTCAGTCCCCACTCTCATGAATATTATCCATGAAGTATGGAAAGATTATTTTTTTATTGATCGATGAAATGTGGCTATCTGAAATCCTTTGTCATCATACTTTAGAATAATAAAAACATTACTTTTCACTTAGTAGAAGAGATGATACAAAATTGTAAGTATTATGGAATGAATTGTGTCCTCCCCAAATTCATATGTTGAAGTCCTAAGCCTCATTACACCAGGACATGACTGTATTTGAATATAGGGCCTTTAGAGAGGCAATTAATTTTAAAGGAGGTCATTAGAGTGGGTCCTACCCAATATGATGGGTATCCTGATAACAAAAGGAAATTTAGACACAGACAGAAAGGAAAGACCAGTGAAGACAACAGAAAAGGACTGTCAGCTGCAAGTTAAGCAGAGAAGGCCTTACAAGAAACCAGCATTGCTGACATCTTGATCTTGAATTTCTCGCCTTCACAACTGTGAGAAACTAAGTTTCTGTTGTTTAAGCCTCTCAATATGCAGTACCTGGTTGGTACTAGCAAACTAATACAGTCATGTTTTCTTTGTTTAATCTAAAAAAGCTTAGCTTTAATGGTTGGGTCCAAATTCTGATAGAAAAGAAAAGAAGAGCAACATTGGCCATTACTTAAGCAGTGGCTTTCAGCCTCATGGGTAATTGGACTGTTGGCATAATTCGCAGTCATCTTTTTACCATTTTCTTTGTGTTAATTGATATGGTACCAGGGCTTCCAGGTATGAAATGATCCAGACGAGGAGATTCTGGACAGAAACTGAGCCTTACATAGACATAAATAAATCCTCGAATGTGAAGATACAGAACAACAGGGACACGTGAAGTCACATTTCATTTCCAAGATCCTATCCTAGGAAATAATCAAACACTTACACAGAGATTTAGCCCAAGAAGGAGTAAAATAAATAAAATAAACCTTATGCTTTCCGCCATTAATATTATAGAAATATATTTATTTGTGTTGAAAGTTATATAGAAATTTCAGTGAAAACGTTATAAGATATGTTTCTGATTTTGTGGGAAAGAAAAACAAAATAAAATTATACAAGTATGTATAATTTTAGTTATTTTGCTATTTTAGTTATTTTATGCATCTAAAATAGCTAGAAATATATAGGCCAAAATATATGAGCCAAAATATGTATTGATAATATTCTTTGAGTGATTATATTATAGCATTGTTTTCTTAATCTTTCATCCGTGTTTTTAATAATTCTTCAATAAATGCATTACTTCGAAATAAAAAGTAGCTCCAATTTTTTTTTTTTTTTGAGACGGAGTTTCGCTCTTGTTACCCAGGCTGGGATATCATGGTGCTAATTTTCAAATTCAAATTCTTAACTCACATCTTGATGACAGAAATCATGCTGCAGCAGGATGTCATATACATTCATTAAATGTGTGTTTGTCTAACACCTTCCATATGCTAGAAAATGAATTTAAAGGTGGGTGAAACGTGATCTCTGACCCATGCAACGCATACTTCTGAGGTAAAGAGCTGAGGATGTATCCAAAATTGGAGGTGACTGTCCTAACTTACATAATGGCCACGTCCTCCATAGCCAAGCTGTATGTTCCCCTCCATTTCATTATGGGGTATTTATGATAAATATGCCCATTTATATCTGTCATTTCTTTCCTTGTACTATTCATTGAATCATTTCACAAAAGATGACCTTCAATTAAATTCAGCAATATTTGTTGAGCTCAGTATTCAATGAGCAAAATTCTTCACTATGTCCATAGATTGCAGAAAGATGAGAAAGCCTAATGCAAATATCTATATAACCAAAGTAAATTGTAGAATGTGCTAATGACATAAATGACTAATTAAGATAATTCATAGTGAGAAAAACGGAATCAAGTTTAAAAGTATGTGAAAAGACATTTGAGCTTTTGAAGGATGGATAATAGGCCAGCAGCAGAAGTAAGGAAAGGATGTGAGTAGATGTAATAGCATGGAAAAAACAACAAGGGAAGGAAATTTGGGACATGTTCTAGGTAAAATGAGTAGCCTATTTTGGTGGGAGTACAGGATGAAAAAAAAAAATCCTTAGGAAAGAAGACTGGAAATGTAGGCAGGGGATGCATGGCTGAGCATGATGAATTCCCCAGGAGCGTTCTCAGTATAGAATGTTTAAGTATTGAAAACTCAATAAAGGAACTTGAGGTATAAAGTGAATATTGAGACCTGTGCTTTAGGAAGACTAATGTGGTATCATTTAAAGATGGATGAATTTGTGACAGAGACACTGGAAGAGAACAATATATAAACTCAGTTTGACACATAACTGAAAAAAGTTGCACAAATTTTTATATAGAGAATCATATGTAATTTTCATATTTGTAACCATGCTAAGGTAATTGATACTCAATGCTATTTGAGATTTCTCTTGTCAAGAAAATTCCACTTAAATCTATTTTTCTTTCTATAGTACGGGGTTTTATATAATACATTTAAAGCAAATTAAATGTACAATGATGTAATATTAATTCCACAGGGATTTATCATCTAATGTTTTGCAGCATTTTGAGAGATACAAAAAGATGAAGACACAAATCCCTGTTGTTCTGTTCTGCTTTGTCTGTTTTAGGTTTTAAGCTTATAGACTGCATACCATTACTTTGTGGAAGTGGAATTTAAAAATAAATGTGTATCAAAATACTCAGGTTGATCAAATGTAAGTTCAATATAATCTGGGGACTCATGGTATCAGATGATACAAAATCTAAAATATGTTTTACCTCATTTACTTGCCTGTTCAAACTATAAGAGACATATATGACAAAGCCACAGCCAACCTCATAGGGAACAGGTCAAACCAGGAAGCATTCCCCTTGAGAGCTGGAACAAGACAAGCCCACTCTCACCACTCTTATTCAACATATCACTGGAAGTCCTAGTCAGAAATACCAGGCACTCAAAATAGGAAAAGAGGAAACCAAACCATCTCTCTTCATAGACCATATGATTCCAACTTCAACGGAAGTCTCCGAGAACTGATAAAAAAAATTTTAGTAATGTTTTAAGATACAAAATAAATATACAAAAAATAAGTAGCATTTCTACAACTAATAACATTCAAGTTGAGAGCCAAATCAAGAATGCAAACCCATTTGCAATAACCACAAATAGAATTAAATATGTAGAAATACAGCTTATGAAGGAGGTGAAAGATCATTTAAATAAGAATTACAAATGTGGCACATATACACCATGGAATATTATGCAGCAATCAAAAATGATGAGTTTGTGTCCTTTGTAAGGACATGGATGAATCTGGAGAACATCATTCTCAGCAAACTGACACAAGAACAGAAAAACAAATACCGCATATTCTCACTCATAGGCGGGTGAGAAAAATGAGAACATGTGAACACAGGGAGGGGGTCTACTACACACTGGGGTCTATTGGGGGGAAGGGGGGAGGGACAGTGGGGGGGCTCGGGAGGGATAGCCCCGGGATAAATGCCAAGTGTGGGTGAAGGGGAGGAAGGCAGCAAAGCACACTGACATGTGTGTACCTATGCAACTATCTTGCACACTCTGCACATGTACCCCAAAACCTATAATGCAATAAAAATTTAAAAAATTAAAAAAAAAAGAATTACAAAACATTGCTGAAAAAAATCTGAAAGAAAGCAAACAAATGAAAAAACATTCCAAGTTCATAAACAGAAAGAATCATCATTGTTAAAATGGCCAGAGTGCCCAAAGCAACCTGCAGAATTAATACTATTCCTATCAAACTACCAATCTCATCTTTCACAGAATTAGAAAAAAACTACTCTAAAATTCATATTGAACCAAAAACAGCTGGGATAGCCAGAGCAATCCTAAGCCGAAGACATCCGGCTACCCAGCTTCAAACGATACCACAGTGACTACAACGGTATGGTAGTTGTACAAAAACAGACACATAAGTCAATGGAACAGGACAGAGAAGCCACAAATAAAGCCACACACCTAAAACCACCTGATCTTTGATGATGCTGACAAGAACAAACAATGGGAACATGACTCCCTTTTCAATAAATTATGCTGGGATAACTGGCTAGCCATACGCAGAAGAACGAAACTGGACCCCTACCTTTCACTATGTACAAAAATTAAGTCAACATGGATTAAATCTTTAAATGCAAGACCTCAAACAATAAAATCCCCAAAGGAAATTTTAGGAAATACCATTCTGTAATTTGACCTTGGGAAAGAATTTATAACTAAGTCCCCAAAAGCAATTACAACCAAAACAAAAATCAACAAGTGGGACATAATTAAGCTAAAGAGTTTCTTCACAGCAAAACAAATGATCATCAGAGAAAACAGACAACCTGCAGAATAGGACAAGATACTCTCAAGAGCAGCAGCAGAAATAAATCAAAGCAGTAATTAGTTGGAAGTCTGAGAACTCCAGCCATAGAATGCTAGACCTCGGCCGGGCACGGTGGCTCAAGCCTGTAATCCTAGCACTTTGGGAGGCAGAGGCAGGTGGATCACGAGGTCAGGAGATCGAGACCATCCTGGTCAATATGGTGAAACCCCGTCTCTACCAAAAATATAAAAAATTAGCTGGGCATGGTGGTGTGCGCCTGTAATCCCAGCTACTCAGGAGGCTGAGGCAGGAGAATTGCCTGAACCCAGGAGGCGGAGGTTGCAGTGAGCCGAGATCACGCCCTTGCACTCCAGCCTGGGTAACAAGAGCGAAACTCCGTCTCAAAAAAAAAAAAAAAAAGAATGCTGCTCTCCGCACTGCTAGAGTCACCTGGAGCCACCAATGGCTACTGTCTGTCCTCTGGATTTTGACCACTGTATATAGTCAGGCTCAGAAGCCTCAATCAGAAGTGTACCTTGAAAGACAGCATGGGTAGTAATGTTGTGCTTGGCTAACGTAATTGGACAGTGGTTATATTTTGATGATAGAACAGAAATTGTGAATAGTTTAGAGATATATCATGGCTATCTCTAAGATGTTTAACGTGAATAACTGGGATAATGGAGTTGTAATTAACTATGAGAAGAAAGAATGAAATAAGCAATTTTGAGAGAAAAAAATTAAATATTTTATTTTATTTATTAAAAGATAATTTCAATGTTTATTTTAGATTCATGGGTACATGTGCATATTTGTTACATGCGTCTATTGTGTGGCAATGTTTGGAATATGAATGATGCCTTCACCCAAGTGGTGAGCATGACAGCCAATAGTTAGTGATCCAACCCTGGCCCTACCTGCTAATTCCCCTGCTTTAGCAGTCCCCAGAGTCTATTGTTAGCATCATTAGGTCCAGGAATACCCCGTGTTTCACTCCTGCTTAGCAGCGAGAAAATGTGGTATTTGATTTTCTGTTCCTGCATTATTTGTTTAGGGTAATAGCCTTCAGCCCCCTCCATGTTGCTGAAAAGGACATGGTTTTGTTATTTCTTAATGGCTGTGTAGTATTCTATGGTGTATGTGTACCCCATTTTGTTTATCCAATCCGCCATTGATGGGTTGATTTTATATCTTTGCTATTGTGAATAGTGCTGCAATGAACATGTGAGTGCAGCCATCTTTTTGGTATAAAAATTTATTTTCCTTTGCATATATACCAATCATGGAATTGATTGCTGGGTTGAACAGCAGCTCTCTTTTAACTTCTTTGAGAAATCTCCAAACTACTTTCCACAGCAGCTGAGTTTACATTTCCACTGATAGTGTATAAGCATTCTCTTTTCTCTGAAGCCTTGGCAGTATCTTTTTTTTTTATTATTCTTCATTTTTAGTAGCAGTCATTCTGACTGGTGTGGGATGGTATCTCACTGTGGTTATGATTTGCATTTCTCTGATGATCAGTGATGTGGATCATTATTTCATATGTTAATTGGCTGCTTGTATGTCTTCTTTTGAGAAGTCTCTGTATCTTTTGACCACTTTTTAATGGGGTTATTCATTTTTTCTTGTTGAATTATTTAAGTTCCTTATAGATTCTGGATATTAGATATCTGTCAGATACATAGTGACATGGTTTGGCTGTGTCCCCACCCAAATTTCATGTGGAATTATAACTCACACAATTCCCACATGTCATGGGAGGGACCCAGTGGGAGGAAACTGAATCATGGGGGCAGGTATTTCTCATGCTGTTCTGGCAATAGTGAGTAAGTCTCATGAGCTCTGATGGTTTTAAAAAGAGGCATTCCCCTGTAAACTCTCTCTTTGCCTGCTGCCATCCATTTAAGACTTGACTTGCTCCTCTGTGCAGTGTTCGTGCCAAGGGCTTGAGACAGCTAGTGTGACTCACCCCATCTTGGCTGCTGGACCTGTCTGCACTCCCCCATCTGAGGGCGGTTGAGCTGAGACAAAGGCTGCGGGCTGAGTCACTGAAGCAAAAACAGAATGCAAAGCAAAGGTGTGCGGTTTGTGAGGACATTGTACTGTCTTCATGTCCCCATCAGTCTCTGTGTAAGCAATAACACTTGCTTCAATTGAGATGCCTAAGAGGAGCAAAGACCCCTGCCCATATTTTTCCTGGAGCCAAGTCTTTGTTCCACCCCATGATGGAAAACAGGATTAACAAGCCACCTTAAGGGCATCTTTGGAAAACATAAACTTCTTTTTGAGCTCTTTCCACAAGCCTCTGATAACTATTCTGTTTACCCTTTTTTTACATAAACTTCTTTGTGAGTTACTTTCACAAGCCTCTGATAACTATTCGGTTTACCCCCTTTTTTTTTTTTTTTTTTTTTTTTTTACATAAGCCTTGTGAGCTATTTTCAGGAGCCTCTGTTTACCCTTTCTTTGTGAGATAAAGTAACTGTAAACAAGAAAAAAGGTATAAAAGCTGTAACCCACAAGAATAAAGTCGCTGGGTTTCCACCATAGGTTACTAGACCTCCAGACTCCGCTTTTCTTTCTTTCTTTACTTCCGCGCACTCTCTCCCTCAGGTTGAAGGAGACATCTACGTCGGCGGTCTCGGGTAGCCCCCGGCAGACGTGCCAGACCCTGACACTCCTCCTTGCCTTATGTCATGATTGTGAGACCTCCCCAGCCATGTGGAACTATAAGTGTATTAAACTTCTTTTTCTTCCCAGTCTCCCGTATGTATTTATCAGCAGCATGAAAAGGAACTAATATAGTAAATTGGCACCAGTAGAGTGGGGCGTGGCTGAAAAGATGCCTGAAAATGTGGGAGCTACTTAGAACTGGGAAACATGGAGAGGTTGGAACAGATTAGAGGGCTCAGAAGGAGACCTTTTAAAGGGCTTTGCCCAAATTTATATAGTGATATAAATAACGAGATTCAGGCTGATGTGGTCGCATATGGAGATAAGAAATTTGTTGGGACCTAGAGCAAAGGTGACTCTTGCTATGTTTTAGCAAAGAAACTGGCAGCATTTTGCTAAATTTGTGGATCTTTGAACTTGAGATAAATAATTTAGGGTATCTGACAGAAGAAATTTCTTATTTATATCTTTTATTTTATTATATATATATTTTATTGTACTTTAGGTTCTGGGGTACATGTGCAGATCATGCAGGATTGTTGCACAAGTTCATACATAGCAATGTGGTTTGCTGCCTCCATCGCCCCCTCACCTATATTTGGCATTTCTCCCCATGTTATCCCTTCCCAACCTCCCTACCCCCTGCTGTCCCTCCCCTAGTCCCCCGCAAAGGCCCCAGTGTGTGATGCTCTCCTCCCTGTGTCCATGTGTTCTCATTGTTCAACATCTGCCTATGAGTGAGAACATGTGGTGTTTGATTTTCTGTTCTTGTGTCAGTTTGCTGAGAATGATGGTTTCCAGTTTTATTCATGTCCCTACAAAGGACACAAACTCATCATTTTTTATGGCTGGAGAGTATTCCATGGTGTATATGTGCCACATTTTCCTTGTCCAGTCTATCATCAGTGGGCATTTGGGTTGGTTCCAGATCTTTGCTATTGTAAACAGTGCAGAAATGAACATATATGAGCATGTATGAAAAACTTTTCTTGTTTACATAGCCAGGAATTGGCCTGCTGAGATTTGATTCCTTGTCTTCCAGTAGCAGATGGTAAGCTCTTTAACCACATAATCGTCTCAGACCATTCTGTCACGTTTTTTTTTTTTTTCATTTGTGCATGTTAGAAAAGTCTGATTTGTTTTAAATGATATTGGACTTCAAATCCTATAAATAGGTAAGCTAAGTGATTGATGTGACCACATAGAGATAACATGAGAAAGACCTTCATGGTGATGGCATTGTTCTGTAACTTAATTGCATTGGTAATTACACACGAAATGAAATGATAGAACTGAACAGACTTTGTAGTAATGCCAACATCCTGATTTTTATTAGGCTATGATAAGATATGGTAAAACTACTGGAGAAACTGGCGATTCCTCAAGGACCTAGAAATAGAAATTCCATTTGACCCAACAATCCCATTACTGGGTATATATCCAAAGGAATATAAATCGTTCTACTATAAGGAAACATGCACACGAATGTTCATTGCAGCACTGTTTACAATAGCAAAGACCTGGAACTAACCCAAATGTCCATCCATGATAGACTGTACTGGGAAAATGTGGCACATATACACCATGGAAAATTATGCAGCAATCAAAAATGATGAGTTTATGTCCTTTGTAAGGACTTGGATGAATCTGGAGAACATCATTCTCAGCAAACTGACACAAGAACAGAAAAGGAAATACCACATATTGTCACCCATAGGCGGGTGAGAAAAATGAGAACACATGGACACAGGGAGGGGGGTACAACACACTGGGGTCAATTGGGGGGAAAAGGGGAGGGACAGCGGGGGGGGGAGCTAGGGAGGGATAGCCTGGGGACAAATGTCAAATGTGGGTTAAGGGGAGGAAGGCAGCAAAACACACTGCCATGTGTGTACCTATGCAACTATCTTGCACGTTCTGCACATGTACCCCAAAACCTAAAATGCAATAAAAATTAAAAAAAAAATACCTTAGACCCCTCTATACCATTTTGAAACTTCCTATGAGTCTATTATTGTTTCCAAAAATAAAGGTTTTTGTTTGCTGTTTTGTTTGTTTGTTTATTAATTATCTTCTTCTTCATAGAGTCCCTGCAATTGAGGTTACAGCTGACTTCCAGGTCTCATGCCAGACACAACTCATTCTGACCTTTACCTTGCTGACATTCCCAAGGGACTTTCAATGTCTATGTAGGATGTGAATCAATCTGGAAGCTTCAGGCATTCTGATTCTAACTTCGAGAGAATATTAGCCCCACAACTGGCTCTCCATATATTCAACAAGACACACAGTTAGGGAATCAATTGTGTCCCTAAAGTAGATATGTCCTAACTTCAGTACTTCTGAATGTGACCTTATTTGGAAATAGGGTCTTTGCAGATGAAATCAAATTAAGATGAGATCATATTTAATTAAAGCGAGCTATAATTTAATATGATTGGTGTCCTTGTTAGAAGAAACACAGATACACAGAGGGAGAATGGCATGTGATGACAGAAACAGACTTTGGAATGATGTCGCTGAAAGACAAGTAACATTAGAGATTGAAAGCCACCACCTAAAGCTAGGAGGAGGTGAGGAAGGATCATTCCCTGGACTCGTCCGAGAAGCCTGGCTCTGCCTATACCTTGACTTTGAACTTCCAGTCTCCAGAACCGGGTCAAATTTCAGTGGTTTTAATCCACCTACTTTGTGCTCATTTCTTATGGCAGCCCTAGGAAATCAATATTCCAAGAGACCCACATCCTTCTTAAAAAATTACCATATTGTTGTGTACAGAACGGGTCTCAAAAAATAAAAGTAAAAAAGGAATAAATTAGTAGATCCTTAAGACCTTCAGTAAAGCAAATTCTTTAAAATATTCTTGTAGAAAGAATCTTTTTTTTTTTTCTCTCTTTTTTTTTTTTCCTAATTTTTATTGCATTATAGGTTTGGGGTACATGTGCAGAACGTGCAAGATAATTGCATAGGTACACACATGGCAGTGTGTTTTGGTGCCTTCCTCCCCCTCACCCACACTTGGTATTCATCCCCAGGCTATCCCCCCAAGCCCCCCCCGCTGTCCCTCCCCCATTTTCCCCAACAGTCCCCAGTGTATAGTAGACTCTTAATAAGTAACATGTACCTTTTTCATGTAGAAAAAAAATTAAACGAGAAGTTATGTCTTTTATAATTAAACTGATAATGTTTTATATCTGGGTTAACATTTTGGCTAATATAATGCAAATCATAAAAGCATTTTTTTCTTTTTTTATGAAAGAGAGAAAAAAAAGAGAAAGAGAAAGGGGGAGAGAGAACAGGAGTCTTGCTCTATTGCCCAGGCTGGAATTCAATCTAAAAATAGGTATTAAAAACCTCTTTCATGCCAATAATAGTGCTTAACAGTGGAGACAGGAAGGAAAAAGGGAAGAAAATAACAAACAAATAGCCAACCAATATTTCATTTAAGTCTGTGAAATGCTATGCAAATGCTGAAGAGTGATTTCTAATTATGTGGTCACTTTCAAAATAGGTGTAATGTGATACTGAGAAAAATGTATGTTCTGTGGACCTGGGGTGAAGAATTCTATAAATATTCACTGAGTTTACTTGTTCCAGGTCTGAGTTCAAATCATAGATGTCCCTGTTAATTTTCTATCTCGTTGATCCTTTGAATATTAACGATGTGGTGTCAAAGTCTCCCGGTATTATTGTGCAGGAGTCCAAGTCTCTTTATAAGTCATTAAGAACTTATCTTATGTATCTGGGTGCTCATATATTGGGTGCATACATATTTATGATCATTAATTCCTGTTGTTGCATTGATCCTTTTACCATTATGTAATGTCCTTCTTTGTTTCTTTTAGTCTTTGTTACTATTAAAGTTTATTTTGTCAGAGACGAAAGTTACAACTCCTGTTTTTTTTTTCTCTCCATTTGATTGGTGAGTCTTCCTCCAATCCTTTATTTTGAGTCTTTGTGTGTCCTTACTTATGAGATGGATCTGGATACAGCGTACTGATGGTTTTGAATTTTTATTCAATTTGCCTGCCTGTGTCTTTGATTGGGGCATTTAGTCCATTTAAATTTAGGATTAATATTGGTATTTGTGAGTTTAATATTGCCGTTTAATGCTAACTGACTATTTTGCCCATTAGTTGATATAGATTCTTCATTATGGAGATACTCTTTACCTTTTGGTAAGTTTTTGGGATGACTGATACTGGTTGTTCCTTTCTGTGTGTAATGCTTCTTTCAGAAGCTCTTGTAAAGCAGGCCTGGTGGTGATGAAATCTCTGAGTGCTTGCTTGTTTGTGAAAAATTTTATTTTTCCTTCATTTATGAAGCTTAGTTTGGCTGGATATGAGATTCTGGGTTGAAAATTCTTTTCTTTGATGATATTGAATATTGACCCCCACTTTCTTCTAGTTTGTAGGGTTTCTGCTGAGAGATCTGCTGTGAGTCTGATAGGCTTCCCTTTATGGGTGACCTGGCTTTTCTCTCTAGCTGCCCTTAGAATTTTCTCCTTTATTTCAACCCTGGTGAATCTAACAATTATGTGTCTTGGGGTTGCTCTACTTGAGGAATATCTTTGTGGTATTCTCTGTATTACCTGGAGTTGAGTATTGTCCTGCCTTACTAGGTTAGGAAAGTTTTCCTGAATAATATCCTGAAGAATATTTTCCAGCTTGGATTCATTCTCTTCATGACATTCAGGTCCACCCATCAAACGTAAATTAGATATTTTCACATAGTCCCATATTTCTTGGAGACTTGGTTTATTTCTTTTTACTCTTTCTTCCCTAATCCTGTCTTCTCATTTCATTTCATTAAGTTGGTCTTCAACCTCTGATATCCTTTCTTCTGCTTGATCAATTTGAGTGTTAAAACGTGTGCATACTTCGTGGAGTTCTCGTATTGTATTCTTTAGTTCCATTAATTCACTTATATTCCTCTCTAAATTGTCTATTCTCATTAGGATTTCATCAAACCTTTTTTCAAGGTTCTTAGTTTGTTTACATTGGGCTAGAACATGTTCTTTTAACTCACAGAAGTTTCTTATTATCCACCTTCTGAAGCCTAATTCTGTTACTGGAATGCACTTGTTCTCCATCAGGCCTTGTTTCCTTGTTGATGAGGAACTGTGATCTCCTGTAGAGGGAGAGGCATTCTGATTTTGGGTATTCTCAGCCTTTTTACGCTGGTTTCTTCCCATCATTGTAAATTTATCCACCTGTCGTCTTTGTGATAACCAACTTTCAAATTAGGTCTCTGAATGGACGTCAAACTTGTTGATTCCCAGTGCTGGAATCTGAACAACCCACTGTGCCAGCTAAAACAGTGGCACTAAGATTCATGGTGCTTTTTGCCTGGGAATCTCCAGTCTGGCTTCCCTCTTGAGTCTGTTTTTCAATCAACTGAATGGGTGACTCTGCTTTCCCGGAGCTCCAGATGTTGGCCAGAAGGGGTCCCAGTCCCATTTACTCTGCACTGAGAACCACTGTGCTGGCCGCAATAGTTGCACTGGTGACCTGTGGGGCTCCTCCGCTGGAAATCTCCTGGTCCATGAGCAACAAAAATTCATCTGAAAATGTGGCATCCTCTTGTTCTCTGCACTTTCACTGGGAGCTACAATCCTGAGCTGTTAGTAATCAGCCATCTTGGATCTCTCTCGCCATAAAATAATTTTTTAAACTGACCTCATTTATTTAGTTTATGAAATGATAGTTTTTCCATCAGGAGCTCTTATTGATTATTTTCTCTCCACACACACATATACAAAAAGAATTATATGCATCTATAACAATAAAATCACAATAATTAATTATAGTATGGGAATGTATTTGTTAAAGAAAACATACAGTTAATATGTTGTGTTAATGTTTAGCTAACGGACAAATTTTTTATTATGGTAGCATCTGCTGTGAGGCTTTTGTTAAAGAACTTTTTCAAAGAACTGCTGATTAAAACTACTGTGTTCGTGAGTTTGATGCAATGGCTCCAGCTTCTCTGTGTACCTCTGGTGGAATTCGGCTGTGAATCTGTCTGGTCCTGCACTTTTTTCATTGGTAGGCTATCAATTACTGCCTCAATTTCAGAACTTGTTATTGGTCTATTCGGGGATTTGACTTCTTCCTGGTTCAGTCTTGGGTGGGCATATATATCCAGGAATTTATCCATTTCTTCTAAATTTTCTAGTTTATTGCAAAGAAGTGTTTGTAGCATTTTCTTTGGAGTACTCAATAGTTCACCTTCCCCCCAAAATGTATAAATTCTTGAGTGTAACCAAAAAAACTGCAGGAGTTGAAGGTTACCTTATGGCTTATTGATTTAAAAGCTGTTACATTAATTTAACCATCCATGTATTATGGTAAAGAGGATATTAATTTTAAACTGAAGAACTATAGTT
Organism: Saguinus oedipus; assembly: GCA_031835075.1. Taxonomy (NCBI): domain Eukaryota; kingdom Metazoa; phylum Chordata; class Mammalia; order Primates; family Cebidae; genus Saguinus; species Saguinus oedipus. Next base: position 4,736,947 of record CM063186.1, read on the forward strand.
ATATTGTAATGCCCATAACATTGCCTTATAATTGTTTTTCTGTGAATATTTATTTTAGCAAAAAATACTATATTGATATATTCCTGAGAGATAGGTATAAAATGGCATAAAGATACTTCAAAGTTAAATGTAAAAATATTAAAAGTCTCTAAAAAGACATAGATAATTCCTGAGTCATTTTAACTTTTCAAAAGCATTTCAGACCCTACAAGTCATTGATACTATATTCTTTCTCAGCGAGTTCATGAGCTTTTCTTGAAATGCCCTAAATGTAGGGATGCCAGTTTTACTGAAAGAAAATATAGAAATCCCATTTAGAGTTTAATTTCAGATAAACAATGATACAATTTTAGTATCTGTATGTCTAAAATATTGCGTGGGGCATGTTTATACTAAGAAAGAAAGTTTACCTGAAATTCGAACGTAACTGCGTCTTGTATTTTGTCAGGTAACCCTACCAGCAAGGTCTGATTTTACATCTCTCAGGAACTGTTCTAACGAATTGTCTGCTTGCAAAAGCAGAGCATCTCCTGACCCAGCCTTCTCACCTAGGATAGGTCAAGGCCCTAGAGCAGATAGGTTTGCTTGGGGCTGCTCCATTGAAACTTCTTTTTTCTCCTTGGCTGATACCTTCATTGTCCTCTCAGCCCACCACGTCTTGTCAACATGTAAAGTAGACAGAATTATCTTAAGGCCAACGTAACGGTTCTTCTCACCACTAACTCCATGACATTAAACGACAAGCACAACTAGTTGCGTTTCCTCCTTTGGTAATGTCAACATAATTGGAGGTTGAATGTTGTGATCTCTGGTGTTCTTCCTGCTCTAATATTTTGTGGCTCTATGTCCCTCAGCATTGGGATGTTTTGCAAATTAAACAACTTCTTAAAATAAATATGTGTGGGAAATAGCTAAATACTGTTGTTGCTTTGCAACCTCTAGATTTTGAATAATTTTATTTAATTGATCCATGTTCACTTTTTATAATCGATATGCATATGAGTGGGTAGGTAGGTACATTTTTACGGACAGCTAGTGTGTTCAATTTTACTTGCAACCAGCCAGAATTGTACATATATACATATACAGAATTATATCTGTAATGTAAGAAAGAAAGCTGTTAATTTGATATTTCTACCACAGAGGAACTCAGATGAATCTATTCTTATTTGAAAAAAAACACCCTCTAAATATTTGAAATGCACACATCATTTGTCATCATCTCCTTCTGTTGTGTTAGAATATATTTCCTAGTTAATATGCAAAACTAAACATTCATAGTTTCCTCTCTTTTGCTCTTTTCAAAGCACAGAACTAAATAAGACTAAGGTTTCAGAACCCACCGCCCGTCTCCTGCGCCATTGATCATTGTGGGTGATTTCTCGTGCCTCTGGTAACTGATAAGACCACACTGCCTTCCATTTTAATTATAGCATTAGAATTCCAAGTGAAGGATTCTGAGGAAACATAATTTCCTTTGACTAACGTGGTTCTTCAGTGTTATTTCTTGTCTCTCTAAGGATTGCAGAGTTCATTTGCTTTGTCCTCTTACTAATTTACTATTTTTCTTTATTTTCAAACACTAATTACATTTTCCTATTTTCTCCCTTCATTCCTTCTGCTCTATTTCCTCTTTGCTTTTATATAACATAATTACTCCAAAGTAAAATAAAATATCATTTTTGAAGTATCATACTGAAATTAAAAGTAGGTTCATCAAAAATGGCACATCTAAATACTACACAAAAAAGAAATATATATGTACATATGCACTCTTTGAATTCGTTCTCCCTGATTTGTATTATAAAATGTGAGCTAGAAATTGCCTTAGATTTTTTCCAGCAGAAGCTGCTCGTCAGTGTGACCTTCTCCCAACTGTAGAAGAGTCACCTCTAGCTCTCTGAAAGATGCTGTTGAAACTCATCTTATTGGGCTGGATGAAGGGGATAGCACCCCATTACCTTTCTCTTTTGGAAGAAAAGATAAATTCCCAGAATACAAAGAGTACCTTTGTAAATCTGTCTCTGAATCACCAACGTTTATACCCTAGCTGTGAGAGAGGGGATTGAATGTCACCAAAGTGGATTTTGGATATTTAAGTTTTGGTAATTTTATATGTTAGTCAGAAACTAGAATGTCATAATTTATTGCCTTAGGGTCTCAGTCTAAATTTCTAATTTAACATCTCATTATAATCTTATTTACAGTTTACTGCAGTTGGAACATAGGAAATATAAATTTATTGACTCACTTTTTAAAAAATTCAGAGTAATTCTAAGAGTTCTTTGTCATAAGCTGAAATAAACAGTTATCAGATAACTGTTGAGACATTTTAAGTTGGCTTTATGCAAATGAAACAAAATCCTGAAATAATTTCAGGGCAGTATTTTAATAAAAATGTAATGTGAAAGTTGTAAAGATATACAATATCTACTTTAAAATTTCTTATACCTATACCAGGTTGGTTTTCATTAGTTATGAATAAACATTCTATTATTTCATTTGTAAGTAGAAGATTTGAGAAAACAGTCACTTTCTGCCTGTTTAATTATTAGCATATTATACAGTAATTTGGGGTTAGTGAATCCTTAATTGAAGATTCCAAAAAGAAATTTAGAATATGCTTCTTGAAGAACATGTGATGCTGAAACATCTGAACTTGCAAAGTAAGGTTTTGAGAGTAAAAAATATGTATATAACACATTTGAGTAGTTAAAGCTTTCCTAGAGAATGCAGTACACAAAAGATAATTAATAATTATTTTTCCTAGTTAGCTTATTATTACATGTGAAGCTACTTTATAATTATACATTTTAAAGTATTTCATATTTGCTGTATTATTTATTTCTCATAATAATTTCATAAGGATAATATCAGCATTTGTGTCATACAGATGAGGACATGATTTTATATGTAGAAATGTTACACTTAAAATTTCACTTGATTTTTTTAAATACAAATTTTTCACTGAGAATATTTACAAAAAAGTAAGCATTTGTAACCTTGACAGTGTTCTGAAAACTATGGGGGAATAAAAAGGAATGGGATTGAGGCAGTGTGGTTTTAAGTGAGCTTTGGCCAGGCAATGGCAAAACTAAAACTAAATTCCCCATTTAGGATGCATCAAAAGCAGTTGTAAGGAGGAAGTTTATATTGGTAAATGCCCACATTAAGAAAAAAGAAAAATTTCAAATAAACAGACTGACTTTTCACCACAAGAACCTAGAAAAAGATGAAGGGAACCAAGCCACAAATTAGCAAAAGTAAAGTAATAACATCACAGCAGAAACAAATACAACAGAGACAAGAAAGCAATAGAAAATATCAACAAATGTAAGAAACAGTGGTTTAAAAAGATACATAATAACTTTTAGCTAGACTGAGAGAGATAGAGAGAGAGACAGAGAAAGAATCAGAATGAGAAAGAGAGAGAGAGAAAAAGACAGAAAGAGATAGAGACAGAGAAAATACACAAGTAAATAAAATCAGATATGAAAGAGGAAACATTACAACAAACACTGCAGAAATACAAAGAATTGTAAGAATCAACTGTGAACAAACTCATACCAACAATTGTGTGACTTAGAAGATGTGGATAAATTTCCAGAAACATACAACCTACCAAGATGGAATCATAAAGAAGTACAAAATCTGAATAGGCTGATAACAAGTAAAGAGATTTTATTGGTTAAAAAAAATTCTCCTATCAAAGAAAAACTCAGGACCAGAGAGATGGCTTTATTGGTGAATTTTGTCAAACATTAAAAAAAGGCTTAACACCAGTTTCTCTCAAATGCTTCCAAAAAACTGAAGAGAAGGGAACATTTCCAAACTCATCTTATAAGGTCAGTATTTGTCCTAATACCAGGACCAGAAAACAACAACAACAACAACAAAAACTACACACAAAAAGAAAGCTACAGCCCAATATCGCTGATAAATATAAATGCAAAAGTCCTCTACAAGGTATTAGCAAATCACGTGGGGGAAGGGGCAGCTGTGGGCACAGCTCCAGCAGACTTAAACATTCCTGCCTGCCAGCTCTGAAGAGAGCAGCAGATCTCCCAGCACAGTGCTCAAGTTCTGCTAAGGACAGTCTGCCTCCTCAAGTGGGTTCCTGATCCACATGCCTTCTGACTGGAAGACACCTCCCAGCAGGGGTCTACAGACATTGCATACAGGAGAGCTCCAGCTGGCATCTGGCAGGTGCCCCTCTGGGATGAAGCTTCCAGAGGAAGGAACAGACAGCAATCTGTTGTTCTGCAGCCTCTGCTGGTGACACCCAGGCAAACAGGGTGTGGAGTGGACCTCCAGCAAACTCCAGTAGACTTGCAACAGAGGGCCAGATTATTAGAAGAAAAACTAACAGAAAGGAATAGCATCAGCATCAAAAAAAGAATGTCCACACAGAAATCCCATCTGAAGGTCACCAATATCAAACACCAAAGGTAGATAAATCCACAAAAATGAAAAAAAAACCCAGCACAAAAAGGCTAAAAATTCCAAACCAGAATGCCTCTTCTCCTCCAAATGATCACAACCCCTGGCCAGCAAGAGAACAAAATTAGACAGAGAATGAGTTTGATGAATTGACAGCAGTAGGCTTCAGAAGGTGGGTAATAAAAAACTCGTCCAAGCTAAAGCAGCATATTCTAACCCAATGCAAAGAAGCTAAGAAACTTGAAGAAAGGTTAGACAAATTGCTAACTAGAAAAACCAGTTTACAGAAGAAGATAAATGATTGATGGAGCTGAAAAGCAGCATGAGAACTTCATGAAGCATATACAAGTATCAATAGCTGAATAAATCAAGCAAAAGAAAGGCTATCTGAGATTGAAGATCAATTTATTAAAATAAAGCATGAAGATAAGATTAGATAAAAAGGAATGAAAGGAAAGAACAAAGCCTCCAAGAAATATGGGACTGTGTGAAAAGGCCAAACCTACATTTGATTGGTGTACCTAAAAGTGACAGGGAGAATGTAACCAAGTTGGAAAACACTCTTACAGAGAACACCACGAAGAGCAACCCCAAGACACAGAACTGTTAGATTCATCACCAAGGTCGAAATGAAGGAAAAAGTGTTAAGGCAGCCAGAGAGAAAGGTTGAGTTACCCATAAAGGGAAGCCTATCAGACTCACAGTGGATACCTTGGCAGAAAGCCTACAAGCCAAAAGAGAGTGGGGGCCAATATTTGATATTCTTAAGAAAAGAATTTTCAACCCAGAATTTCACATCCAGCCAAACTAAGCTTCAGAATCCTTTACAGACAAGCAAATGCTGAGAGATTTTGTCACCACCAGGCCTGCCTTAGAAGAGCTCCTGAAGGAAGCACTAATTATGGAAAGGAAAAGCCAGTACCAACCACTGCAAAAACATACCAAATTGTGAAGACCATCTACATTATGAAAACATTGCATCAACTAATGGCCAAAATAAACAGCTAGCATCCTAATGATGCAATCAAATTCACACATAACAATATTAACCTTAAATGTAAATGGGCCAAATGCTCCAATTAAAAGACTCACACTGGCAAATTGGATAAAGATTCAAGACTCATTGATGTGCTGTATTTAATGTGGAAGACACACATAGGGTCAAAATAAAGAAATGGAGGAGTATTTACCGAGAAAAAGGAAAGCAAAAAAAAAAAAAAAAGTATGGGCTGCTAACCTAGTCTCTGATAAAACAGACTTTAAACTAACAAGTTGAAAAAAAGACAAAGATGGGCATTATATAATGGTAAAGGGATCAATGCAACAAGAAGAACTAACTATCCTAAATATACATGTACCTAGCACAGGAACATTCAGATTCATAAAGTAAGTTCATAGAAACCTACAAAGAGACATAGACTTCTACAAAATAATAGTGGGGGACTTTAACACTCACTTTTATTGCCTGTCTAATATTAACTAGTATTAGACAGAACAATAAGACAGAACATTAACAAAGATATTCAGATTTGAACTTAGCTCTGGACCAAGTGAACCTAATAGACATCTATAGGACTCTTCATTCCAAATCAACCAAATATATATTCTTCTCGTCACCACATTAAACTTATTCTAAAATTGACCACATAATTGGAAGCACAACAGTCCTCAGCAAATGCAAAAGAATGGAAAGCATAACAGTCTCTCAGACCACAGTGCAATCAAATTAGAACTCAGAATGAATAAACTCACTCAAAATCACACAACTACATGGAAACTGAACAACCTGCTCTTGAATGACTACTGGGTAAATAACAAAATTAAGGCAGAAATAAACAAGTTCTTTGAAACCAATGAGAACAAAGACGGAATGTACCAGAATCTCTGGGACCCAGCTAAAGCAGTGTTTAGGAGGGCATTTATAGCACTAAATGCCCACAAGAGAAAGCGGGAAAAATCTAAAATTGACACCCTAACATCACAATTAAAAGAACTACAGAAGCAAGAGAAAGCAAATTCAAAAGCTAGCAGAAGTCAAGAAACAACTAAGATCAGAGCAGAACTGAAGGAGATAGAGACACAAAAAAAAAACCTTCAAAAAATAAATGAATCCAAGACCTGTTCTGTTTTTTATTTAAATATTAGTAGAATAGGTATACAACTAGCCAGACTAATAAAGAAGAAAAGAGAGAAGAATCAAATGGACATATAAAAAATGATAAAGGGGATATCACCAGTGATCCCACAGAAATACAAACTACCATCAGAGAATTGACAGCCAAATTCTACCAGAGGTGCAAAGAGGAGCTGATACCATTCCTTCTGAAACTATTCTAAACAATAAAAAAAGAGGAACTCCTCCCTAACTCACTTTATGAGGCCAGCATCAATCTAATATCAAAATCTGGTAGAGTCACAACAAAAAAAAGAAAATTTCAGGACAATATCCCTGATGAACATCAGTGTGAAAGACTTCAATACAATACTGGCAAACCAAATCCAGCAGCACATGAAGAAGCTTATCCACCACAATCAAGTCAGCTTCATCCCTGGGATGCAAGGCTGGATCAACATACACAAATCAGTAAACATAATCCATTACATAAACAAAACCAATGACAAAACCACATGATTATCTCAATAGATGCAGAAAAGCCTTTGATAAAACCCAACACCCCTTACTGCTAAAATCTCTCAATAAATTAGGTGTTGATGGAACATATATCAAAATAATAAGAACTATTTATGAAAAACCCAAATCTAATATTGTACTGAATGGGCAAAAGCTAAAAGCATTCCCTTTGAAACCTGGCACAAGATAAGGATGCTCTGTCTCACCACTCCTATTCGACATGGTATTGGAAGTTCTGGCCAGGGCAATCAGGCAAGAGAAAGAAATAAAGGGCATTCAAATAGGAAGAGAGAAAGTGAAATCTGTTTGCAGAAGACATGATTGTGTATTTAGAAAATCCCATTGTCTAAGCACAAAATCTCCTTAAATTGATAAGCAACTTCAGCAAAGTCTCAGGATACAAAATCAATGTGCAAAAATCACAAGCAATTCCTATATACAAATAATAGACAAATAGAGAGCCAAATTATGAGTGAACTCCCATTCACAATTACTACAAAGAGAATAAAACACCCAGAAATATAATTTACAAGGGACATGAAGCACCTCTTCAGAGAGAACTATAGACTACTCCTCAAGGAAATAAGAAGGGATGCAAAAAAATGGAAAAATATTCCATACTCATGGATAGAAAGAATCAATATTGTGAAAATGGCCCTATTGCCTGAAGTAATTTATAGATTCAGTGCTATCCTCATCAAGCTACCATAGACTTTATTCACAGAATTAGAAAAAAAAAACTACTTTAAATTTCATATGGTATCAAAAGCAGCCTGTATAGCCAAAACAATCCTAAGCAAAAGAACAAAGCTGCGAGCATCATGCTACCTGACTTCAAAGTATACTACAGGGCTACAGTAACCAAAACAGCATGGTACTGGCATGAAAATAGATATATAGACCAATGGAACAGAACAGAGCTTTCAGAAATAACACCACACTTCTAAAACCATCTGATATCTGACAAACCTGACAAAAACAAGCAATGGGGAGAGGAATCCCTATTTAATAAATAATGTTAGGAAAATTGGCTAGCCATATGCAGAAAACTGAAACTGGACCCCTTTTTTACACCTTGTACAAAAATTAACTCAAGGTGGATTAAAGACATTTAAGTAAGACCTAAAACCATAAAAAACTTAAAAGAAAATCTAGGCAATATCATTTAGGACATAGACATGGGCAAAGACTCATGACAAAAACACCAACAGCAATTGCAACAAAAGCCAAAATTGACAAATGAGATCTAATTAAACTAAAGAGCTTCTGAACAATGAAAGAAGATATCATGAGAGTGAACAGATAATTCTCTTTACAGAATGGGAGAAAATTTCTGCAATCAATCCATCTGACAAAGGGTTAATATCTAGAGTCTACAAATAACTTAAATTTACAAGAAGAAATAACCTCATCAAAGAGTGGGTGAAGGATATGAACAGACATTTCTCAAAAGAAGGCATTAATGTGGCCAAAACAAACATGAAAAAAAGGTTCATCATCACTGGTCATTAGAGAAATGCAGATCAAAACCACAATGAGATACCATATTACATCAGTTAGAATGGTGATCATTAAAAAGTCAGAAAACCACATCCTCTCCCGATGCTGGAGAGGATGTGGAGAAATAGGAATGCCTTTACACTACTGGTGGGAGTGTAAATTAGTTCAACCATTATGGAAGACAGTGTGGCAATTCCCTAAGGATCCAGAACCAGAAATTCCATTTGACCCAGCAATCTCATTACTGGATATATACCCAAAGCATTATGAATCATTCTGCTATAAAGACAAATGCACATGTGTGTTTAGTGCAGCACTGTTTGCACTAGCAAAGACTTAGAACCAACCCAAATGCTCATCAGTGATAGACTGGATTAAAAAAATGTGGCACACACACACACCATGAAATACTATGCAGCCATAAAAAAGGATGAATTCATGTCCTTTGCAGGGACATGGATGAAGCTGGAAACCATTCTCAGCAAACTAACACAGGAACAGAAAAACCAAACACTGCATGTTTTCACTCATAAGTAGGAGCTGAAAAATGAGAACACATGCACACAGGGAAGGGAGCATCACACACTGTGGCCTGTCAGGGGGTGTGGAATAAGGGGATGGATAGCATTAGGAGAAATATCTAATGAAGATGACGGTTTGATGGGTGCAGCAAACCACCATAGGACATGCATACCTGTGTAACAAACCTGCATGTTCTGCACATGTATTGCAGGACTTAAAGTATGATAAAAAAAATTAGCAAATCCAATTCAACAACACATTAAAAGAATCACACACATGATAAAGTGGGATTGATTTTTGGGATAAAAGGATAGTTCAAAATATGTAAATCAATACATACCATATTAACAGAATGAAAGGAAAAATATACAATCATATCAACGGATGCAGAGAAAGCATTTGACAAAATTCAACATAATTTCATGATAACAACTCTCAACAAATTAGATGCATCAAGGGTGTACCCATCACAATAAAGTACAAAAATGACAAGCCCACAACTAACATTACACTTAATGTTTGATGAAAAGGGAAAACATTTCCTCTAAGATCAAGAACAAACAAGGATGTTCACTTTTGCACTCCTATTCAACATAACGCAGGAAGTCCTAGCCAGAATTATTATGCAAGGAAAAGAAATAAAAGGCAACTGAATCACAAAGAAAGAATTAAACATTTTATTTGCAGGTGGTATGATGTTAAATATAGAAGACCCTAGAGACTCTATCAAAACCTATTAGAATAAATGTTCCTAGTTACGTTGCAGGATACATAATCGACACACACAAAAAAACAGTTGCGGTTTCTTGTTGTTGTTGAGACGGAGTCTTGCTCTGTCGCCCAGGCTGGAGTGCAGTGCACTCGGCTCGCTGCAACCTCTGCCGCCTAGGTTCGAGTGATTCTTCTGCCTCAGCCTCCCAAGTAGCTGGGACTACAGGTGCATGCCACCATGCCTGGCTAATTTTGGTATTTTTTGCAGAGATGGGGTGTCACCATATTGGCCAGGCTGTCTCAAACTCCAAACCTCGGGATCTGCCCTCCTCGGCCTCCCAAAGTTCTGGGATTACGGGCATGAGCCACCACCCCGGCCCAGGTGTGTTTTTATACAGTAGCAATAAACTATCTAAAAAAGCATTTTAAAAAGCAATCCGATTTATAACAGCATCAAGAAAAATAAAATACCCAGGAATAAATTTAGCCAGGGAAGTGAAAGACCTGTATGCCAAAAATCATGAGCATTGATGATAGAAATGTAAAAAGGCACAAATGAAAGGACAGATATCTCATGTTATTGAACTAGAAGAATGAATATTGTTAAATGTCTAAACTGCCCAATGCAAATCTGCAGATTCAACACAATCCCTATCAAAATTTCTATGACATTCTTCACAGAAATGAGAAAAAAATTATAAAATTCATGTGGAACTACAAAAGTAGTCTTGAGAAAGCACAACCTGGGGACATGACATTTCCTGATTCCAGACAGTATTACAAAGCTACAGTAATCAACACAGTTTAGTTCTGGCATGAAAACAGACACACAGGCCAATGAAACAGAATAGAGAGCTCAGAAACCACCCATGCATATTTGGTCAACTAATCTTTGGCAGTTGAATGAAGCTCACACAATGGGAAAAGGATAATCTCTTCAATAAATGGCGTTCGGAAATCTGGATAGCCACGGGGATTGGGGAAAAGAAAGAAAATGAACACTTTTCTTATATTACACACAAAAATCAATTCAAAATAGCATAAAGCAAATGTAAGACCTGAAACTGTAAAACTCCGGGGAAAAAGTCTTATGGAAAAGGATTCTTGACATTGTCTTAGCAGAGGCAACAAAAGTAAAAATAAATGAGTGCAATATATCAACTGAAAAAGATTTTGCATAGCAAAAAATAACAAAATGAAAAGGCAACCTACAGAATGGGGAAGAAAATTTGGACACTTGTTATCTAGGAAGTTAATAGATACAAAATATAAAGAACTCATACAACTCAAGAGTAAAAAATCACAAATTTAAAATGGGCATAGGACCTGAGTAAACATTTTTCCAAAGAAGATATATAAATGTCTACAGGTATATTAGCATTGCTAATCAGCAAGAAACGCAAATCAAAACCACAATGAGATATCACCTCATATCTGTTAGTACAAGTGCTATCAAAAAGACAAAAGATAACAAGTATTGGAAAGGATGTGGGGCAGCTCTTACAGTTTTGGTAGGAATGTAAATTAAGACAGACATTATAAAAAAAACTATGACGGTTCTTCAAAAAATTTAAAGTAAAAGTACCGTATGATCCAGCAATTTCATTTTCAAATACATAAACAGAAGAAATAAAATCACTATCTTGAAGAGATATCTGTACTATCTCATCCAATGAAGTATTATTTACAATAGTCACAAGATAGAAAAACCTGTGTCTATTGACAGATGAATAAATGCAGAAAATTTGTTGCATATATACACACACATAGACACAAATATTATTCAGCTATAAAAAGGAGGATATTCTGCCATTTACAACAAGAGGGATGAACCTATAGGTAATTATGGAAAGTGAAATAAACCACACAGAGAAAGACAAATACTGTATGGTATCACTTACACGTGAAATCTAAAACTTTTAAAACGTGAACCTCACAGAAACAGCGTATAATGATGATGGCAGGAATTAGGGTGTGGGGAAAATGAGGAGAGGTTGATCAAGGGATAGAAACTTTCAGTTATACAATGAATGAAGTCTCCCTACTTCTCCTTTTCCGTCTCCATCCTCCCTTCCCTTTTATCTTTTTTTCTTCATTTCTCTTAGCATTTAAATAGAATTCCTACAGTGTCTGAAAAAGTACACTTTACTGACGAGAAAAAGTATTTTTTGATTTGCAGTAACAAAGATGCTCTGACATATAAAAACGTAGAGAAAGAATCTGTACAATATAGTCTTTGGAGCTGGGACCTCCTAAAGTAATAAAGTAAAATCTTAGTTTCTTAATTAAGCCCGTAAGTTGTTTAACATAGGCTGTGATGTACTGTCTACGTTATTTAACTGTTAATTACGTAAAATACTTCTTTTACACAGATAAATAATACATAAACTCTACCATTTAGCTATATCAACTTGAGCCACTTGCTAGCTTTATATGTTTGCACAAAATGCTTAATAATTTTCTACATTTTTTTTTATTTTAAAATTTTATAAATCTGCTACCTGTTTCACAGGGTTTTATTTGCCAGGATTAAATGATGTCACATTTCTGTATAGCCTTAGAACAGGACTCAGATATTTTAAGCACAGAATAACTATTCGCAAGTGTTATGATCTATGGTGTATTATCTAGCTGTTCTCATGATCCCTTTAAATATTAGGTCTGGCAAATTATTTTTGAGGCAAGCTGTCTTCTTATTGACCAATTTAAACATTTGTCTAATGACACCCTGGCTGTACTTTACACCTGTGTTACCTGGAGTCAACTACTTCCTGAAATCTGTGATGATAAGTAGCCATTGGAATTATTCTCTGCATAAAGTTGCTACTTTCACTGAAGTCAAATGGATTTCATTAATTTAAACTATTAAAATGTAAATGAATTTTGGGAAGCACATTAAGAAATGAAAGATAAGGTCATTAATAAGAGTCTCAGAGTTTATCATGTTCAGAAATAATGTTTCTTCCAGGTTGTCCGAGAAAGAAATGAAGTCACCATCTACTGCTCTAGAAAGTTGTACTAAGATTTTGGGGGAAAGAGTATAAGTAAATAGTTAATCATGACCGAACGTGTCCATCAGAACTCATGGCTTCATGTTGTTCATATGTTAAGGTTGTACTACATATGTAAGGCATCTTGTGGCTGATGTACAAGATTGCAATTCATGCTAACAGATGTTTCGGAAGGAAATTATTTGTTTAATTTGTTTATGAGTCAGAGAATTTTTGTCTGAATGTAATTATATGAGGAGACCACAATTTATGAATGGGTCATATTCCAAAAGTGTATTTGTGAGTTAGTTGTTTGGGATGAAGGTCATATTTTTATGTATAAACTAGTTTAAATGTTAGTGTTTCCTAAGCAAGGCCACAAATAGCTGCTTTAACCCCTTATTTGGCTGACATTAACCATATATTCTTTCTGAATCTCTGGAGAAAGAATTTGCTGAGAAAATGGCCCCTTCCTTTTCTGGCCAGTTTGTTTGTTTTGATTTCACTTATGATGGCCTCTCCCACTGTCCAGCATTGCTTTTCCTGGGAACTCTCGTGAAACTTCATAATTCCTAAAGCACCCTGAAGGACAACTATTCTGGTCCAACACATCCTTGGCAAAATTCACATGATTTTAAAGCTATCTGCCTCCATTTTCACGTTATCAGTGCGGCCCATCTTTCAATATTGCTGATCTCAGGTTATAATAAGAAAGCAATGTGGTGTCTTCTTCTCCTTCTCATTCTCTTCCTTTCCCTTCCTCCTCCTCCTCCTCCTCCTCCTCCTCATCATCATCCTTATTATTATTATCATCGTTATTCCAGGAGTATTTCTAATTTTAAAACAGAGTAATTGTTCATCCAAATTCCTGTATTTGTTAAACAGTTTATGACTTTCAAAATGAGAGGAAAATACTCAGACATATTGGAGAGATGACATTTTGGACTCAGAGCCAACATGCAGTCTTTTCCTGCCAAGAAGTCTGAGTTTTATCTTCTCTAGTTAATTTTGTTTCTTATAACCCTTTCCCTTTTGCCCTTCATAAACTAACTTTCTCTAAAACTTTTACCTGGAAGTTCCAATTTTACAAACATTGACATATACTGAGCTAAGAAAAAAAAAAGCAGAAAAAGTTTTATATGTGGATACATTTTTTCCTGAATGTATTTTTTTATTTTAACAAAGTAATAGATGCCTAATTATTAATTAATGCATTTGTTTGTTGTTTCCCAGACTCGTAGTGCGCTCCCTCTGTGAGTAAAGAAGCCGTGTGCTATGTGGAACTCCACTGCTTGTCTAGAGCTTAGCGCAGTGCCTGAAACTTAAATTCCCAACAAGTACTTATGAATAAAGTAAAAGTTTTAAAATTGGTTCATGCCAAAGTAGACACTTAGAAGTACTTCAGTTAAGAAATAATAAGCTACACTCTATAGACTACGTTTATCTGTTCAGGGAAATAATGTGATAATTTGGTCTTTTTACTCTAGATATTTCTTCTCCTTTTCAGTTAAGAATAAGGATTGACTTCATTGATTACAAACAATAAATGCCGTTTCCACCTGGAAATTTATTTTTATTTATTGATATTATAGTAAAAAGACTGAATTAAAAGTTGAAAGAGAAAAAGTTATTGTAATTGCTCTCTGGTCAAACCACATACATATTGATATGTATTTGGCATTTTTGCAAAAAAGAGGAATTTAAATAGTGAGAATTACATAAATTGTGAGTTTTAAACTTGCTTGACATATGTGTAAACGAAACTGAAACACGTGAAATGTGGGAAACAAATCTGAATTCATATGTGCCACCTGAAATTAAGACAGTGCAAAGTTTTATCTAATGAGGTAACTTAATATAGTAAAAGTAATTCATCCAAGACTGTTATGCTGGACACACTTTTATTTGGTTTAAACAACTCTGTGGTGTGTGAAGTATTTGGGTGGCCCTTTCTGATTTACACTGGAACATTGACATGTATTAATAAAACACAATCTGTGAGGTCTTCAGAGAACAGACAACACGTAACAGAAGAAGATGCTTGTTTATTAACAGGTATGAGTTAATAACATGAAGCCATATAAAGACTTGCTCTTGATTCAACTCTAAAGCTGCCTGTTTCATGCTATTAAGTTCAGATGTAAAGTCTTATGGAAAACATTGATATCTTGGTAGATTCTTTTCTAATGGATCATCTGCTCTTTATTTTCAACTATTCTTAATTAATTCTTTAATGAACGTTTAACAGAAAATACTGTCCAAACATTCATCAGGTTTCAGTTCATTACAACAATCAATAGCTTCTTAGCTCCAAATACTTGCAAACAGTTGTGACTTTAGAAAATAGTGTTTGTATACTAATATATAAAATTTTAAGAATAGTGTTCATCCACACAGTTTTATAAACAAATACATTAATATTTGATGTGAACTCTAAAGTTATCCCAGCATAGTCACTCTTACAAATCACAGTAATGCAAAGAAAGATTTCTTATTGGAAAGATTTCTGCACATGGATTTAAAATCAAAGAATTTCTGAGAACAGTTAATTCATGTATCATATTTTAAATTTATTATGAATTTTGTGTGCCAAGAAATGGAGAAATAGTAAAAGTTGTTGACTTAGAGCTACAAATATGATTATATATATGTGTGTGTGGATGTGTACGTATATTATATATGTGTATATATATATATACACACGGTATACACGTATATGTGTGCATTTGTATATATGTATGCATAAACATACATATAACTTGCGTGTCACAGGAAAAGAGGAACTTGTATGCATGAATCACCTACCAGGAGCTGATGATATATACAAGATACTTCAACATGCTTTGTTCTTTCCATAGGAACGTGTGGTTTGATTTGAAGAAACAGCAATATGAAAGTTCTCTTGAACTCTGATCTTAAACTGAGAGTAGATCTGATCTCAAATTCAACTTTCATATCCAGGACTCTTATGTCCTGACTCTCCACTACAAATTATATTCCATCTACTAAGCTCACCCTGTTTCCATGTATCTGTTCATTCTATTTTCATCAGTATCAAAACTTCACTTCTGTAATTCCCTTATTTGAGATCCACCTATACTTCATTATAGGGCACCATGTCTAGATCTAGAAAGCTTTCCATCATAGTGTGAGGTCTTATTAATCTCCTTTCTTGCGTGAGAATAATGATATTCCACATTATTTTTCCCCTTGTGTTTTCTTCATCTAAAAAACAAAACCCACAACTTAACAGTTCATTCTTCTCCTCATTGCCATGTTTCTAATTATTTTCAATATATGTTTATATCTAGTAACTAAATGGTAATGTGATCATGGTCAGACTCCTCATTATATCGCAATTACAGAATAACAACCGGACCGGACAAATTAATTGCCTTTGTGGAATTACCAGAACCAATAAATTTAGGTTTGTTTTTTGATAATAAACATTATGAAAGAAGAAAGTGCTTTAAATATTTTAGCATCACAAAAGGACTGGCAGTAATTTTTGCTTGCCTAACTAAAGTTATTCCTGCACCCATCTTCCTCGCTTTTTCATAGCTGAAGCCAGATTTTATTCATTTATTGGCATCGATTTGACCAGGGAATAAATGAAGTCTAAGCACGTCACAAAAGGTCTTTTCCCTTTGCTAGTGATTGCTACAGTTGTGAGCATGTGATATAAACTTGACAAATACAAGTAAGGAGATATTTGCTAAAGCACTTTCCATACACTTTTCTCCATTTTAAAAAGATATGGATATCAAGGGTTCTCCCAATTGTCGTGCCTTTGGATGTTGCTGAGTAAAATATTGACGCCTAAAATTTCTGCAGCCCTCATATGACAGTGATGGGAAACATTGAGATGCAAAATTAGCCAGTCCGAATCCATTCTTTCTCTAGAATTAATGTCATATAAAACCAATGAATTTTATTATCTGTAAAAATTAAGTTTTACTCTTTAGGCTGCTTTTGATTATGTCTTTTGATACTTGCAGAAGAAAATGTAGCCGAACGGCTATAAATAGCTTAACAGATAATCTTAGTAAATATTCCGAGTGATTGCAAAGTATTTTCCTGTTAATGCTCTTGAGAATGTAATAAAATATTGTCATTTTTGGGATTTTGTGTGTGCCATTCTTTCATCTGCTAACAAAAGTGACTAATTATTGAAGTAAAATAAACTGTTAGCATTAAAGAAATGAACTTGAAAGAGCTGAACTATAGACAGAGGAAATGTCGAATGAGCAGGACTGTTTCTTCCTGACTAAAGAGGAGTTTACATCAGTGGTTTATTACAGACTGCTGTGAGTCATTGTAGGATTTACATAACAAAAAATGCCTGTTTCCTTCTCATTTTGGTTAAAATTGTAACATATGCTTCCATACAGAATTCTGAAAATTTTTGATTGAACAAAGCAGTTACTCTGATCACCAAACACATTTGTGACCAATAGAGTAAAATTAAGAATATCAAAGCAAGATGATGTTGATCTACTCTTCTGCTTTTACTTCCTTACAAATACCAACTCGAGTTTGCTTGTTCTATTAAAATACGTGGGCTTTGAGGGGAAGGATGAGTAAAGCACTCCAGATTTGCTAATACAGCACATTTTGACAGGTTGCTGTGCATAACATGACGGATCATCAGGTTGAAAATAGAAATAAAAGCAGAAATGAAATCATTCCAACCTGAAAGTAATAAATGTTCTGTTAATCTCTTAATTATTTTTCGAATAAATTGGGCTGACTTTTGCTTTGTAGAGTTTGTTTTACTACTATGATATGTTTTAGCTATTCAGCAAAAATAAAGTTGAAAACTATTTAGTATATTATCAAAGTCACGTGGTATTGAAGAGGAAGTGAACGCAGTATTATTTAAGATATATAAATAATTCAATTACAGTTCTTCCTTTGTTGTAGGAAAAGAGGTCTGGATTTCTTTGTCCTCATATTTATTTTTTGACTTTACTTATAAAGAAAAACCTTTAGACAAGTAACTTAAGATCTCTGCATCTCACTTTCTTTCTCTTATGCAAAATGCAATAATATGGTCAACCTCATATAATTATTATAAAATTCTAATTAAATGCCATACAAAAGGCACATACACAATTGCTGACTTAATCTCAGTTTAGAAAATTTTTTCTTAGTAAAAAGGTTAAATTTTCAAACTAATAAACATTGTTTTAAAATGTAATTGTCTTGAGTAAGTGAATCAGTCTGAAATTAGTTTTATAAGTAAAATTAAAAAAAAACTAATACATTTAGAGAACTGATGATATCTTCCACCATGTGTATGTTGCTGCAGAGAATTCATAAGAAATATGCTTTAGAGTTAAATTTGTAAGAAACCTTCCATAAGTAAAGTGCTATTATGTATATAAAGCAAATATTAAAAATGAAAATGACACATATAGTTTCTCTTTTGCCTAAAGCACTTATATTTCCATTGGAATTAAATTCTATTGGAATTTAGTGTTTTTTAAAACATTTATTATTAGGTTACCATGGATGTCTGTTTTAGTGGTATTCTTTTATTTTTCTTTGATCATACTATCTTTAAATCAATATTGTAATTTCTCTGAACTTTTTAAACCAACAGGAACTAAGTATGATGATAGTTGTTTTTATAAAGAGCAAATGGGTTATATTCTGAGATATATAAATAACTTAAAACTTTGTTCCAATCATTTAAATGTTTTTCTTCTGTTCTTATACTCTATATTATTTGCTATTTGACTTTATATGTGTCATTTCCATTTTTAATATTTTCTTTATATGCATAAGAGCACTTTACATATGGAAGTCTTCTTACCAATTTTACTCCTTAAAGCACATTTCTTATGAATTTTCTGCAGCAACATATATATGGTGGAAGATATAGTCAGTTCTCTACATGTATCAGTTTCTTTTTAAATTGCCTTATAAAACTAATTTCAAACTTATTCAAACAATCAGTACAATCGCATTTAAAAATAATGTCTATTAGTTTGAAAATTTAATATTTACTAAGAAAAATTTTTCTAAGTGCTTGTATTCCATCTTATGAATATACTCTAACCATTATTTATTAATACTTAGATTGATATTTTTGTTATTAATAAATCGCCATAAAGAGTCTTATAATGTCTATATATAAATACCTGTGAAAAGTTCCTCAGAGTGGAAATGACTAGGAATAGAATTGCTGTTTTATGTGATATAGATGTCTTGTATTTCAATGTGGCAAAGCAAAAATCTAGACAATTTTCTTCACATTTAGCACCCATTGCATTATTATATGCTATAATAGTATAGAATTCATTATAATTATCTCAGGTGCACTAAAAAACAGAGCTTAGATTTGGAGGATATGTTTAAAATTTTACCAAAAAAGGAGAGATTGCCAATTTGATCTCAGTTCTGAACGTATTTATCTAGTGGAGTGGCAACAGTTACCTACAGTGCCTTAAGAATTTTTAGGCCCTGATTAGGTTCTTATTTTTTAGTTAAAGGTGTACATCACAAAATGTGTTTTTTTCTTTATTTTTAATTGACACAATAATTTGACGTTTATGAAACAGTGTGATATTTTGATGTAAATACACAATGTGTAATGATCAAATCGGGGTAATTGGCATATCCATCATTTCAAATATGTGTCATTTCTTTATGTTGGGCACATTCAAAATCCCCTCTGCAAATCTTTTGAAAATGTAAAATAAATTATTATTAGCTATACTCGTCTTATAGTGCTATGGAACACTAGAACTTATTTCTTCTGTGTAGCTGAAATTTTGTCTCCATTAACCAATCTCTATCCTTTCCTTTCTCCTACCTTTCACATCCTATAATAAACACAGTTCTACACTCTACTTTTAGGAGCTCAACTTTTTTTAGCTCCCATGTATAAAAGAGAACTTTTATTTATCTTTCTGTAGTTGACTAATTTCATTTTAACATCATGTCCTTCAAGCTCATTTCATGTTGCCACTAATGACAGGATTTCATTCTTTTAAATGGTGAAATGCATATCACTGTGTTTATATAACACATTTTCTTTATTCATTTTTCTGCTGATGGACATTTACTTTAATTTCATGTCTTGGCTATTGTGAATACTGCTGCAATAAACATGGGGGGGTGAAGAAATCTATTTAATGTGCTAATTTCCTTTCCTTTGAACAAATACCCAGCTGTGGGATATTTGGACCACATGATGGTAGGTTTATTTTTAGTTTTCCGGGAAATAATCATACTCTTTTCAGAATGGCAATATTAAATTAACATTAGTTACATTATTATAATTAGTATATGATATGGTTTGGCTCTGTGTCCCCACCCAAATCTCACCTTAAATCGGATAATCCCCACATCATGGGAGGAACTCAGTGAGAGATGACTGAATCATGGGGGAGGGATGTTCTAGTTATAGTAAATAAGTTTCATGAGATCTGATGGCTTTATAAAGGGTAGTTCCCCTGCACATGCCATCTTGCCTGCCACCATGTGAGATATGACTTTTCTCCTCATTTGCCTTCCACCATGATTGTGAGGCCTCTTCAGCCATGTAGAACTGTAAGTCATTTAAATCTTTCCTTTATAAATTACCCAGTCTTGAGTATATCTTTATTAGCAGCATGAGAAGTTGGTTTTTTTGTGCCTGACTTACTTCACTTGATGCTCTCAAGTTCCATCCATGTTATTGCAAATAACAGGATCTCATTTTTTTTTACATCTGAATATTTCACCATGTATCTACACAATATTTCATTTT